>CM053585.1:464963290-464994037 GCA_028646515.1 Pseudochirops corinnae
CTACTGAAAAGTCAGAGGGGTGAGGGGGGAAGACATAGGAGAGAATAGATTGGGAGTGGAGGGATACACTGGGATGGCTGTTTTGGGGCCGTGGGTAGGGGAAAGATGGGGAGAAAATATGTAACTCAAAATCTTGTGGAAATGAATGATGCAAACTAGTTTTTTTTTAGTTGCACACCCCCAAAATTACACTGCTTTTTCTCTCTTTTGTTGATAAAGGGGTTTAGTGATACATTTTCCCCTACACACTTTTTTGCCTGCATCCTAAAAGTTGTACTGTGTTGTCACATTTCTATCATTTTCTTTGCTGAAATGATTTATTTCTTCTATGATCTGTTCTATGATTCATATATTAAATGTTTAGGGTTAAATTGTTTAGTTTCTATTTAAGTTTGAATCCTGTTACTTAAAATACCACTTGTAAATTATATAGTTTTTATTGTGTTGTAGACAGAAAAATATTTGACTAATATTATTGGTTTTCTCATTTTTATTATCTAGGGTACTTTTAAGCATAATTTATTTCCTGTGAATTTGTCTAGATTATTATTAGTGCTTCCTGCTTTTTAAAACTTACCTGAGGGCCAGCTAGGTGGTGCGGTGAATAGAGTACTGGCCTTAGAGTCAGGAAGATCTGAGTTCAAATCCAGCCTCAGACACTTAACATATACTAGGCATGTGACCTTGGGCAAATCACTTAACCCCAATTGCCCTGCCTTCCCCCCTCTGAAAAGAAAAAAAAAACTTGCCTTAGATATAACAAAATCTGTTCTAGTACTCCTACCTCCCATTTTAGTTCTGTATGAGCCTTTATGTTTCATATTTTTTTCTTATAGACAAGACATTGTTGGATTCTACTTTCGAATCCACTCTGCTGTGTGCTTTCATTTTATGGGTGAGATCACACCATTCACATTCATAGCTATACTAGCTAATTGTGTATTTTTATCATTATCTTCTTTTTTTTTTCTTTTTATCCTTTTTTATCTTACAGGATTTGTGAACCATTATTTTCTGTCTTTTGAGTTATTATGTTCTAAGATTTTTCTCCTTTTTAATAGTTGTAGAGTATATGATCATGCCTGTGGATCCTTGCTGTTTAGACTCTAATTCTGCCTGCTTGGAGTATTTTTTTCTTCGATCCTAAGATTCAGATTGTTTTCCAGGTCATTTTTTAAAAAAATATTTTTTATGATATATTTTCTTCTAACCTTTAAGTCTTTTGTCTTTGTCGTACTATTATTGTTGTTACTCAGAATCATTGTTTTGTTTATTTCATTCTGTTTTTCAGGGAGTCCACAATATAGGTAAGTTTTTCTACTTTCTTTTCTGTTATTTATCTCTCTTCCATTTTACTTCTTACAAATTTTAATTGCATTCATTTTTTTTTTATCTCTCCCTTCCTTTCTTCCAGGTACTCTTCGACTTGTGGAGTTACTTTCTTTTTCTAGGTTTACCTTTTGGACTTTTCTTAACCCATAGTGTTTCTTCATTGTGTTCCTCAAGTTCTTCTGTTTGCTTTTATCTTAAGTTTCAGTTTCTGCATTAGAACTTTATGCTAGAACCAGACAAACTTCTCTCGTACTCTTGGATAGTCTGTATAGTCCCTATGTCCTCTGTAGACTGGTTGATGGTATGTTGCAGTTCTAGATGGGACACCTGAGATCAGACCCCATCTTCTGAGGATAATCATCATCATCATCATTCCTGGTTTATGCCTCCTCTCCTGGTGTTGGTGTAAGGTATTGGCTCCAACCAATCTCTTTCTCATTCTCCTTGCACAATCCTCAACTGGGAATTGGTTCCATTTCCTGCTATGATCTTGATCAGTTTCACTTAGATGATAGAGATCACACTGGTTTCAAACCTCCTTCAAGTCACCCTGATGTGTACATCCAGTCATCAAGCTGGTCTTGTATTCTCCTTTGTATCTTAGTGTCACAAGGCATACACAGCCTACTCTGTCTCCTTGTTCAGTGATGACTGAGGGCTGGTTCCATCCCAGGCTGCTGCCCCAACAGACCAGGATTTCGATTTTTCTGGCTTCAGACCCCAATTGCTTAAGATTGTGCTGGCTTCCACATCTTCTGGCGTGTTCTCACTAAGAATGCCTGCACATTTCAGGTCTTATGAGATCAGACTGGTTTTAGATGCCTTTGGGTGCTTTCTTACTCAGAATGTTTTTAGGCTTCTAGCTGTCTTCTTTTGTAAAATCCTGGCAGGATAGAAGAGCTTATTAAAATTTCTCTTTGGTCTTATTTATTAATTGGCTACATGACACTTTTTTATATCTTTGGGGAGTATATATGTGAGAGCTAGAATCCGTTGAAACCTTTAACATTGTCATCTTAACTGGAAGTATGATTTTTTAAAGGAGTCCTGTGCAGACTCAGAAGTCAGTGGACATGGCAAGCATTGAGCATGAGAGAGGGAGGGGGAGAGACAGACAGACAGACAGACAGATAGAAAATGTATTAAGTGCAGAAGAATCATCTAAGGAAAATGTGGCATGTAATGTTTATGTTTGTTTATGGAATGGAAATAAGAAACATACTTCATCTGAATCAGGTTTCCTAAATCAGAGACAATTACTCTACATTAAAGTTAAGCCAATTGTGGGGATTTAGTACCATTTTCAGATAGGGTCAGAACATAAAAGATCTGGAATGACTTCATATTCCAACCATTCTCACTTTCCCTTCCCATCCCCTCACCCCTCCTCCAGCTTACCCTCCCCCCACCTCACTGATAAAGTAAATATATATATATGATACAATATAAAGCATATATATGTATATATATATATATATGAGACACAATCTCTGTACTCAAGCAACTTATGATCTTCAAATATGTGAAACACTGTTATTTGAAAGAAGGGGTTGTTTTATTCTACTAGGTCCTGAAGACTAATGGTTGAAAGGTACAGAAAGGCAGATTGTGCCTCAATATAAAGAAAACTTTTCAATGAGAGCATTCCAAAACTGCATTGGTCTGCTTCAGGACATAGGGCACTCCCAATTCCTGGAGCTCTTCCAGCTAAGGCTAAATGATGATTTGTTGAAGTTATTATAAAGGGCATGACTGCTTAGATATAGGCTAGGCTAACATAGCCTCAAAGGTGAGGCAGCTCAGTGACACAGTGAAAACAGTGCCAGACCTGGAGTCAGAAAGACTCTTCTTCCTGAGTTCAAATCTGATCTCAGACACTTACTAGCTATATGGCTTCGGGCAAGTCATTTAACCTTGTTTGCTTTAGCTCCTCATCTGTGTAATGAACTGGAGATAGACATGACAAACCACTCCAGTATCTTTGCCAAGAAAACGTCAAATGGGGTCATGAAGAGTTGGACACAATTGACAGATGACTCAACAACAATAACAAAGCCTCAGAGGTACCTTTCAACTTTATGAGTCTATGATCATGACCTTGGGCAAGCTACTTAACCCCAATTGCCCTGCCTTCCCCCCTCCAAAAAAAAAAAAAAATGAGTCTATGATTGACGATCCTATGATACTGTAAAGTTTACAGTGTAAAAGGAATTCCTGACTATATGGCCCCAGAGATCCTGTTTAGCTGTGAAAGTCTACAAAGTTCCTCTTTCCTGTGTTCTGCTTCCTCTCTCCTCTTATACCCTTTCTCTATTCATCCCTTCTTTTCTTTCTCCTTTATCCTTCATCTTAATTTAACCAAAAGTCCTTGCATACACACACACACACACACACACACACACACACACACATGTTATACTCTTCCTATTAGATAACACTCTCTGCATGAACAGAAACTGTCTTTTTTTTCCATACTTTTGTCCTTGGAAGGGAAAGGTAAGACTGTTAAAACATAAAGAGATATTCTAGATTTTTACTTTTCCAGCACCAAGCTTGAAAATGGCACCAGGCTTCCCTGATCAGCTTTGCCTTTGATGTGGAGTGATCATCTCTGACTTAGGAAACCTCACTCAGAAGAGTTTTTGTTTCTTTTCTCGTCTCCATTCCTTAAAAAGGTATAAACATTTCATCCCACATCTCCTTTGAATAGCTCATATGGCCTTGATGCATTTTCAAATCATTTTTATGTAAGACCATAGAGACTCTCACCCAGCATTTTAGCAATATCTGCCTGTCATGATACTCTAGAGATTTTTGAAATGCAAGCTGCTAGTCACTTTACTTCTAAATAAAAAAAAAAATCCTTGAAATGCATCAAGGTTACATGAGCACTTCTACTGAGGTGTAGGACAGGGAGAATAATGCCAGTTTACTGATGTTAATAGCTTAGAAATGCCCTCAGGTGCATACTCAGTTCAGTCATTCCTCATGTGTGTACTGCCCTGGCCACTTATATTCTATTTTCATTAAACATCAGTCACATAGAGTAGCTTAAGTTTATATAGCATTTTGTAATTTATATAGCTCTTTTCTTCACACAATCTTATGAAGTGCATTGTGTGACAATTATTGTTCTTGTTTTATAGATGAGAAGACCTGGACTCACAAGACTTAAAAGGACTTACCTATGAAGATGAAACTAGTAGATATTTGGAGCCCAGGTTTCCTGATTCTAAATTTAATTAATCAATAAACATTTGTTGTTGTTAGGTTGTTTCAGTCACATCTGACTCCTCATGACTCCTTTTGGGGTTTTCTTGACAAAATTACTGGAGTGGTTGGCTATTTCCTTCTCCAGGTCATTTTACAGATGAGGAAACTGAGGCAAATAGGGTTAGGTGACTTACCTAGGGTCACACAGCTAGTAAGTGTCAGAGGCTGGATTTTAACTCCAGATGATGAGTCTTCCTGACTCCAAACCCAGTGCTCTATCCACTGAGTCACCTAGCTGCCTCACATAAGCAAATCAGTCATATGGTAATTCAGTGTGTCCCATCCATTCACACTATGAAGATTTTTCTGGTATTTCCAAAAGACTTGCGTTTGATGGATAGGATGAGTTTCTGTAGGTCAAAAGACAGAGGACAAGTAAATCCATAGGATCATAGATTTAGAACTACCTTAAAGGTGAATCCAAGCCCACCATTTTACAGATGAGGATTCCAAAACCCCAAGAAGTCAAGTGATTTGTCCAAGGTCATGTAGGCAGAGTGGTAGAGCTGGGATATGAACCAGGTCCTTAAGTGCCATAGCCAACACTCATTTGTAGCCTCACACTGCCTTTTAGATTAAGAAGCAAGAATCCTAGATTCTCCTGTTAATCATATTCTTATTTATCATTACTATTATGATTAAGGTCTGAATTTGTGGTTTCACCGGTACAAGGAATTCCTGGAGAATGACTTCTACTACCAATAAAGGTCAGCGCCTTCTCTGCAAATTATTGTCTTAGAAAGCTGCCTAGAAAGCTTTCTCTGAGAGGCTTGGGAAAGGTGTAATGGCTTTCCCAGAGTCACACAGCCAGTACAGGTAAGAGGTAGAACTTTACCCTGGGTCCCCTGGCTCTGGGCCAGCTCTCTATCCACTGTACCCTGATATCTCTCCCATAATAATTATTATTTCTATGGTTGTTAATATTTCACCCATAGAAATTCTAAAAAGAGCAAGGAGAGGGCACTAAAATCCATGAGACGGGTGCATCACAAAGTAGGGAGGAGCTTTGCCAAGGGAACGTTCAAACAGCTCTGATTTGGTTTGGTGTGATAGGATTCCCAGCCTTCTTAGGCACTTTGGAAATTCAAAACCAGTCACTGAGTCAGCAAGCATGTATTGTGTGCCTACTATGTGTTGGGCACCTTGCTAAGTTCTCAGGGAGCTCACAGTCCAGTGCTCTGACTAGCTGGTGTATCAGCAAGCACCCTAGCGTACCTAGGGTGGCTGCTAGCACAGGTTCTTAGATCTGCTTTTCTAAAGGAAAGCAACTCAAAATGGGTTAACAATCTTACTTTAATCAGTCAAACATATATTGTTTACCTAGTTCAGGGGGAAAAGTCAGCACCCTGAACTTCAGAGAATGCAAACAATTTACAAGCAGAAGTTACAAGCAGACAAAGAAACAGATCAGAGTCGGGCTTCCAGCCATCTGACCATTACATCCATACCTAGTTAGTTACCAGAGAAGGAAGCACCAACATCTGGGTTTTCAAAGCCAGGGGGGCTCAACAGCTGCCCAGAGTCTCGTCTGGCCAAATCACACAACTCTTTCCAAAGTGAGCCCCAAAGCAAAAACTCACATCAGGGTATATATAGCCTTCTCCAGGGTCAGAGAATGTCACAGCCCTCTTGACCCACTGCCCAATCACAAAGTAATAGGGTGTGGGTGTGCCTGAAGAACAAGCCTCCCACTACAGGGTCCACATGACCACATTCAGCCTATTAGGGGGCAGAGTATACTTTCAAATCAGGGAAGGTTCTCAGAGCCCCTTAAGCCTGTCAAAGGGCCCAGGGGCAGGGAAGATCTTCACATTCCCATAACAGCTGGCAGACACGTATTAGGTATAGTTATAGTACTGTTTTGTCTAAAAATATGATTCTATTATTTATTGTGTTAAATAGAAGATGCTTCAAAAGCATTTCTGCTCTTACGTGAAGAATAGGCAAGGAATTTCCTAATACCCATTCATGGTTTTGTATCTCCTAGAAATAGTGCTCTTTATGCTTTTATCATTGTCTGTGTAAGCTTTGCTAATATTTAAATTGTCACTGCATCGGTTTCCTCCTGCATAAAAAAGATGCGATTGAACAACGTGATGACAACTGAGGTGAACCTGGGACTTTCTGATTTGTATGGCCCTTTATATCATGATGTAGAAAAGTTGAATGATGGGCCTTTGGACATGCAAATAAGCATCCCAGGTGGTCGTCAGACCTAGGTCTTCCTGTCTCCAGGTGCAGCACCCTCCCTTCTAGCTCAAAATCCTAGGATCCTATGATTTAAATCATCACTTCAGGTTAAGGGTCTCTGTGCGAGAATGGCATTGTATTATATTGTATTGTTTGATTTATGGAAGCTAGGTGGTCCAATGGACGGTGTATAGGACCTGGACACAGGAAGACATGAGTTCAAATTTAACATCAGACACAGTTGTGTGACCTTGCACAAGTCACTTAACCCCTGACCATCTCACTTTCCTCATCTGTAAAATAGGAATAATAATGGTACCTACCTTTTAGGGTTGTTGTGAGGCTCAAATGAGATCATTGTAAAGTGATTTTGTAAACTTTTTTTTTTTTTTTTGCTTTTTGGAGGGGGAAGGCAAGGCAATTGGGGTTGAGTGACTTGCCCAAGGTCACACGGCTAGTTTTTTGTGTTAAGTGTCTGAGGCCCCATTTGAACTCAGATCTTCCTGACTCCAGGGCCAGTGCTATATCCTCTGTGCCACCTAGCTGCCCCCCCCAAAAAAATTTTGAAAACTTTAAAGCATAATACAGATGCTATAGGTGATGATGATAATGATGATAATGTTGATGACACAATGGAAAGAGCACTAGATTTGGGACCCTGGGCAAGTCACTTAACTAAATTATCTCTGAATTCCGTTTTAGCTCTTAATCTATGATACTATGATTGTAAGAGCACCCTAGTTAAAAGGCAGAGAAGTGTTAATATAGTGAAAGGGAAGGAATTGGAAGATGCTTTTGATTAGCTTTTTGCTCTTGGCTGCTCTATGGCACGGTGGATAGAGTGCCAGGCCTAGAATCAGGAAGACTCATCTTCCTGAGCTCAAATCTGACCACAGACACTTACTAGCTAGCTATGTGACCCTGGTCAAGGCACAGATGTTGGTCTCAGTTCCTTAGGTGTAAAATAAACTGGAGAAGGAAATGGCAAACCAGTCCAGTATCTTTGCCAAGAAAACCCCAAATGGGGTCACAAAGAATCAGACATAACTGAGCAATAACAGCACAGTTACTTAATCAGAGTCTCTCACTCTTCCTCTGTGAAGTCATGATAATATCTGCCTTACCAACTTAATTTGCAGGGTTGCTATGAGAGTCACCTAGAAAAGTATATGCAAAACCACTCTGAAACAAAGTAAAGTACTAAATAAATTTAAGGCCATAATTTATTGCTTCCATGTATTATTACTAGTTCTATCCCACATTTCTGTAATCACCTCTCTAGCTTGTTTCCCCCACCAAAAAATCTGGGAAGCCCTCTATGTGACTCTACTCATTGTGTGGTCGGTTGCCTGCTTTCCTCATAAGCACTTGGTTCACATAGCTCAAGGAAGAAAAGATTCATTTATAGATCAAAGAAGTGAAGAACTCTCCTGTTGGAACTCAATATCAACCATATCTATCTATGGGCACCCTTCCTCAGGAAGCTCTAATGCTTTCGTCACTTCAAAAAGATTGGCCTCCCAACAGGCACTGCCTTTCATAGTCCTTCTGTACTAGTGTGTGTGTGTGATAGGTGAAATCCCTAGCTCTCAGCAGAAGGTACCCATTGGCAGTACTTCTACAATTCTCTGATGTGCCCTGCCTGAGCCTGGCTTCCTCATCTTCTTGAGCTTTACAACTCCTGTGCCTCCCTCTGCCTATGATTCTCCACAGTTCCCTTAATTATGTTTCCAAAGTCCACTGGGTTGGAAGAAGGGTGTAATATTTCTCAGTTCCCTTGCTATGGTGTCATTGCAAATCAAATGTGAAGGCAGCCCTGGGGACCTCCATTCTGAAACTTCTTCCTTGTTGTACCGTCCCCACCAACCTTTAGCCTCACAAAAGTTCACTCAGGAGACAGAACCAAAAACCCACTTGTTTCATCTTGGTTCACATAGGTGACAAACATGCTTCAGCCCTAGGTCTTTTGACTATAAATTCAGAGCTCATTCCTCTACTTCACACAACTACTCCATTAAAGAAGGACTCTGTAGATATTATTCCAGGAGAACTAACTGATAAGGAGGGGTGGCGATGTGGAAGACAAAGAAGAAAGCAAGGAGATATGGAGCTTGTCCTAGAGGAAGTCTCATAGTGAGAGGAGATACATGCCAGAATGAGGGTTTTTTCCAGCATCCCAAGGAGAGTCTGCGCTTTTGCTATTTATGCCAACATAAGTGCCTCTGGAGAAGAAAGGAGGAATGAGAGAGTTGTATGCATACTCACTCCACTCTGCTACTCAGTGTGGTCTCATCTCCAGGGAACAACATACCTCTCTAAGGTTAAGCTCATCATTTCTTATATATAGATGTAGACATATTCTATTTTTCCCCAGCTACATGTTAAAACAATTTTTAACATTAAAAAAAAAGTTTTGAGTTCCATTTTCTGTCCCTCTATCCCTCCCCTCCCCCTTCCCTGAGACAGTAAATGATCAGATATAGCTTAGACATGTGAAATTGTGTAAAACATATCCACATTAGTCACTCAAATGAAAGAAAGAAGGTGAAAAATAACATGCTTCAGTCTGTATTCAACAATATCAGTTCTTTCTCTGGAGGCAGATAGTATGTGTGCTTCATCATTAGCCCTTTGGGATTCTCTTGGATCATTGTATTGCTGAAGCTCTCGTTTCTAAAATCATCACTGCACTGCTAACTCAAGTGTTGAGACTAACACTTCCTCCCTCTATCTCCTGTCCTCTCTGATTGGAGGGCTGGGAGGACTACCAAACTCCTCCCAATACCTTCCTTTATAAAGAACAGAAACGGGATTTTAGGGCTCTTTCCACTCTGCATCTGAAGTTCTGCTTGGTTTCAGCTCCACAGAATAAGATGCCCCTATGCTGAGCACCCTCTAGTGTCCTATTCGCCACCCTTTCCTGCCTCCTTTTGTATTTGTCTCCTGCCCCCATTAGACTGTAAACTTCTTGAGGGCAGAGACTTTCTTCTTATTGCTTCTAACCTAATTAAGAAATTAAATAATGAGTCCAATATTAAGGGGTCACTGCCCTTGCAGACTGATTATTTAGCACAGAGAAAGCCAGTGCTTATCACAGTTCCTGTTCCATCGTAGGAACTTAATAAATGTTTATTGGATTGCATACTCATTAATAGCATAGGCAATTGTGGAGTAGAAGGGAAGGAAATTTATTATAATGTGTTTCCTACATTGTACTGTACAGTACATTGAGGTATCACTGTGGATAGAATGCAGAACCTGAAGTCAAGAAGACTTGAGTTCAGTCTGACCTCAGACACTAGCTGTGTGGCTCTGGGCAAGTCACTTAACCTCTATTTGCCTCAGTTTCCTCATCTGTATTTTACAGATAAAGATAATAGCACCTGCCTTCCAGGGTTGTTGTGAGTAAATAATCATAAAGCACTTAACACAGAGTCTGGCACATAGTAAGCTCTCTATAGATGTTACCTATTATTAGTACTATCAGCTAAAGAATGAAAAATCATCATTTCTTATGTATAGATATAGACATATTCTATTTTTCCTCATCTACATGTTAAAACCATTTTTAACATTTTTAACATTATTAAGCACTTACTATGTACAAAGTTCTGCACTTGTGATTTAATTAGTAAAGGAAACTCCCAGATGAGGGGACTCCCTTTACCAATGCTGGCCACTACCTTTGCAAATTTTAGTCTCAGAGGATTATCTAGAGGTTAAGTGACTTGTCCAAGGTGACATGGCCAATGTATGTCAGAAGCAGAATTTGACCCCAGATCTTCCTTGTTTTAAAGCTAGCTCTCTATCCATCACATTAGCACTTTCAAGTGCACCAGGCAGAAACAGAAAGGGAAGACAGGCCCAAGTACCAAGGAGTTTACATTCTAATTTCTTAGAGTCTGAAGAAATAGCTTACACACAATGTTTGCTGGGGCCTCAGGAGCCCAGTGTGTAGGCAGCTCAATGCCATGTGCTCCTGTGCTTTCCTTGTCACTCTGGACCACCTTTAAAAAAGGGTACAAGTGCAGTTCTCTCCCTGACCCTTTGACTTTCAGAGTGCCAGGTGTTTTTCAATCAGGCCGTGCTTCACCAGGAACTGTTTAAAACCTTTGGACTTCCTCAAGTAGAAGTTCCCTATGGTGAAAAGATAGTTCTCAGGTTACTCCTGCATGGGTTACATGGAGAGAATAGATTCAGTAGCATGGAAAACACCAGTACTGCTAGCAAATAAATCAATTTTAATGACCCCTGAAGTAAATGATTGCTAAACCCCAAGCAACAAGCTGGAGATATTAAGGTGTAGCTTTGAAAACATGAGGTGGAGAAGGTGACATATAAAGACTCATTCCACTTGGGTAGCATCTCCATTTTCTTCTTCCATGGATCATTGTGTTTGCTCTTTTGTCTGCCTGCTGCAAGGAAGCAAATGTGTCTTACCTGAACACATTAAGAATTTATAGTTAATCTTGGGTTGTGATGAGCCTTATCAATCTTGGTGCTGGTACATTTTCCATAACTGTGCTGTCTATATGCTTCGAGATTACACTATAAACAAAACTCCTATAGCCAATGGCAGCCTTCGCTTAGAATGTTAAATGCTTAATGGAGCAGTAGCTGAAATGTAGAGCTCCCTTTACTCCCTCTTCTCTCTCCTGCCCTTAGGTCAACAGCATTTGCCAGCACTCAAAACCTGTGCATTTGTCAGACAGATGGCTGATTTCCTCCTATGTATTTCCTACGGCCCCTCCTGGAGGGTGGGACCCTCATGATGGCTGAGGCTTTGTGGGTATTCATGATGCTGAGTGAAAAACCTTGGTTTGGAAGAAAGTGCAGAGAAGGGATCAACCAAGAAATTCCTTTTCTGGGAGTGGCCCGTGATTAGGGGGGCCAAGATCAGGAGTCCAGTAAACAAAGTGAACTAGAGACAAAAGTGAGAATTAGGGCTTAAAATGGAGGGAAGCAGCATCAAAAAGAGAAAATACAATAAGGTTTTGGAGGGGCTCAGTGTGCTGTGAAATCTCAGATTCCTATTACATAGATTCAGTGCCAAGCAAGAAGCTATAATTTAAGCTAGATTTTAGAATGATCTCAATTTGTTGTGTTTGCTAGTCTCGTAGGGATAGATACATTTTTTGAAACCAGACATACCCTCTAGTCTCATCCATATTCCTTTGTGCTGAAGAGCCACCATTACCACCTATATTAATAACCTCCCTCAAGTCTGAGAAGTATATGCTGTATTAAATTAAGCAGTTATTGATATTGGTTTAAATTTACTAGGAGAGACTTCAGTCTATTTAATCAAAGTCAGCAAATTTCTAGGACCATTTTGACATTAGATGATCTGGAAGTTGCCTCTCTCAGTTATTAGGGAGCTAACAGCTCACATATATTCAGTATTTTTAGGCTTATAAAGTGCTCTGCATTTTATCTCATTTGGTACAATCACCCTGTGAAGTAGGAGATATTATTGTACCCATTTTTCAGATGAAGAAACTGAGGTTGAGATCAATTAAGTGGATTATCCAGTGTCAATCAGCTGGAACTTCTGAGGCAGGATTGAAACTAAGATCTTCCTGACTCCAAGTCCAGTGTTCTATCCAATAAGTCACCTAGCTGTCTAAGGGTTAAGTGTTAAGAGCATGGCAAAAGGATAGTGGTGAAGGCTGAGTCAGATACCATGAAGTCAAGTGCCAGATGCCAGTCACCATGTCTGTCTTTTTAGTAGCTGCCACCACTTGAATAATGGTGTCTTGAGCTTGGTTGTATAGACAAAACAGTAATCCTTATTGGTTCTTTTAAGCAATGGGGACAGATGCCAGATGGCAAAGAGTTGACAACTAATTTATAACACAAATTGTGCCCCTATGAATATTTTGTTACATATGGACTTTTCTTTTTATCTCTGTCTTCTTTTGGGGTATCTTTGACTTCCAACAATGACATAGGGACTTTTAAAATGGAATGTTCTTTCCCTTTTTTCCCCTTTGGGTATTTAAAACACAATTTTAATACAATGTGAACTTTTTTAAACAAAATATCATCAGGGGTGGCTAGGTGGCAAAGTGAATAGAACACCAGCCCTGGAGTCAGGAGGACCTAAGTTCAAAAGCAGCCTCAGACACTTAACACTTACTAGCTCTATGACCTTGGACAAATCACTTAACCCCAATTGCCCTGCCCTCCCCCCTCCAAAAAGCAAAAACAAAAAAACCACCAAAATATCTTCATAAGAATTCTTTCTCTAATATCTCATGCATCAGAACCCTAAGATATATGGTACATTAGAAGTATAACTGAATCAAGAGTCAATACACCTAAGTTTTAGCCCTACTTTTACTGTTTGTTGGATATGTGGCCTTGGGAAAACAAATCCCTTAATCTTTCTTATCCTCAGTTTTCTCACTTGTAAAAACAAAGTGAACCACTTGACCCCTGAGGTATCTTCCAGGTCTAAAGCCTATGGTCCTATAATCTTTGAGCCTTCCATTAGATACGGAAATAGAAGCACCTGGGTGTGAATTCTGGTAGCTGGGAAATGGGAAATAGCAGGTCTGGTTTTGCTATTTGTCGGTCATGTCACTCTGCCAAATTATTTCCTCTTCTCACTAAAACCTTGACTTTCCCCATCTATTAAAGGTAATTGATTAGATGATTTCTCCAGTCCCTTATAGCCCTAAATCACATTATCCTATGATCTCCTATTAAAATCTCACTTCCAGGGTGATAGGTGGTACAGTGAATAGAGCACCAGCCCTGGAGTCAGAAGGACCTGAGTTCAAAACTGACCTCAAACACTTAACACTTACTAGCCCTGTGACCTTGGGCAAATTACTTAACCCCAATTGCCCTACCTTCCCCCCTCCAAAAAAATCCCCCCCCCCCAAATCCCATTTCCAGACCTATTGTTGCGGTTCATACTTGTGAGAGCTGGTTCAAATTTTTGAAAGAATTCGATCAGACCTTCTCTTTAACCAAAGGGAACTTTATTAACACAAAAACATGTGGGCCTGAGATTCAGCAAGGAGCTAAACAAAGGCAATGATATAGAATGAGGACCAGACTTATATACGCAGAAAATTACACAGCCTGTAGGATGATGACATAATTTTAGGGTTTCTATGGGGGTTGGAGATTTAGGCACAGGATAAGGAAGATGGATGATACAAGATAAGGGAGAAAGGAAATTTTATGACCCAGGATGGGGGGGTGACAAGGAAATTTATGGTCCAGGACAAGGGGAAAGTTTACTTTAGGATGCTCTCAGGCTCTGGAGGGCCTCCCAAGGCCCTTTTTATTTTATTTTATTTATTTGTTTTATTTTTATATTTATTTATTCTAACCCTTAGGGCACCTCTGTATCCACATCACTATTGTTTCATCTCACTATCCTATTGCTACACTAATTATCCATCTGACTTCCTAGAGTAAAACATTCTTTCCTCGCTAGCATTTTGCTTTGTCTCCATCCCTTAGAATTGTAAACTCCTTGAAGGCAGGAGCTGTCTCATTTTTTATTTGTATCCCCAGTGCTTAGTACAATGTACATAGTAGACATTTAATAGGTATTTTTTTCATTCACTCACTCATTCATTTATTCATAGACATCCTTTTAGAGATCTCGAAAATTGACTCATGGCTACCTAACACTCCAGATCACAGTATTTTCTTTGATTTCCATCTCTTCCCTGAATCCTGAATATATTACTTTTTCTTGGGTTTTCCTCTGCTGTATGTTTCTAATTTGAACTATGCTGATATGCAGCCCTTCCCATACAGTCACAACTCCATTGATTGGATTTTCATTTACACAGGTAAGTAGACAATATCTCCTTGAGCCCAGAAAGGGAAGATTAGGGGCTTTGTCAAGAAACAATTTGTGAAAGCTTTAGCTCTGATCTTACCTTCCCTCAGATGACATTGTTCTTCAATTGCATTTGAACCTACCTTATAGAAGAAGCATTAAGAAAAGAAATATCCATATTTGATTATTCAAAACAAAACAGATGCTTAGTTACAGGGACAATGTACCATAGTAACAGATACTGGGCTATTCATGTATCTAGGAAGAGCAAGGTGACTTCAGCCTAATGCATGATCATTATTTAGAGGTTGGTTGTCTATTGTGTAAATGATCCAGTCTTCTTACTGGTCATTCTTGTTTTTACAGCCTTTTCTCTAAGTCGGTTTTTGGTAGTATCTTACCTGAAGGTAATCTGAGAAGAAAAAGTGAAAATTCAGTGTTTTATTAGCATCTTTGGAGGAAAAAAAAAAAAAGCTGTTGAGAAAAAAACAAAAACTCCTGGTTTAGAGATTTGGGATTATCTGAGGGTTTTAACTACCTAGTCTTTACGTGACCCGGTTTAACGAGGACAAGTGAGATTTCAGTGGAACTAATGAAGAATCCCAAAAGGACACACACACCCCCAGTCCTCTTGTGTTATTTTTTAAACGTAAGTAAAGGGCTTACAGCTTCATAGGGATAAATATAATTTAATTGAGTACACCTCAGAACCATAGATTTCGAGTTGAAAGAGGCCCTAGATGTCATCTAGTCCAAGTTTCTAAATTTATATATGAGGAAGCTGGCCTAAAGAAGCATGGATTTGCTAGAATGCAAACTCTTTTATCATAGGGATTATTTTATTTTTTGTATTTGTATGTGCCAAGGCTAACAGCACTGATATATTAAAAGCACTTAATAAATGATCATTGACTAGACTGGTTGGTTGTCCAAGACCACACAAGTAATTAAGTGTTAGAGCCAGGATTTAAAACTAGTACTCTTTCAAATATGAGATCTTTTGAAATCCTTGTTTTTGCTATTCAACAAAAATAGAAATTCTAGCTTTACTTATCTACAAATCTGATAATCATGCCAGCTACTCTTTCATTTTAAGTCATTGATTTAAAATATTGAACAAAATCGGGTCAAGGACAAGACTTGATTCTCTCTATTAAGGCCTTCCATTAGAGTGACATTGATCTGTTAATCAGATTGGGTTTTGTTATGTAATTTATTGGATTTTGTTCTATTCTGTTATGTAACTAATGCCAAATTCAGTAAAACATACAAATGTACTGTTATCAAGTCCACGTCTGTGTGTGTGTGTGTGTGTGTGTGTGTGTGAGAGAGAGAGAGACAGAGAGAGAGAGAGAGAGAGAGAAAGAGAGCCAGAGAGCCAGAGAGACAGAGACAGAGAGACAGAAAGACAAAAAAAGGGGAACAATAGCTGTTACTCTAGGTTGGAGGTTCTTAATCTACAGCCCGTAGACTCACAAAGGGTCTGTGCATAGATTTAAGGGAGTCTGTGAATTTGGATGGGAAAAATACCATCTTTATTTCCACTAAACTCTAACTGATAATTACCATTTCCTTCTATTATGATTTTTAAAAAACAAACACAACTTTATCCTGAGGAGGCCATAGACTTCACCAGGCTGCCAATGGGTCCACCCCCCAAAAAATGTTAAGAACCCCTGCTCTAGAGCTACTTGTAACACTTTTCTGTTGCACTGCTAGCATCACCAACAGCATAACATGAAGGTAACCCCTTGGACACAGGGCAGGCTTTGATGATGACTCTATCTCTGAAATATTCATGCTGTTGGATCCAGTAATAGGAGGTGCATGGGGGTGGTAGGAAGGAATTATACAGGTGAGGACCATAGCATAGATCAGCAGAGAAAGGAAGAAGTAATTGTGCATTATGGGTATGTATGTATTGGATGAGGGAGGAATGAAGTGTATCAGAAGTGAGGAGTGGCAAACTGTTCACATCAAGCCAAAGGACACTATCCAGATGGTCAAATAGAAGAGCCATGTCACTGGAAATGGCAAAATTGGGAGTCAAAGTCTTGCAGGATGGATGATTGGAGGTCCTTTCCATTGCTAGCATTTCATGATTGTATGACATTAGAAGCACTAGGCAAGAAGAGAAACTAGCTGAGACTGATAAATTAGATGATTTAGAATGTCAGGAAAACCAAGGCAGTCTCCATAATTCAGAAATTTTAGTGGCCTGGTGGCCCATTTAGCTGGTTTTAAACCTTTGTTCCAAGTAGAAAAAAACAAAGGAGAGCTATAATTCAGTTATTCTGTTCACGGCTTTAATTCCACTCTCAGTTATGAACAGATTGAAGGTCATCTTTCCTATCATCTCCTCATTCCTTTTTTTCCCTTCTCCTCTTCCCCTTGCTTCCTATCACAGAATTTTGTAATTGGAAGAGACCTCAGCCTCCATCTAGTTCAATTCATACTCAGAAGGAATTCTCGACAATACCATACAGTCACTCAACAGTCACTCAGCTTCTCCCTGAAGGCCTCCAGTGAAGGGGACCCCTTATATTTTTAGACAACAGTAACCATTAGGACACTTCTTTCTCTCCCTTGCCCCCCATGCCCCATTAAGCCTAAATTTGCCTCTGTAACTTCTGCCATTTGCTCATTGTTCTGCCTTCTGGGAACAAACAGAACAAATAGAATCCCTTCCACATGTTCCAAAAACTTCAAGCAAGCTTGCAGGTCCCCCCCTCCCCAACCCCATCTTGTTATCTGCGGACTAAAAGCCCTCAGTTCTTTCAACTACTTCTTATAAGACATGCATTTGGGCCCTTAATCATTCATGTTGCCCTTCTCTGGATGCTCTACAATTCGTGAATATTGTGCTTATATTATAGTACTTGGAACTGAAAACAATACTTCAAATGTCACTTAACCTCTGTTCAGCCCCTCTCCTGAACCTGCTCTGAAGCTGAGCAGAGTTTGGAGGGGTCTGACCTCAAGCTGGGGCAGGAATCATCCTGTTTTCTTCCTTTGCATCTCTAAGTCATATTATACCAGCCATTTCTACAAACTGCTGGTGGAGAGATGCCTTCTGAATATTGTATGGCAGCACCTCTGCTCAAGTAGCAAATACAGAAATTACAGGCACCCACACTGCCCTCTCTTTAAGCTAACATCTGTCCTAGCCTTATTACCACATCTTCCAGTTGCAGATTCTTTCTCATCTATTTTGTATATGTATCAAACCAAAGGTTAACCATATAGTGATGGTTTACTCAAGCTGCACTGTGCCAACACCCTAAGTCTCAGGAAGACTGGAACCCTTTTGTCAGCCCAGTTCCCTCAATTTAAGAATTTATACAGGATAAAGACAAGAGCCATTATTCTCTAATAGATAAATGGTCCAAGGAAATGAAGAAGCAGTTTTCTAAGGAAGAAATCCAAGCTATCAACAAAAATATTTAAAATGTTCCAAATTATTAATAATTAAAGAAGTGCACATTAAAGTTAACTCTAAGGTTGTAGTCCCATGTATCAGATGGACAAAAATAATTTAAAAAAAAAAAGACATTTTTGGGAGCAACTGCTGCAAAAGAGCTCCGTATATCCTTACAGTTTGTTTTCCTTAGGGCTAACCCCTCCCTTAATCTTCTCTCCCTCTAATCCTTCCCCCTCTACCTTTTCCCCTTTCCTTCCAATTCTTTCTTGAACAAAATGTATTTCTGTCCCCAAATGTGTGTGTGTGTGTGTGTGTGTGTGTGTGTGTGTGTGTGTGTGTGTGTGTAGTCTTTCTTCCTTTAACAGGTCAGATGACAGTGAGACTGAAGTGTCAGCTGCTCCCTCCAAGCTCCCCTTCTTTGTTAGTATAGATGTCTACTTGTGCACCCTAATTTTCCCCAACCTTCCTTTCCCTTTCTCCTGCTCCACAGTGTGCTCCTCTTCCCCCACTTTTTCCATTCTTTTCTTAAGATCACCAAGACATACTGCTCGCAGGCCCTAGTGTAATTAGGCTTCCTTCTATGATCCCTGATGATAATAAGTATTATGTGGGACGTGTATATTATCTACCTACATTAGAATATAAGCAAGTTATTCTTGTTTAGTCAGTTATTATTTTCCATTCACATTTCCTTTTTATGGGGTAGCTAGAAGGACCTGAGTTCAAATCCAGCCTCAGACACTTAACACTTACTAGCCGTGTGACCTTGGGCAAGTCACTACCCCAAATGCCCTGCCTTTCCTCCTCCAAAAAGCTAAAAAAAAAAAAAAAAGAAACAAAAACAACACATTTCCTTTTTTATGTTTTTCTTAACTCCTGTGTCTAAAACATCAAGGTTTGTATGCAACTCTTGTCTTTTCGTCAGGAATGTTTTGAAGGCCTCTATTCCATTAAAGGTCCAAGACCCATTCCCCTATAGCATTATGCTCAGTTTTGTGGGTAAGTTATTCTCGACCATAAATTCAGATCCTTTGTCTTCTGGATCATGTTCCAAGTTCTCTGCTATTTTTTAATGACTGTTAAATCATGCGTGATCCTTACTGTGACTCCTTGTTACTTGACTTTTTTTTTTTCCTCCTGAACATGTGCAATATGTTTTCTTTTGACCTGAAAGTTCTGAATTTTAGCTACGTTCTGCCTGGGAGTTTGCAGTTGTTTTTTTTTTTTCAGTAAGTGACTTTCAGATTCTTTCTATTTCCTCTTTGCCCTCTGGTTCTATGAGATCTGGGAAATTTCCAGGTCAATTCTTTTGCTATGAGATACCTTACATTTTCTTCTAGGTTTTTTTTTTCAGCCTTTTGACTTTGTTTTAATGGAGTCATTGGCTTCTATTTGGTCTATTCTGTTTTTCGGGGAGTTTGTTGCTTGGGCAAGGTTTTGTACCTTTTGTGCCAAGCTATTACTTCTCTTTCCTTTCCAGTTCTTTCTTCCATTACATTTATGATTTTTCTATGGTTCTTTCTTCATCTTTCTTCCATAGCTCTCATTTCTTTTCTATTTTTTCCCTCAAGTGCTCTCATTTCATTGATAAAAACATCTTTAATTTTTTTTAACTCTTGCTTCATCTCTTCCAGGAATTCTAATTGAATTTCTGCCCAAGCTATGTTTTTCTCTAAGACTTTGCTTGTATACATTATGGAATCACTCTCACTTCTGCATTTGTGTCTTGAGTGTCCTTGGTACTATAATGACTCATTATGGTAGAGTTATTTTTTTTGTATAGCCATTCTTCTAGCCTATTTCCTGTCTTCAGACGTAGTATTAAGGTTGGGTTCTGCACGCTTTTGTAAGGAAGGTCTGGGCTGGCCCTGATGCTGCTTTCTTGGTGTATTAAGTGTTCTATTATTTCAGGATCTTATGGACCTACTGAGGACCTAAACACTCTCAGTGCTACCAAAGTGCTTTGATCCAGGCAAAATCTGATCACTAACCCCCTGGACTGAGATCTGCAAGTTTCTGACCTAGGTTTCAGGCAAAATAGCAATAGAATGCTGTTGGACTCATTCTCTATCAGCCAGTTAAGAAGTTCTTCTGGTTCAGAATGACAAATCTGTAGGTTCCTCTTTGGTCTGGGATTCCTGGCCTGGTTTTCCTCCACAGACTAAGCTAGATGTTGAAATTGAGATCATGCTCTGCTCCTGAGATCTGAGTGAAACTGCTCCCTGCTTACTTCTGAACTTCCTCCTTTCCCAGTATATGATGGAGGTTCTCCCTATTCAGGAATACCACTCCCATGCACAGATCCCTTTGATAGCCCACCCTGTATCTATGACTCAGAACTGCTGACTGGCACTTGTCCCCATCACTGAACCCTGCTATGAGTCCAGGGGTACACTGGTATGGATCTGTGATCCCTGCTAGGCCTGATGCACAGCCTTTCCTTGGGCCCTGGAATGCTCTGCTCTTCGTGTTCCTGGCTTGACCCTTTTCCTAATACCAGCAGTCTGCTCTATCTGACTCTTTATGCTTACCTGGATGAAATAAAAGATTTATTGTTATTTTTCCTGGATTTCCCTATCATGATTAATTAGATATGATGCATTTTCTAGATCTGTTTTGGATGACTTTTGTGGATGGGAGCTTGGCTATATTACTCTATACTTAAAATTTCTCACAACAATCATATTCCATTATATTAATGTACCATGGTTTATTTAGCCATCCTCTAATTAATGGGCATTTACTCTGTTTCTATTTCTTTGCCACCATGAAAATTGTTACTATAAATTGTTTAATGTGTATAGGGTCTTAAAAAACATTCGTGCCCTTGGCATATATGCCTAGAAGTTGAGTCTCTGGGTCAAAAGATATATACATTTTAGTCATTTTTCCGTATTTCCAAATTACTTTCCAGAACGTTTGAGCCATTCACAGTGGAGTGAACTGGAGGAAATGTGTTTGAATCTGAATGATAGAAGCAGAGGGAAAGTCTAAAGATGGTAGTAGGGAGAAAAGAATATGCCATTTCTTCATCCTGGTTCTGTGTTTCCTAGGTCGTAAAAGAAAGAGCTGCTAGTTTTGTAGAGCGTGCCAAGAAATGTGTTGTATTCAGGAGAAAGCTATATTTGAGAAACCACCAGAGGAAAGAAGAACTATCAGGAAAAGATATCTAGGAAAAAATTGTTAACAATAGAGGCAGGTTTCATAGGGCATTGTGGAAAAGGAGAGCAAAGAAGCATAGAGACTGGACAGGGATAGGGTGGAGTTTACGATTTGTGGGAGGAGTGACACACTGCTTTTGCCACGTACCCCCATCTCTTGTTCATCCTGGGAGTTAGAGACCAGGTGGTACTTTGATGCTCTACACCAGTGGTAAGGTGGCCTGTAATGGAGTATGATGGCCATGGGACCTTAGGGACAGGGGGAATGATTGTACTACCCTATGTTTGACCTAACTCTGACAGTTAATATCTACATAGGTAGAGACAGAACTTATACCAGTACATTTTCAGATCCTTGAAACAAATCCTTTTATTTCATTTCTCCTTTTGAAATTTTGTTCAAGAATGTTTTTTCTAACCAAATTTTATAACTTTCTTAAGAATATAACCCTGTCATGTTCATTTCTTGCCCTCTTCCTATAAACTCTCCTTTTTATGAGCAATACCATACCAGTGATTGCTAATGTTCTTATATGTTCTTAAATGCCCTATATTATTTGCAGCATCCTATAAGTGCCCAAGTAGGTGTCCTTGCCCATACTAACACCTGTTCCTCCAGCAGCATTTAAACTTTCTTGCCATTCTTATTTCCAGGACCGGTTGTTTTCTCAATCCATACTCTGACTTTATTAAGGCTCAATTTTGACTTTTCCTCAGTATCCCACAGGGTCCAGACCCAAACAAGAGAAAGATTTAGGTGCATAGATTTCAGGCCAGTCGATGTGTGAGTGTGATTTTTATCTGAGGTAGAATATCCTCTTGCTAAATCCTCCTATGAGGTTCTGGGCTGAAAAACTATGTGAACAAGGAAAAGAAAAAAGAGAACCTGTTGTACTTTAGGAGGAAGAAAATTATATGCTGCTTTTCTGAGGTGACCCATTTATCATTTTGCTAAGATACAATAGAAATAATTGTATATCACAAAAGTAATGAGACTGAAAAAACTCATAAGATTGAGAATATCTAGTGAAATTATAGTTGCTGATATATATCCTAGTCATCTGTACAAAACATTTCCTACTCACTCGGGACATGTTTGTGGCCCTCTTGAAAGTGCTCAACACAGTCAGTATCAGACTTATTTGCCATAAACCAAGGTTGAATTAGTTAAGTCACAACGTACCACTTTTAGTTAAGCCCTAAGACTTAAAAAAAAAAATTAGCATTTTATTTTTCCCCAGTTACACGTAAAAACAATTTTTAACATTCATTTTTTAAAAAACTTTGAGTTCTAAATTGTCTTCCTCCCTTCCCACCCTACCTGATTGGGAAGACAAGCAATTCAATACAGGTTATCCATGTATAGTCATGTAAAACAGTTCCATATTAGTCATGTTGTGAAAGAAAACATAGACCAAAAAAAAACCTCAAGAAAAATAAAGAAAGTAAAAAAAGTATGCTTCAATCTTTATTCAGAAACCATCAGTTCTTTCTCTGGGAATGGTAACATTTTTCATCATATGTCCTTCAGAGCTGTCTTGGATCATTGTATTACTGAAAATAGCTAATTCATTCAGAGCTAATCATCTTATAATATTGCTGTTAGTTTGTACATAGCACAGTTCACTTCGCATCAGCTCATGTAAGTCTTCCCAAGTTTTTCTGAAAGCATTCTTCTCATCATTTCTTATAGCACAATAGTTTTCCATCACAATTACGTACCACAATTTGTTCAGCCATTCCTCAATTGATGGGTATCCCTTCAATTTCCAATTCTTTGCCTCCAGAAAAGAGCTGCTATATATATTTTTGTATATATAGGTCTTTTCCTTTTTGGTGGTTGTTTTTTTTTTAATCTCTATTAGTATACAGACCTAGTAGTGATATTACTAGGTCAAAGAGTATGCATGGTTTTATAGCCCTTGGGGCATAGTTCCAAATTGTTCTACAGAATGGTTGAATCAGTTCACAACTCCACCAATAATGTATTAGTGTCTCATTTTTCCCACATCCCCTCCAAACTTTGTCATTTTCCTTTTCTGTCCTATTAACAATCTAATACATATGAGGTAGTACCTCAGAATTGTTTTAATTTGCATTTTTCCAATCAATAGTGAGTTAGAGTATTAGCTCTAAGACTTCTTCAGGAAAGAAGCCAGGGTTTAAGAGGATTCTGCCACTTGTGTACCAGAGCAAGTGAAGGATTGAGTCTTCACATTTGCCTGACTCTTCTCCAACATTCAGGACTCTTGCCAGATGAAGGAAAGGAGAAGTCAAAAGAAAGAGATTAAGTGGCCAGGCCCTTCTGTCTTTAGAGATTTGTTAATACTTGTCTTCATTACCTGTCTTCTGTCATTTCATCTTTTTGTGCTTCTCTTTGTCTTCTCTGATTTCTATGCTTGAGGGAGGGGAAGGAAACGGGAACAGAACAAGCATTTATTAGACACCTACTGTAAGTTGGGCACTGTGTTAATTGCTTTACAAATATTATCTCCTTTGATTCTGTCTATTATTATTTCTATTTTATAGTTGAAGAACCTGAGGCAGACAGAGGTTAAGTGACTTGTTCAAGGTCACACAGCTAATAAGTATCTGAGGCTAGAGTTGAACTTAGGTCTTCCTGGCTCAAGGCCCAGCATTCTATCTACTGTACTACATGCTGCTAGAGAATAATATCAGAGGTAGAGCTGAAAAGTCTGTGTTGCATTTGAAGTCAGAGGTCCTGGGTTCAAATTCCTGTTCTGTTACTTTTTAGTGATGTGACTTTGAGCAATTCCCTTGAACAATCTGGGCTTCAGTTCCCCTGTCTATTAAATGTGAGGATTGAACTAGGTACACATTATGGTACCTTCCAGCTCTAAATCAACATTCCTCTGATCTTATTTCTGCTTTAGATTTAGAAGTTCTTGAACAGGACATTTTTTTTATGTTAAGGCAGTGGTTCTCAACCTGTGGGTCATGATGCCTTTGGGGGTCAAATGACCCTTTCACACGGGTCACCTAAGACCATCGGAAAGCATATATTTCCGATGGTCTTAGGAACGGAGACACTGCTCCTCTATCCATCTCCAGGTGGGTCCGCCCACATGCAGATATGCCCACATACCAGTATTAAAGGGTCTTGGCATGAGGAAGATTGAGAACCACTGTGTTAAGGGTTGCCAGTCTCTCCCATCTACAATTAATTCATTTTACACACCACCACCTGATTAGGAGCGCAAGATCTAGAGTTGGAATACATCTTAAAGAACATCTAGTCCAGGGGTGGGGAATCTGCAGCCTTGAGGTCATATGTGACCCTCTAGGTCCTCAAGTGCAGCTCTTTGACTGAATCTTCTGTGAGGCTGCAAGTTCCCCACCCCTGATCTAGTCCAACCCTTGCATTTTATAGATGGGAAAAGTGAAGCCCAGGGAGGTTAAGGGATTTGCCCAAGGTCACTCAGTTAATGAGTAGGATTCAAACTCAAATCCCAGTTTTTCCCAACATACCATTTCCCCCTGTTTCTAAACTTAACAATAGTTTCCTGTTATCTATAAGACAAAGTCAAAATTCCTCAGCCTGGTCTTAAGTATTTTCAAAGTATGGCTGAACCCATTGTTTTCTACAATATTTCCTTGGATCCAAAAAGATTCATTGTCCCCAAAATATACCATAAACATCCCCATTCCCTCACCATTGCTTCTGAGGTTTTTTTCCCATTACCTCTCCAGGTCTGACCTAACCTTCAAGACTAGAGGTGTCTTACCTTTTCCATGAAAACTTTCCTGGTCATCGGAGCTCACAGGGACCTTTTTTGCCCCCTAAACTCCTATGCCAATTTATTATCTGGATCTGTCATATGACATTTATTTAATCATAAGGAATGCTAGAATCATTGGATTTTATAGCTTGAATAACTTTAAAAATGATCTAGTCAAAGCCACCTCCTCCTTCCAGTTTTACAGATGAAGAAACTGAGTGCCAGGAAAGGGAGGTGACTTGCACATGGTAACACAACCAATTATTGGCTGAGCTGGAATTAGAATCCAGATTGTCTGACTCCTACAAGCTCTATCTACTATACCACTTTACTTCCCTTATTAGCTTGTATTATTTATTAGTTGGTGTGCGTCTGTCTGTCTGTCTGTGTATGCATGTCTTATCTCCTTAGCCGCACTGTCCTTGAGGACGGGACCAGATATTATGCGGCTTTCTAGCTCCCAGTTACAGTATGTAACACATAATTGTAAACTCCATAAATATTTGCTGAATGAATGCTCAATAGACACATTGTCATCATTACTATTGTTGCTCCTATTAATAATAGCAATGATAAGAATAACCTCCCAGCAATCTGTTTGAAATAGGTGCTAGGCTCTGAAAGGCTCTTTTCAAATGTCTTCACCACCTTGCTCCCCAGAGAGACAGAACGAAGTTGATACTGAGATTCTTAGAATCATCAGAAAAGAGAGAGGAATGATTGCTGAGTCCTGCCAAGCTTTGAATGGTAGTTCTTTTAGCTGCAGTGGAGAGCACACTTTTTCCTGAAGCGCTCGGGACTAACACATGAACATCAAGGTGGAAGTGTGATGGCGGGGAGGCCATGCATATGCTGAGGATGGATTTTCTCTTCTGCATGTAGACCTTTGGAATCTATTTCAGCTCCTAAAGTAAGGAAAACTGATTGCCCAGGAAGAACAAATGTACCACCCACATGCCAGTATGTATATGTAAACATTTTGATCCTATCTGTGATTCCATTGGTTTAGGGAACTACTTGATAGGAAATTCTTCTCACTCAGTAAACAAACATTAATTAATTGCATATTATATGTCAAGCACTGTATTAGGTAGTAGGAATACAAAGACAAAAATTAAACAATCTTCAATAAAGAAGCTGAAATTTTATCCGGGAGAAAACATATCATGTTATATATACATGTTAAGTATATATTAAAAATAAAAGGTGATTTGGGTGATAAAAGAGCTAGAGAATCATGTCAAAAATGCCATTTTAATTGAATGTTGGAGAGGAAAAAAGTGGGGGAAAAGTACCATGTTACCTGTCTGCAGGAAATAGGAGAATTACTGAATCCCATATGAATAGGGAATTGATTAATTGCAGGTGGTGACACCAGATTATTTACCTGGTACGAACTTGTTTCCAGGAATTTTATCTTATTTCAGATTTGTGCTGTTGCATTATTCAGCTTGCTGGATTTTAAACAAGAGGTTAATGCCACCTCATGTTGTTAAGCTTTGGTGATGATAGCAGTGGAATTAGCATGAAGGGCAGGAGATGCTCAAATAGGGTTAGGAATAAGGATACTTGGTTTCTAGTCATGGCTTTAAATCTAAAAAAATCACTTAACTTCTTTGTAACTCCATTTGTTTTTTATAAAATGGGATTAATTATATCTTGTCCTGTCTGCTTTATGAATGAATGAATGAAAAATCATTTATTAAGTCCTTATTATGAACCAGGTCCAGAAATTTCTTCGTCCTGGAAGATCCCTTTAGCACTGGAATTTACACTTCAGAATACCTTCTGCCCCTTTGGTCTCTCTTCCTCTGAATGGATGACTCCTCCCCAAACCTCATTTAAGGAGGGTACCAAGGTCAGCCATCTCTTCATTTCTCCATCACGCTCCTTAGGCTGGTACCTCTCCACCTCTCTTTCAGTTCTCTTTAATGTGGTCTTATACCTATTATATGTAAGCTCCTTGAGGGCAGAGACTGTCTTTCTTTTTATCTGAATTTGTATTCCCAGTACTTAGCACAGTTCCTGGTACACGGTAAGTAATTATTAAATGCTTGTTAACTGACTGACTGATCAGGCTCTATGTTGGTGTTGTTTGTGTGTTATTCCTGAAGAGGATCGTGAAGTCAGGAAGATGATGCTGTGGCTTGCGAGTGAATTGGATTTAAGTGAGGGAGAGATATGCAAAGTCACCAGCCTAACTCTCCTCCAGAGCCATCTGGGTCCAGTGGCAAGATATAGATCAGAATGAGTGGACATGGCCCTGCGGGCCCTGCTGTGCCAGATACTAGGAATGCAAATAGAACAAAACAAAACAATCCCTATTGTCAAAGAGCTTGTGTTCTAACAGAAGAAAACAACATATATTGAGGAGTGGTGGCCAGAAAAGGGTTTTGATCGGGGAAGTCACAGGGATGATAGGTGAGTCATAGAATAATTAATTGAAATGTCCTTTCCAGGAATGGAAATTGATTTGTTTGTTGCTCTCAGAAGCAGAAGTGGAAAGGGGGAATTTGGCATAAGGATGGTCATGTGGTAGCAACATCATGGTCTGGGTTCAGCTATAAATGCTGAACATTCACCCATGGTCCTAGGGAGGTAGATGGAGTGCCATGCCATGGCTATATAGATGTGAGATGACTGGTGGAAAAGTGCTTTGGAGAATAAGTAAAAAGCCCTGTGTAAATGTACAGCTGTCATCCTTGTTAGAGCATTTGGTTGGAGAAATTAGAGTTCCATTCACAGCTCTCCTACTGGCTATTGTAGGTGACTTTTGTTTTCATCTCTTCTCTCCCTGACCATCCAAGTAAACTCAGCTTTTCAACATAGGTAGCCCTTCTGGATGAATAAACCAAAGGAACCATTAGTTCACCCATATTAGCCTGTGGCAATTCTCCTTGCTAACTCTTTTCAGCATACAGTCATTAGTTCTAATAAAAATACTTTATTGGAAATAAATGTCATCCCCCTGTTGTACCTGATATTATTACTCCTGACAGAAAGAGTGCATTACTCAGTGTCTCTGAGCAAGAGGACACAATAACCAAGAGGCACAGCAGTAAACTGAATTATATTCCAGATGGTATTTCGAACAGAGTGTGGAAGATTCACAAGTGAAACAGTAATAACATATGAGATATCCTTTTATTATTTTTCAGGAGGGGTGTTTCTTAATGTAGATTTCTCCAAAGGGTTTTAATTAACTTGACATCTGATTTAGAGGAAAAATGAGCCAGAGAGGAGACTGGAAGCCAAATTAGATTTGGAGTTTTTGTTTTCTTTAATTTTTTTTCTGGCTATGATTCATTGTTGTTGTGGGAAGAAGATACACAGTTCCCACTCAATATTTGTTGCACCTAAGAGAATGGTGCATAAAAATTAACTGATAGCAGAGTGGATAAATAAGTGGTCTCAAAGTGAGGGGTCACTAGGTTCAAGTCCTGCCTTTGCCTTCAATACATACTGGGTCAGTGATTTCACCTATTAGTGCTTCAGGCAATTCTATAAGACTGTAAGTTTAA
This sequence comes from Pseudochirops corinnae, assembly GCA_028646515.1. NCBI lineage: Eukaryota > Metazoa > Chordata > Mammalia > Diprotodontia > Pseudocheiridae > Pseudochirops > Pseudochirops corinnae. The sequence goes on from CM053585.1 coordinate 464,991,736, forward strand.
CAAAAGGCACAAGCCTGTGTTTGTAGGGGAAGTTTCCTCACGCAGGACTTCCCCATGTCAATGATGTAGGTCCACTTCCTATCCCCAGGGTAGAAAAGAGAGTTCAAGATATCTTATAATGGATGCAAACTTTTCCAGAAGAAAATTGATAGTAGGCTCCATTTCTTTCTCTGCCATTATATTTATTCCTCTAAAGTACAAATCGCCCTCTCTCTGGGGCCTCATCACAAGTTAAGCTTGGTCCTTAGCTCTCCTAGAAGTGGCAGACATTTTTCTTAGCCACCTGGGCTTTAAATATGAATTTGAGCTTCCCGAAATCAGTTCTCAGACGTCATTTTCACCCTTGATGCACCTGTTGATTCAACAACATGCCAGTGCACGACTCCATCTGTCACAATGGCGCAGTGCCTTTTCTGTAGGATGGCATGCCAGCATCCACCAGCCCTGAGCACCAGCCAAAGTGGCGTTAGCAATAATGCCCTGCATGATACAATAAACCGTATACCTATTCAGTGAGAATGTCCTCTTGGGAATTGGAAGGACTGCCAAATTAGGAACACATGGCCCATTACAGTGAGGAACACATGGTCCATTACCATGTGGACACTGTCCCACCAGTTAGCTCTTTAAGCTCAAACTGCTGTGATGGAGAATAACCTCAGACCAAATTGTCCTGCCTTTCAAATTTCCCGTGGAGAGTTGCCAGTCTTCAAAATACCAGGAAGTACCTCTATAAGAGACTGCCCACCAGGCAGATCCCTCCTTACTCTTGAGACTTATTCCATCCCTGTTTTCATTTATATTAGTGTAGGAGGAAATACCATCTCTGTCCTCAGGAAGATTACAACACAGTGAGTTATATATTAAAAACTTACTGACCTGAAACAAAGAATGATGTGAAACATCATAAGATAAAATATTAAATTAAATATAATTAACTACCTTTTATCATTATAATTTGACAGCTGAATTTGTTCTTCTGCATGAAAAGGCTATTACCACACAAACCAAAATACATCTTTAATGTAGCCAATCAGCTCTCTCTCTCTCATTCTCTCTCTTTCTTTCTCTCTCTTTCTCTCTCTCTCTCACTCTCTCTCTCTCTCTTTCTCTCTCCTTCAATACTGTAGACACATTGACAGCCATATTCTTTGTTCTTTTTTCTAGACTTCTTACAGACCATGAACCATCTTGACATATGCTACAATATCTAAGATGATGACTTTTTTTAGTTGAGTTACCTCAGCTAGATTAGTATGGTTTAGGAGACACACTGCTCTCTTAAGGAGATTCAGGAAACATTCTAATCTTTATAGCACTCCAATTGTAAACCACCTCTTAAGATGTATTACTTCTGCAGATTACCGATCTTATCCATTTCATGTTGATCTTTGTTAGCATCGGTTTCAGAGGGTAACATTTTCTGATCTTGTTTCTCGGTTCTGTAGATATGTCTTATTTGGAGCTCATAGCTGCTTATTTGCGTTATTTGTGTGGATCTGCAATACTCCCCCAAACGGATATACCTTGAAATTGAGGAAGAGATTAGAGAAGTAATATGAAGAAGTGCTTGATACTAATAAAGTAGAAGAAAAAGATAAACAGATTAAAGTCTATAGTTGAAAACTTCATGTGCATCTGTGTGTATATGTGGGTATACATATGTTTGTGAAGTCAAGCATAGCATCAGGGATTCCCCCTCACACATTGGCCCCCACAATTAACTAACCCATAATGAGGGTGCTCTATATCCACACCCATTCAAAAATCCTAATTCCTCAGCCCCCAACAATGCACTTAGTTTTATTAGTCAGCCAGAAGATGTAATAAGCCTAAAGCAAAGACTTTTAATGAAATGTCATTGTAAAAAAGAATCAAAAGAATATTTCCCCATAGAACCAGCATATATTCTCTCATAAATGTACACATCATCAGTGTGAAATTAAAAGTGAATGTACCTAGGGAACTCTCATGAAAGGGCACCCATGTAGAAAACAGAGTCAGAGCACCTGCATGAAGGAAGTAACTCAAGCTTTCACTGCTGTGGGGCCACTGGTACTTTATGATTTTGCTAAACCTGTTTTCTGCTGGCCTCAAGTAGTGTACAGTCAGTCTCTGATGGGCAGTATTCTACTTTTCTCTGGGTTTTGTTCTGCTGGTTTGTTATGGGAATCTAAAGATCTTCCCTGCCCCTAGGCCCTTTGTTAAAGTGGCTACGTGACTCTGAGGACCCTTGGATATTTGAAAGTATACTCTGTTCCCTAATAGGCTGAATGTGGTCACGTGGAGCCTGTGGCGCCAG
>CM053585.1:464994537-465051722 GCA_028646515.1 Pseudochirops corinnae
TGGTTGTTCAGACCGTGATTTTTTTTCTTAATCTCTGTGGGGCTCTGCTTCCAGAAGGGAAAGCTCTGTCCCAAATCGCTGGGGTCCTCCCGGCTGCCGTAGACTTCCGGCTAACTGGATAATGAAGACTCCAAGACTGAGGCCCAAGACAACGATCCGGATCCAGGCCGCTCAAAGCAAGAACACTGGCCTGAAAACAATCGCTCAGTCCCCCTGCTGTCTGCAGGCTGCGGGTGGGAAGCTACAACGCGGAGGCGGGTGCAAAACCTCTGCCTTTCACTTTTCCGCTCTGGAGACCTTTCTCCCCCTTTCGCAATCCCCACTCGCAGCTGGTGCTAATCCGCTTACCAGAGGGCTTTCTCTGCTTCTCCTGCCCAGCCGCCCCCAGGGCACAGCTGCGGCTTCAGGCCAGGCTGGTTTCGGTTCGCAGTGTTGATATGGTTCCTCGTAGCCGAGCTGACTTTAGTGGGAAGTATCCTTGTGTGCGTTTTGGAGTTCTAGGATTGGTTTAGAGTCCTATTCTATGGGTATTTTGGGGCGGCTATGTGAGAGCTGTGATATGTTGCTGCTGATATGCCACCATCTTGGCTCCGCCCCCCAACTTCCAGTTCTGAAACAGAATATTACTAAAATGCCCTGTAGGGAAAGTTAAAAATCACTAAAGGAAAAACAGATTAAAATTGAAAACAAAAATAATATAGAAATAATCAAAACTAAATCATATTCTTTAAAGAGACTAATCTAGCTGTGGGGTTGTTATATGGTGGTATGCTGTGCAAATAATCCAGGCTAATTATTCTCTCTTACTTACCCTGTCCTCATGTCAATTGGGCTACTCCTTGTAAATCATTCCCTTGGATCATCCCTCCTGAAAGAGTAGTTTTCCTTTCACATGGGACTGCAGGAAACAGTGGGAAATGAAATGGCATCACCCCCACCCCAATGCCAGCTAGCTAGTCATAGTCTCTAGAAAGATTCAGATTTATTTTTAATAGCTAATAATAATAGCTTCCACTTATATAGCTTGTGCTACTTGTCAGACACTGTGCTAAGCACTTTACAATCATTATCTTATTTGATCCTCATAACAACCTTGGGAGACAGTGCTATTATTACCCCCATTTATAGATGAGGAAACTGAGGCAAATAGGGTTAAGTGACTTGCCCAGGGTCACACAGCTAGTATGTGTCTGAAGCCAGATTTGTACTCAGGTCTTCCTGACTATAGACCTGGTACTCTGTCCACTCTAGCCCTGAGCTGGGGGCACCTTACCTCGGTTAAATACACACATACATTATATGAGGGTAGCAAACAAGGTAAACAGATATCCAGATGTATGGAGGCAAATTTGTCTTCATGAGTTTCACTGACATATTCATGTACTTACTCAGCTCCCCTTTTTTGGGGTATGACCTTCTCTTCAGCCATTCCCTCAGCTCCACCCATGTGTGTGTGTTTGGGGGGGTGCAGGGGGTTTGGTTCCTTTCAAAACAGGTCACTGGAAGCAATGGAAAGAAGAGTGGCCAAGGCCTACTTCCCCTCATGTTGTAGCCAGCCAGCTGGTCACATTCTCCTTACTCATTATCTAGAAAGAAAAATCCCAAATTAAGTCTTTTCCTACTCTCTCTGATGTGGGAAGCTAAATACATATATGAATCAATAATTATATTTCTATGGCCCAAGTCCACAGCCAGAGAAAAGTGCTCTGGCAAAATACCACAGTTGTACATCGATCTGCCCATCTCTGACATCCCCTTATGAATTCTCTCTTAAATTGCCTCTTCTGCAGCTTCTCCCTGACTTCCCCACCTAGCTCCTGGTCAAATAATTGCATTCCCACATGGGGCCCTGGGGCAGCACCCTTACTCCTAGAAATAAAGATTTTGCTGCTGATTTATTTTTAGATTGATTGGATGAAATGGATTGGATGAAGTGCAATGGATAGTGTGCCAGGCCTGGAGTCAGGAAGACTCATCTTCCTGAGGTCAAATCTGGCTCAGACACTAACTAGCTATGTGACCCTGGGAAAGTCACTTTACCCTGTTTACCTCTGTTTCCTCATCTGTAAAACTGAGTTGTGGCGGTGGTCCTTCTCATGGAACATAGACCTACCAATGTGGGAGTAGTTTGGGATGAGTGAGCCAGGCTGGACAGAAAGCGTGAGATTCTATATTAGGTACCCTGTAATTCTACACTTATATTATTAAAAATCAATGGTCATGTCTTCTATTGCTTTTGCTGACCCACACAGTACCAATTTGTATGTAGACCAGACATCTGATAAACCTTTAAGGTTCTTTCTGGCCTGAACCCGCTGCGATCCTATCATTCCTAATGGTTCTGGACTGATTACCTGCAAACTAGGTAAAGGCAAGGCCCCAGGCTTCACCTCAGTGACATTCGCTAGGCTAACTGGATGGACCACCCTTAACAATTTGGAAGATTGCTACTTTTAGTTATACAGGTGTTCTGTCTACATAAATTGCCTACCCCTATGCCTTTCATGAGTTACTGTGGCCAAAAAAATTCATCATCAGGATGAAAGCCTTCTAATAAATGTTTCAAAACATAACTAGGTTGACCTCAGGACAGCAGACATATGGGTTTTCATCAGGATTGTACTGAAAGCCTTTCTAGCTTCATAGTACCTGAAGGAATTTTCCCTTCACTGACACAGTCTTCCAGAACCCAAAGTTATCTCTACATCATGAGGTATATAGTAATCATAACCACAGTAGTAGTAGTAGTAGTAGTAGTAGTAGCTGGCATTACAGTTTACAAAGCACTTTGCAGATATTATCTTATTTTATCTTCACATTTTTCTTGGGAGGTAGGTGCTATCACTATCCCCATTAAACAGATGAGGAAACTCAGGCAGACAGTAGTTAAGTGGCTTGTTCAGAGTCACATAGCTAGTAAGTGTTTGAGGCCAGAATTGAATTTTAGTCTTCTTGACTCCAACGTCTAGCCCTTTGTCTACTGAGCCACCTAGCTGCCTATTTGTGTTCATGACGTTTGCCAAACTGTTGAGGGGTACACCCCGAGCTCTACATTGTGAAAATTGTGTCTGTGTGCCAAATGACCCAGGGCTATAAGGCAACAGCCTTTTTTTAAAGTTCCCTTAGTGTTGTGTTATCTTTTGAAAGGAAATAGATCCACTGATTTATGGTTTCTGATTAGTTCTGCAGCAATCAATTTTAGTCATGTTGAAGACTGACTCCTCCATTAACTGTTACTTACACTTAATACAAAAGGGGCAGCTGTTTGACTTGCTATGTTTATTTCCATGTCAGGCTTCAATACTTCAATGAATCTGTGATCTCATCTATGTGGGTCATTCCTCAAACTTGATGGATTATAACTCATAGACATTTTCACATCCTGAGTAACCTTTATTTTTACCCTTCCATAAATTTTCCAAGTGAGTCCATTCAGGGTCCTAGGGGCTTTCCTCTAGATCGTTTGATCTGCATGGATACTAATAGAATCCATGGACTTTCCATTGGTTTTTCCTCATTATTATTCTTGCTAGGTGACTAGTCAATCTCCTTTTCCTGTCATATCATTCTCTAAGAATATCTTTTACTCTGCCTCTCCTGGGCAATTCTTTATCTGTGATAAACATTGCAGGTGAACACCCACCATTTACCCCTGTTCGTTGCCCTCCATTTCTTCAAAACTTTAGTTCTTTGGAAACAGTGACATAGTACTCAGCACATAGTAGGTGCTTAATAAATGTTTATTAATTGATTAATTGATCCATTTGCATGTAGCATCATTAGAGGAATATTGGTGGTTAAAAAAGATAGGCTTTTGTTTCAGGGAGAAGGCTGGGATCATTGAAATATTGTGCAATTTTCCAAAGTCAATGTAGCATGAGCACCTCTTCCTTTTCAATTCTGAGCCCAGTTTACTGTCCATTTGCACTGTCTGCCCAAGATATCTATGTCTATGTATCTATCTATAGATATAGCTATAACTAACTATACAGAGACATATGTGATACATACACATATAAGATAAATATATACACATGTGTATGTATGTGTGCATATACATGCATTTATACAGGCTTATGTGTATATATGTGTATAAACATATACACAAGTTCATGGGTTGTCCATCCAACTGCATATCATAGTATGGACAAAGAAAATGTTTCTTTCATAATTTTTCCTGTGTGTATAATTAGTCTGAATGCTTTTAAGCAGCTCTGAACTGTTCTGGGCCCAATTGACTCAATACAAAGTTATCTCTAAAGAAGACTATCCAGAGGATGTCATTATCTGTAAGGAATCAATCCGTCTTTCATCTGAACTCCATGCTGAACCTAATCTAGGATAGTGAGAAATACTTTTGGCAAACATGCCTCTCTTTTTATGCCTTGCTTGATGCTGATAATCAGAGAGTTATTGAAAAAAGTTACCTGTGTGGTTCTAGCTTCCAAGGAAGCTTATATGATTTTGACATATGCATGAGAAATACCTTGTTGGAGAAGAGTCTCTAAGACAGAATTTTGTTATGCCAAGTCAAATGCTTCTTTTATAGTTGACAAACTATGAAATATTATAATCTTGTATTCTCTGTACTTTTATATCAGTTGTATGACAGTGAAGATGTGGTCTGCTGTCGACTATCTTTTGTCAAAGCCTGACTATTCCCTTCTTATCTCCAACAGTATTTGTATATATTATTCATTTTATTAAATTTTGTAGTGATGGGTTGATCATTATTGATATTTCCTCCATCACTTTTTCTTTTTTGTTAACAATAATGCCCATTTTTTCTTCCCTTAAGTCTTCATTATCCTCTACCCATTCATAGAGGTCTTAACAATTGATTGCTCAACATCCTAAAAATCATGTCATCTGCAACATGGACTGTGTATGTTTGATGTAGGGGCATATGGGGTGTTTAGGGAAGATTAGCATCTCTGGTGTAAGGATTTATTGAGCCCTTTTCAGAGCTGTTCATCCACCTCTCATGTCCACTTTTCACCCAATTCTCACCTGTGGCTCCAAGAAGTTATAGAATATGCAGTGGCTACACCCTGGTGAAATGTTCAGGCAGGTGCCCTAAACCTGGTTGAAGGTGACCCATAGACCTCGAGCCTGTCAGTTGAGTTAGGGGAATGTCTACCACAAGTATGTGAAGACTTCCCCTGATGGATGGGCAAATTTGAATAATTTGTTCCCACAACCACGAAGGCGGCTGCAGCAGGTGCTGTAGAGCGCTTGGAGCTTGGTTAGACACTGAAGACACTAGTGTCATCCACATGTGAGCCATTGCCAGTTGTTCTGACTTTTTTCCTGCCACTGGACTTCAAGGACTCTGGAAGACAGGGTGAGGCTGACAACAACAACTTGACCTCACTTAAATCCAATTCACACACAAATGAAGACATCACCCCATGATGCCATTGGTCTTCTTCAAAAACAAAGGACAAATGACATTTGATTTAGTTCAGTTCCCTTTTCATCTTTTACTTTCGTTAGTGCCATTTGTTTCTTTGGCAGCACATCTAGAACTGCAATGTTACAGTTCAAAGGATGTAGCTCTATTGTCATCAATGGGGAGTTTGTTATAGAAATTTTAACAGATTTTTTTTCCCTTTCATTTTTCTTCTTCCAATTTTGTCTTTAAATTTCCTTGGGATGATTTGGCTTAGTTAGGTCTCTCATCGAACTTTCACTAACCTTATTTTCCCCCTCACTACTTCTTAGTGTTTTGTATAGCAATACTGCCCATAATCTTCTATTAACATTCTTGGTTAGGTTTTACATGTGAGTTTATATTTTAAACTGGTATTGCCCTTAGCTGCTGCATAGTTTTACTTGGCAAACGGATGGTGTTAGCTTACTGATTCAGTTTTTAGGATTATTTGGTCTTCTCACTGGGGTGGTTGACTTACAGCCATTAAAATTCCTTTAAAAATGGTGATGGTCTATGCTGATGTCTATTCTTTTAACCCTTTTCCATTTTTTTTGCTTCAACAAATCATTCAGGTGTGTCAGGTGGAAGTTACCTCAATTGCTCTTAATTTTTCCTAACATTTCTACTCTTCCTTCTGGTTTTGTGTAGTTTTTATCTTTGCCTTAACAAATAAGTGGGCTTACCTTAGAGATGACTGATTGTAAATGGCTTTCACAATGATAACCTTTTCTTCTTTAAAAAGGTAACGGACTTCATTTTTGTGACATTATTTGGTACTCACCATATCTAGCATCTTTCAACTCTTGAAGAAAATGTTTAGGATATGTGGGTATGAAGTTTCTATTTGCTCTATAGACTTTTCCTCTCCCATTTCTTATTCCTGACATATGTTTCCATGTTTTCCAACATACTTTCCATGATCCTTCCCTAAGACCACATATTATCACCAAGGATTAAAATACATGCTGATTTAATTTGGAGAATCTTATTGAATTCTGTATAAAATGCTCTATCTTTTCATCCTCTGCAACAGATGTTTGCTGTTAAGTTACAGTTATCTTCATGGAACAAATGATCTTCACTTTTCAAAAGCTTACTAAGAATATACAACACAAGATGACACAGAATCCCATGACGTGATCTTTTTTTTTTACTTATTGCCCGTGGAACACAATGAAACAAATGCTATCAACTCCCTTACTTGTCTTTCCAAGAGGAACCTGTGAGCCATCCTTCCATTGAAATTTCCCTTTGTCTTCTAGTGTCACTTCGAAAGATAATTTTTGTGTTGATATGACCCACTTCTTCCATCATCCCATTCATTCATTGATTACAGGATGAGGTTCTAACATCTAGTTAACATTTTGATCATGGCATTCTTAACTTGAAGTCCATGAACTTAGATGGGAAAAATACATTTTTATTTTCATTTGCCTCTCATTGAAATTTGGTTTTTCCCTTAATCATGGAATTTAAAAATACATTATTCTGAGAAGGGGATCATAGGGTTCACTAGAATGCCTAAGGGGTCCATGACACCAAAAAGTTTAAGAACTGCTAGATTAGATGATCTCAAAACTATTATTCTTAGTATTCTGTGCTTGCTTCTCAAATACTCTACCACCCTCTCTGTAAAAGTGGAATGAAAAATGAGACCTATTTTATATTTTCCTTTGTTTTATGTGTCTCTATTCCCAAAGAATTTATCACTAAGTGACCAGTCCACTAGTGATGAACTTCCTTGTACTTGGCTAGACTGAGTCTCAGAAAGTAGACTTAATTTGTTTCCTGACCTTCATTTGAAGTATTTCCATGACAACAACTACCAGAGCTTGCTCTTTGCTGACACGTCCTTCAGAATCCAGGGTTGCCTCTACATCATGATGAGGCATTGGACTAGGCCTCTGTAGAGATCTATGTTAGGCACTATGATAATATAATGGCCCCCTAGTCCAACCAACAATAAATGAATGCCCTTCCTTTTTCTGAGAATTTTCTAAATCCTCTAGCCAGTTATTGCTACACTGAATTTCTTGGATTAACTCATCTTAGCCTTGAAAGCAGAGCCTGGGGTAACAGTTGTATGTGATGATCTCACCAGAAGAGGAAAATTCTAGGTATTTCAAAGTCTTTGTTAAAACTACACACACATTGGGATGAAATAATGATTGCAATCTGATCAGGCAATATTACTAGCCTGGTATTATATAAATGCAGAGTATATTACTTAGATGACTTCCCCATTGATTTAATTGGGGCTGTTATGATAACCATCTATAAGCTCAGCCTAAAGGATTTATCACCTAGTGGTTCTGCTGCTGAAACAAGAGTCCACCTCAGATATGATCAGGGGTTGATTTAAGAAATTGAAGTTTAATATGATTTTCCTATGAGAATTTATCATCCTCACTTCCCTTTTTGATTGTCTGGATACTCTCTAGAGGAGATAAAGGAGATAATGGTAGTTTAAAAACAGTGGGGTCTCAGAACTCCATACTGTCCTTGTACATAGGACAAACTTTCCACTGGTTCAGGACTGATGGGAAGAAATGTACTTGATCTGAACTCTGGAGGGGAAATAGAGGCACATTTCAAAGAAGAAGCATTCCAACAGGGACAAGCTTTGACACTAATCAAATTGGGTCCAGCTACAGGATGCCTCTTAGCAGGTGATCACTGCCAAAGGATAAAAGAAGCAGGTAGTAGTAGTGGGAGCTGTCCAGCTGCTGCAAAGCTGGAGGGCAGGACAGACCTCACATAATGGGGCATAAAAGCATGTTTGTGTTCATAGAAAATGGAAGGCAACAAATTCTATGAGCTAATCCTTGGATTTCTGCCCCTCCCTGTTATCTATCTCAGTATCAGACTTCTGCAGCCTGACTTCATGTCTTTACTAGTTCTTTCAGACTGCATTCCTGATACTGAATTCACTTCCATCCCATATAGTGTACTCTGCTTCTGCTTTTGTAGCTCAGCTGCCAAGGAACCTGGTTATCAATGTCGAATTATTGTGGGATGTTTCTGCCTCAGAACTCTTTTGGAACTTCTGGTCTATAGCTTTACCTTCCTCCCTAACCAGGGAGGCTTTTTTAGCCTATGTCATGAAACCTATGCAGCTTCAGCACAGGGCAGGTCTCATACTTGACCCAGAGGGAACAATACAATCTCCACCCAAGGCAGAAAGATGTTTTGAAAACTTATTGTTAGGGGAGGAGTAGCTTCTACTGTCCCAACTGGTGAGTACTTCACATAGCCCATAAGGTCTAGGTGCCCCCAGTCACGTTTCATTTTACTTCTCTGTCATCTTCTGGACAAACAACCTGCTGTAAAATCTTCTAAACAGACATTATTGTGTAGAGGACTTAACTCTTTTCAGATTCAGAATTCCTGCCCTCTCTTTCCCCACAGTGTCTCTCAATTAGTGAGTACTTCACATGACCCATTATGTCTAGATAGCCTCTGCCATGATTTTAGTATCACACCCTTCTCAGGGACATTTTCTCACCAGTCCCCCTGCCATGGTTGTGCTCTTGCCTTCTCCCCCTAACCCCACTCTCCATTTCCAGTCCTAGAACCAAAATCAAATTAATCCTCCCACTACCGTTGGAAAGGTTGTGTCAGTTGATTCCCCTATGGCTCCACTCACCATCTCTGTAAGTTTCCGAACCAAAATACCCTTCGGTGGTGTCCACTTCCCCACATGTATTGTCTACCCGTATTTGAATAGAGGTTCTTTTAGGGCTTGCTTTTGTATTTGTATCCAGGGTGCTTAGTACAATGATGTTGTTTATCGTTCAGTTTTTTCATTTGTGTCTGACTCTTTGTGACCCCATTGTTTTCTTGGCAAAAATATTGGAGTGGTTTGCCATTTCCTTCTCTAGCCCATTTCACAGATGAGGAACTGAGCCAAAGTGGGTTAAATAACTTACCCAGGCCACATATCTACTAAGTGTCTGAAGCCAGATTTGAACTCAAGATGAATCTGCCTGACTCCAGGCCTGGCTCCTCTCTGTTGTGCCACCTAGCTTCCCATTAGCACAATGTTGGGCATGTAGTTATTGCTTAATAATAATAATTCATTAATTTTTATTCATTTCATAGGAAATAACAGATAAATCATATGCCATGGCCTATACTCCCTGATACCTATAGTAACAAGACCACCAAGGAAATTCTTGAGACTAGGGGAGAATTAGGGAATGTGTGTAGGTGAAGGATCAGCATTGCATTCACCACTGCTATCCCATGTAAAAGAATTATCAGCCATGGAATAAAAAAGTAGGCAAAGGTTTTTCATTAATCTTTGGATGCAGGGTTAGCTACTCTGACATTCCAGAGCGGTCTTTGAAGTATCCTAACTGTGCATAAGATAAGTGTCTTACTCCTTTGGAGCTCAGTGGAATTTCTTTGACTTGCAACTCTCTCTGGTTCTTTTTTCTGCTTTTCTGTCTGTGTAAATTTGGTCTATTCCTTGGGTTTTGATTCCAGAACAATGTTCTCAGTGTATGTGGGTTAAGATGGGAAAAACATCATCATGTATTCTTCCATAGAGATGGGGAAGAGTTAGGCCTGGCTAGAGCTTGAACTGAGAGAGCTGTGATAGTCACTAGGTTCAACTAGTGAACCTGTGCTCGATCTGCTGGGTATAGACACTTCCTGCTCTTGTGCAGTGAGATGCTACACACATCAGATCATTAAATCACCTGCCCCCAGCATGTCAGGAGGTTTCCCTGAAAGGTGGGAAGCTGGAGAGCAAAACTTCAAGGCAGGACAGCTCAGCAGGCAGAGTGCTGACCAAAATCAATGGACCTGAGCTTGATTCCTGCCTTGGAAACTTGCTTTCTTTGTGATCTTGAATAAATTACTAGTCTCACTGGGCCTCAGTTTCCTCACCTATAAAATGGAAGCATTGGCTGAGAAGGACCTGAAGTTCCTTATAGCTCTAACTTTATGGTCTAAATGCTCACCCCATCGGTAGCACTAGACACCTTCCGCCTTCATGGGATTCCTCTTGCTTACTTTCTACAATGGAAGAAGGGAAATAAATATTTATTAAGTGCTTACTGTGTGCCAGGCCCTGTGCTATATGCTTTATAAATATTATCTCATTTGATTCTAACAACCCTGGAAGGGAGATGTTATTGCTATTCCCACTTTACAGTTGAGAAAACTGAGGCAAACAGGTTAAGTGGCTTGCCCAAAGTCACATAGCGAATGAATGTCTGTGGCCAGATTTGTACTCTAAGTCTTCCTAGCATTTCTATGCATTGATCCATCTGGCTATATCAATGTTGGGAGGTGGAGTCTCCTTGGGTAAATTGGCAGTGGGGATTATAGGATCAAGACCTTGGGAGTTATCTGGTCCAACCCCTATATTTTATAGACCAGGAAAGTATGGCTCGGAAAGAGTGTAACTTGCCCAAGGTCACACACAAGCAGCACATAACAGAGCTTTAATTCAAATCCTTCTTCTGCTCCGCAGCACCTCCCAAGCAGGTCCAGAATCCTGGACCCAAGCATGAGAGATAGGTGTGAGGGTCTCTGAGGGGTCCCTGAGGATGGCTTTTTTGTTCTTGTGCTAAGGTTTTTTCAGGCCTCCACTCAAGATAGATTAGAGTCAGCACATTTCTGTGGATTGAATTTCCAAAATGGGTTTGAAAGAGGAAGGAGTGATTCCTCTCATGTTTCAGAGACCAGCATGGAGTGGGGGGTGGAGGGAGGGAGAAGACAGTGGGAGACAAAGAAAGATCACCATTAGTAAAGAAGTGCTGGACAGTGGGTGGCAGGGAACTTTATTACAGGAGCAGCTGCACACACAACTCTCTTCTTTCCCATACGTCCCTGTCATTTAGAGAAAAGACAGTAAGCTTTTTAAGGACGCAGAAGATTGCAAGGGATTGATGGACCACCATGGTTGGCTGGGCTGGTGATTTTATAATTACAAAGCAGGTTTTTTAGACAGAATGGTTACCCCAACAGTGTAATTAAGAGGATCGTTAAGAAATGTTGCTGGGCTTTGCATCACCCGGGGGCTGGAGCAACCACATGCTTACCACAGAATAATGCAGTCAGGCTACATCATGGGGTACTGCTAATTAATTGAAACAAATATTTGTAGTAACAATTCCTATACAAGATATATGTGAAGTGTTTGGATGCTACAAGGATCCATGGCAGTCTGGTCAGACCTAAAAATGCCATAAAAACAGATGCGGAAACCCTTAGGATAGAGGTAGCCGGCTATGACATTTAAAATGAGGTAGTCAGAATGTAGTTGAATTAGGACTGTACTATGTGGCATTAGGTCAAGCCCTCGTTCTAGTCAGCCTATTCATCTTCAGAGGACTGTGGAAACAGAAAAATGAATTAAGAAGTTCAAAAACAGGGCCTATGAAAGAAAGTGAAGGTGACTGAGATCATTTGGGGGTCTAGTGAAAAGAAATATGGGTGAGGAAAAGATAAATATATTCAAATATGTGATGGGTTCTTTTGTAGGGGTGGGGTAGAGTTGGTGCTTAGTTTTTTCTGTCTCCATAGGAAAAAAAAGCTTTAGTTGCACCAGAATAGAATTTGGGTTAAGCACAAGGATGAACTTGCTAATTTAGCTTCCCATTTAGACACTGACAAGTTACCAGAACTATAACTAGGGTGAAGCAATCTGCACTTTTTCCCAGAGCACTACAATTTAGAGGGCCTTAACAAAAACTTGATACACCTGAATTTAACACCAAATTAGCAAGAATAATTCATTCAAATAGGAAGTTATTGGAACACATCAGCACTTAGGTGAAGAATGCCTCCCCAGCTTGCCCTACTCCAATGTTGACCACCCTACTACTCCCATAAATAGCCTTGTATGCTTGTCCCGGGCATATTTTGTGCTGATTGTCTTGTCCCAAGTATAAAAATCACTAGGTATGGCTCTGCAGGTAACTAAATGGCAAAGTTCAGTCAAAGCATTTTTGTGTCACCTGTCTCTTACATTTGAAAAGCCTCCACTGCAGGGTTTAAGACTGCACTATTAACACAAGCAATGTGTCATAAGGTCAGTCTGTTCATTGTTGCATGGACTCGGCTATTGCCTTGGAAAACAATCATAGTGGTGGTGGCAGTAGAGCTCCCTCTTAAATTAAGGTTTCAGAGAAAATGGGAGTGAGAAGCCAACTGCACATAGTAGAGCATAAAAAAACACATGAGACAGGCCAACTGATATTGGGAAATTAAGATAACTCTTAACTCTAGCTCAACCCCCAATTACTTACCCAGTACTCAATTGCTGAAGCCTAGAACCTAGACCTTACCTCTCACTGCTCCATCTATTGTCAGGCTTTATTTTTGTTTTCTAGTTAATAGTATTTTATTTTTTCCACTTATGACAACTGAAAAATGACTAAACAACAAGAGAAATGTATTATTTGTTAAGTTCTTTCTTTGGAAGGTGCTTCAAGAAAGTAGGACTGAAGGGTATCCTACCAGAGCTCTGCACAGAAAACAACAACAACAACATTGATGCCACCAAAACTAAAAGCAAAACCCTTAAAATCAGAATTCTTACAAACATGCAGGGAGCGTGTTGTTAGACAGTGATACCTAACAAAGGGCAAGGAGCTTCTAACACCTCTGACTGAGAAATGTTTTTAGGGTGAAAGAGTGGATTTGAAAAAATGTTAGTGAGTGCAGAGATGATTTGCTTCACAGGCAGAGAGTGGCTGGCTTCTAGGAATGAAACAGAGTGGAGGAAAACAGTCCCAGTAGCAGGAAAAGATGCTGTTTCTTCCACTTCACTTCCATAGTTCAACATCTCAGTAGGAGGGGCCTGGCCACATTCAGAATAGAATGTAAACCAGGGCTCCATTATTCAGGAACATAACCCTTCACAATAAGATATGCCCCTGGATGTTGTCCAGCCAAAGAATAGCCTCATCAGTCAGATGTAAGCCTGAAGACCTCAAGTAACCCTGATCACCAACATGCAAGGCTCAGCTTGGCCTCTTCCCCAGAGTAGAAGTGGAGGATGCTGGGTTTGGGGTTTCTGAGAGTGCCTGTTGGTGCAGCTGTGTGATTGCGACCTAGTATTGAACAGTGGCTTCAAAGATATAGAGAGAGCCAATTATCCAAACCAGCCAGCTCTCCCTAGATCACTGACAGAAGCAGGATCCATTAGGAAGCTGGGCTTTCTGTTGTGATGAGTTGCTCCCACCGTGAACCTGCTGCTTTGCAGGCAGGACACGTAGCATCACATTATACATCTCCCAGCTTGCCACATCCTGTTATGTTGCATCCTATCAACCTAAGCCACGATGGAGGCAAATACAACCTGTGGTGACATAAAGCACTTTGTAATGCATTGTAGCATTTAAATGTACATCAGCCAAGGTGCACACATTGGCTTTTACACTGGATGCTCATTATCCAGGAGAATGTGATCTAATGTGCAGGAACTGCTGGCTGAGGGGATAAAATATAGTCAAGTGACAGACGCTGTGTTCGACTCCATCTGAGCATTAGAGTTCATCCACCACCTTGAATTACTGCAAGTCTGTCTTTGGTTCTCAACTTCTGAAAAGTCCATAGTCATTGGACTAAGAGATGAGATAGGAGTAGAAAATGGTACCAGCCTTTGTAAATGAAGATAGTATTCTAGCTCCAGTGTTAAATGGATGTGCCCTTTGATTTATTCCTCAAGTAGCAAGGACCAGTGACTGACAGCATGCCTTTATAAGATGGTTCCAAGACCAAAGCTGAGCAAAAATAGTTGTTTAACTGTCCCCCCTTGGGGCTTCAACCTGTGATATGGGCTTTGTCACAGCTATATCATAGCCTGTTAAGCCTACAGAGAAGGGAACAACAGAGGAGATAGTGGAGGGTAGAAGGGCCTGGCATGTTATGTTCCATAGGGTCATGAAGAGTCAGACACAACTGAACAACAAAAAACCTGTTGAGCTAAGTAGGTGAGACATTACAAGGGAACAAAAACCCTCTAAATCCTTCTTGAGAAGGAGATAGGAGCTCCAATACTTAATATGGTGTCCTGTGCCTCAACTTCAGGATGCTGCCTAAGTGAACTGAGTCCCTTTTCAAGCTACAAAGACTATTTGGTCCCAGAGGTCAGCAATGGTACAAAAACGAAGAATTAGGTTTGCTGTTAGGAAGAACAACAAAAACTGTCAAGTATGTCCTTATGGAATGGGATGGATCCCCTCACTAGGAGTCTTCAGGCAGAGACTGAAGAACAATTTTTCAGGGTTGTTGTAGAAGAGATTCCTGTTAAAAGACAGACTAGACAGGATGACCTCAAAGGTCTCTTCCAAAACTAAGATTCTGACATTCTGAAAAAACTTGAGTTCTCCAAATTCCAGTTCAAAAGATAGAGCAGGAGGGAAACTTGAAGCCTGTTATTGAGAGCCCCTGATATGGTTCCAACATTCGACAAGAAGAACTTACGTTTCAAGGTTTGCAAAATGTTATACATTATCTCATTGATTCCTCAAAACAAATGGAAAATCTAAAGCAGACTGGGGAATCCCAGAAGCTTCTTATGAAAGTTGGGAATATATTCAAAATCTGCCTCAGATACTTACCAGCTATGTAATTATGGAAAATTCACTTAATGAGAGGATTGGACTAGCTGATTTCCAAGGTCCCTGCTAGCTCTAAGACTAAAGTCCTATCATCATATGACCTCTCAGTTTCATGGTTTTCATATCTGTAAAAATGAGATAATGTTTATACTGTCTAACTCAGAGACTTATTATGAAGAAAGTGCTTTGAAAACCTTGTAGTTCTAAATGAATGTTATCTTTTCAGTTTCTAGACCCTTTGTCCATTTTCTGTCAACTAAATTCTCCTCTTTCTTCTCTATATTCCCGTCTAATGTTCTTTCCATCTCTACACATTCGCCATCTTTTTTCCATTTCATGTTTACCCAAACTCCACATACTGATTTCCCTTCCTCTATGTTTCATCATTATTTGTTCATTCATTTATAAAGTGCCTATATTCAATGTGCTGCTAAGAGTTGATGGTGATACAAACTTTTTTTGTCCTTTAAAGATTGTCTCCAAATCTACTTTCATGAAGCTTTTCTAAATTAAACAGAATAAAGTCCAAGATCAAATGCAGAATCCTATGTAATTTAAAGCCATTTGCAGGTTGGCCTCTTTCTACTATAATGGCCACCTTACACCTTATTCCACTTCCCATATATATATATATATATATATATATATATAAAACACCACATCTCCAATCTCCATGCCTTTGCTTTGACTATTTCCTATTCTTGTAATGCCCTGCCTCCTCATCTTTGTTTCCTAGCTTCCTTCCTTTCCTTCTGATTCAGCTCAGATCTCACCTTCTTCAGAAGACCTTTCTCAGGGCCTTCCACCATTAACCCCCTCATCTACCCAGCCCCTTCCCTCCAATACTGTCTTCCATTTACTCTGTATGTACATAGCTGTAAATAGTTATTTGAATATCTTTCATTCAAATGCAAGCTCCTTGGGGGCTTAGACTTTATTTTTTTTTCCTTTGCACTCCCAGTCCTTAGCACCATGCCTTATACATAGTAGGCACTTAATAAATGCTCACTGACCAATTGAAGTATGTGCTCTTTCATAACTTTGTCTTCAAAAAGCCATATAGGCTGTGTCTACATTCAAAACAATCATTCAAAGCTGGGCACTGTGGTTGTGACTCTTGGCAAAAAATGGGGCATTAGGGAAAGGGGTGGTGGTGCTGATAATAATTTAAGTTTCAATTGCCTCAGATTTGAGCTAAGAAAAGAAATAATAGTAAGTCCATAGAGGAGAACAATGAGACCTGCAGACATTACTGTGATGATTTTGAAATGTACTTGGGTAGGATCCTTCTGGGAAGAGGAAGGCATGATTCTGTGCAAGGTAGAGGGGTGGTTTGGTGACCTGCCACCTACATTCACTATCTCTCATGTACCAATTGGTAGAGAGTTATGAAGGTGGCAAGATAGGAGGAAGAATTTATTGGCTGCTTTCCAGTGTCTGTGAATGTTGAGAATAGATATTTAGCAAGAGGTGAGATAAGGAATCTTGTGTTTAGAGGGTATTATCACTATTATCAGTCTGAGACATAACCACTTGTCTACATGCCTTAGGCCGGCAAAAATTAAAGGCAGAATATTACTCTCTGTTTTGTCTAGACACAGTAAACTGGAAGAGAAAGAAGTTGGTTGGCACAAATAATATTACCATAGAAGCTAAAATATAGGGTGTTCCAAAAGTCTTAGTGCAGTTTAAACTACTGTGACATTTCAAAAGTTTAAAAGACATAGTTTTTGAGTAATTTAATAATTTTATTAATAACGCTAGCATATTTATTAATAAAAGATAGTCATTTGGCCATCTCTCAGAACAAAGACCCCTCATACCAGGTGGCTCATAGTTTATATGCTCTTAGAAGAGAGGATGTTCCTGAGAGTGGCAATCAACTCCGATTGGTTAACAATTAATGAGAGAATGAATATTACAATAAGGGGCTGGGCTATGTTTCAGTGAGGGTCTTGAGATATGACTTGTTTCACCCAACTCTTGATCAGAGAGACATCAATTTGTATATCATCTGTCTGACAAAAGGGAGGATCCACATTTTCCCAGATCTGTCTGAGCAAACACAATGAGCAAGAACATACCCATTAGCATAAACTTAGAATTTCTTTCACTGTCTTTGATTATATCTCAACCTGGGTAAGTCTTTGAAAAAGACTTCCCACCTTGGTTGATTTCTGGATGAGGAAGTATAAAAAGGGAAAAAACCTTGGTTCTGATTGAATAATTAGTTATTACAAGAGAGAAATAATCATTTCTCATACCATTAAAACTTAGTACTGCACTAAGACACCTCGCATAGCAATTCTACTTTCTCTTCAAAGGGAAGGAGAGTAGGGAGCTGCAAACCTTCCTGGGTGGCAAAGCATTGATTGAGTCACACCCTTTTCCTGGAATATTCTTCCTTCCCCTCTTTGCCTCTTGAATGTCTACATGTCTCAACTCAATGCCCTTTCATGAAGCCCTTCCTCAATCATCCCCCCTTTCAGGTAATGGCCTCTTCCCTCAGTGTCTTGCCATCATGCTATGTTTTGGAACTCCCTCATGTGGTTGTCTTGTAATATTGTTTTTTACAGATTTTGTGTGTGTGTGTGTGTGTGTGTGTGTGTGTGTGTTAGCATCTTATTCTTCTTCTAGACTGAAAAGTCCAAGAGAGTAATGATTGTATCTTGTCCAATCCTTGTACCCTACCCCCACCACACAGCATTTTGCTTTATACACAATAGATATAAGAGAATGAGCAGAAAGTTTAAAAACCTGGAAGTACCAAACTTAGATCAATTGACCCAGGGTTTGGGAAGTACTAGAAATAATAGGATGAAAAATTTTATTTCGAAATAGAATTAGAATGTCTGCTTGCAATTATTCATATTTAAAATGCTTTTGACAGATGGAAGAAATTATCATAGAATAAAATTATAAGACATTATTTTTAAGTTCTTGTGTCAGTTGACATATTTGACCTTTTGAGCTTAACAAGTATTTCATGAGTTGTATCCTAAAGGTAGCTCATAAAATCTGTGGTCCTAATATTGAAGACAGTTGTGGGTTCCAGGGAAATGATTCTCGTATCTTCCTCATGAAAGGAAGTGGAAAGAAGAATGTTATTTCTACCATTTTGGAAATACACAATGTCCAAGTATGCAGGAGGAGAATCAGGTTTAGACCAGCTCATCCAACCACCATTTCACAGATGTGAGAACTGAGGTCAGAAAATGGCTTACTCAAAGTCACATATGCAGCGTATAAGACAAGAGGGATTCAAACCCTGCTCCTCTGATTTGAAAACCAGAACATTTTCTATTCAGAATGATATCCTCTTACTCATCTAAACTGCAGTTGTGCAAATTTTAGCCCTGGCTAGGGCTTGAGAACAGAATCAGGCTAATCTTTAAAATATAGTAGTGTAGCCTAATGGGTGGGATTTGCCTCGAACAGAGCTCCAACATTTGGTTTCTACCTCTGTGCCCAACAAGAAGATGATAGAGAAAATCTGATAAGAGTCATACATTCACTTTGTAAAATTATGTTCATTTATTTTTGAGGAAGCTGGGTGTTGTAGTGATTAGAGCATTGAGCCTAAAGTCAGATAGACCTGAGTCCAAATTAGGCCTCAGAAACTTAGTATTTCTGTCACCTTGAGTAAGACATGTAATAGCAGTTTGCCTCAGTTTCCTTAACTATAAAATGAAGATAATATGACCTACCTCCCAAGGTTATTGTGAGGATCAAACAAGACTTTTGTTTGTTTGTTTGTTTTATATAATATTTTTTTTCCTCCAATTACATGTTAAAACAATTTTTAAACTTTTTTTTGTTTTGAGTTCCAAAATTATATCCATTTCTTCCTCCCTCTTTTTTTACCTCCCTGAGATAACAAGCAATCAGATGTAGCAGTGGTTCTCAACCTTCCTAATGCTGTGACCCTTTAATACTTGTATATGGGTGTATCTGCATGTGGGCAGACCCGCCTGGAGACAGATAGAGGAGCAGTGTCTCGGTTCCTAAGACCATCAGAAATACGTGTTTTGTAACTCCCTAATGTGGTTGTCTTGTAATGTTGCTTTTTACAGATTGTGTGTGTGTGTGTGTGTATGTGCGTGTGTGTGTTAGCATCATGACCAAACAGGTTGTGACCCACAGGTTGAGAAATGCTGAGATATAGGTTATACATGGGCAATCATGTAAAATATTTCCATATTAGTCATTTTTGTACAAGAAGACTTGAATTTTAAAAAAAGAATGAAAGAAAGAAAGCATGTTTTAGTCTATATTCAGACAATATCACTTCTTTCTCTGGAGGTGGATAGTACGCTTCATTATTAGTCCTTTGGGATTTTCTTGGATCATTGTATTGCTGAGAATAGCCAAGTCATACTTAGTTCTTCAGTATACAATGTTGCTGCAAACACGACATTTGTAAAGTGCTTAGCACTATGTGCCTGGTACATAGTAGGTACTATATGTATCTACATGCTAATTACTATGTTATTATTGATATAATTGTTATGATTTATTCATTAATTATATGTGATTCATTGCATACTGTACAGAAGGCATTATATCCACTTTTATGGGACATAAAAAATTCCATGAAGATAAAATCTCTGAACTCAGGGTGCTTACAAGATGTTAAGGGAAATGTCAAACGTACTAAAATATAATATAAGGTAAAGAATCAAAAAAATGTGAGGGAAGGAGCCTAACTCCTCATAGTAAAGGCTAGGCACCATGACTGAATTTAGTCATCACGTGCATAGGTCAAGAGAATTAAAGGAGCCTTTTACCATAGAGAGAGAGGGAGAAGGAATGTTCCCTACCTTCTTGGGCACAGCAGAGATATTGTTACACACACACTGGCCACATTCTGAAAAAGTAGGCTTCACTCTGTAACTCTAGTCACCTCTCTGGCAAGAGGTAGAAAGTGTGGGTTATAGCTACTGAAGACCCAGAAAAGAAAATTTTTCTCACCACAAAAGTCTTTTCAAATCCAAGGCTAATTGGCTTTCTTAATGGAAACTGTAGTAGAAAAGAAACATTATTGTTGTGCTACCACAATTGTTGGGTGGCTCTGTGGACATCATGGCTCTGTTACCTACCCATGGATGGGTATAAACATCATTCATGTCACTGTGCCTTACAGATAGATGCCAGATAGAAGCAGACCAGAGAGACCCTCGTGACTGTAGCAGGCTACGAAAATGCTGCTAAATCCAGGGTATTACAGGCTCTTATCTTCCTACAATTAAACAGATAATTAAGACAAAACAGCATATTTTCCCAATATAAATTGATAGATGCTGGTTGGTAATGTTAGCATTAAGAATAAATTGGGCCATAATCAGCAAAGGATGTTATTGCTATTATAAAAATAAAGATCTGTCTCCTCAACCAATCAATTCAGCAGATATATACCAACAATCAAATTGTTAAAAAATGACTTCTGTAAATTACCCAGTGTTCCATCTAATGGTGCCAGAAGCAGCTGTGATACAATTTGGGGCTGATAGAACCATACGTTGAGAGCACTTTTTCATTGTGATGCTTTTCATTCCTTTCAAAGTGGTTATACCAGAGCCGGCATCTTTGTTTAATGTCCCCATGTGAAAACAAAGTGTATTTCACACCGGGTTAGCAGAGTCATTTTGGCAGAAACACTCAGGAATAGATGCATTTAATATGGGAAGAATAATTCAATTTTCCTTCTATTATTTCAGTGATAGTAAGGCAATATCCTTAATTCTTCATTAAGCCCTCTGGGTTGCAAGGAAGTTGCTATTCTTTATGAGCTGCCATATCTCCTTCAAATGAATGTGGAAAAGACCCACAAAGGAATGGTTATAATCATGTATTTTTTAGTCATGTCTACCAGCAATTTCTGTGGAGTCAGAACAATTTAGTACCTTTGCTCAGTACCTACAGCACTCCCATGGTCAACCTGTCCAAACTTTTATTGTCTGTGTTATTGTCTAATCGCCAGCCCTCCATGTGATTTTGCCAGTGGCCCACTTTCTTTTGCATATTCATGGCAGCTGGAAAATGCTGCTAAATGCTGGCTGAACTGAAGGCAATTTTCCCAGCTGGAAACCCTCATACAGCAGGAATCTGTCTTTAGTGTGATGTTCCCAGGCTTAGTTCTCACACTGTGGCATAGCTGCTCCCTGTGTCGCACAAAGCAGCCTGAGCTAGTGCCCAGGCTGGAGGAGTTTTGGGTTTCTCTAAATATCATCAGAGAAATGACACAAAATTTAGGTTATTCAAGAGGAACTAGGCATCTAAAGACCAATCTCCCATAGGACAGATTTGCTTATTGAAAAACAATAACTTACTTTCCCCTCAAGGGTAGAAATGGGATGCAAAGAAATCTACCTTTTCATCTTCTCCTTTAAATGGTGTGCTTCTCCCACAGAAAGCCACAATCCCATTTCTTAGGTTTGCAAATTCTTTACCCAGTCAACTAACACAAGACATTGTCCTACAAGCTTAGTGGTGACACAAAATTGTCCCTGGCCTCAAGGAGCTTACAATCTAGTTAGGGAAAAACAATCATATGATCATAAATATAGAGCTAGAAGGGACCTTCATCTTTATCCAGTACAATTCCATAATTTTAATAAAATATTATTGATAGCCTTTATTTTTTCAAACACCTTCATTACTGAATATATTCTTTCCTCCTCCCCTCCTCAGCAAGCCATCTCTTGTAACAAAGAATAGAAAAGAAAGGGAGGGGAAGGGTTTCAATAAAACTGGAACATCAGACAAGTTGGGCACCATATGCAATATTCAATAACCATAGTCTCTCACCTCTTCAAAGAAGGGAGGGAGAAATATTTTCTCAACCTTTCTCTAATGTCAAGTTGGGCATTATAATAACATTTCCTTTTTGTTGTTTTAAGGTATTTTCGTTTTTATTGTTCTAGCTTTTGTGTATATTGTTTCCATGACAATTCCCTCATTTTCTAAATGAGAAATTATGGCCCCAGGAAGTAGAGGGACTGGCCAAGGCCAGGATTCAAGGATATAAAGACACATTCTCTAACTCCAAATCAAGGGATCTTTATATGGTGTATAGATACAAAAAAACAACTTAAAGAAGGAAAGTTATGCAGGTCAAATAAATGGCATATGCTATAGATATTTGGGAAGCATAGAGGCAAAGATCACTTCAAGGAGGAATAATCAGGGCAAGGATTTGATCTGGCCCTTGAAGAATAGGTCATATTTGTATACAATCTGCTTTATAACCTACCCCTCACTGGGAAGGGTAGGTGGAGCAGTGAATAGAGCAGGGATCCTGGAGTCAGGAGGACCTGAGCTCAAATCTGGCCTGGGACATGTAACACTTACTAGCCGTGTGACTTTGGGCAAGTCACTTAACCCCAATTGCCTTGCCTTCCCCCCTCCAAAAAAAAAAAAAACAAACCAAAAACATAACCAACCCCCAACTAAGGACAGAAAAGACCATGCCCTTGAGGAACTTTTGCCTTGGTGCCACACCTTCCTGATTGGTGAATGTCTCTTTGCCGACTAACTTACTGACAAGTGAGTACTCTTTCCACCTACCCTTCTTCCCCTTTTTGGAACCTTGAACCATGACAAAATCAAATCTGCCATTGTTTCTGCATGGGGTGTGCTGGTCTACTTCCCCTAGGGCCGGAATCACTCTCTGTAAACTTCTAGACTCCAGAGCAAAGTATCCATTCCTTGGCTATCACTCCACTGTATGAGTTGTTTCCCCCATAATAATATAAGCTCCTTGGAAAAAGGGATTTTCTTTTTTTTTTTTTTTTTTTTTGCTTTTTGGCGGGCAATTGGGGTTAAGTGACTTGCCCAAAGTCACATGGCTAGTAAGTGTGTCAAGTGTCTGAAGTCGGATTTGAGCTCAGGTCCTCCTGACTCCAGGGCCGGTACTCTATTCACTGTGCCACCTACCTGCCCCTGGAAGAGATTTTCTTTTCTTTTGTTTTCATAAACCATGGGACTTAGCACAGTGCTTGGCACATAGTAATTACTTCACAAATGTTTTTTCATTAATTCATAATACATTGTTGTATGAGGGACTTTTCTTTCTCTGCTTTCCTTGGTGTGTATAACCTGTTGTAGAGCTACTAAATCAAAGAGGATGAACAATTTAGTGATGTGTCTTAAGTAATTCTAAAGGGTTTTCTAGAGCAATTGGACCAATTCCACAGTTTTACTGTGCCTGTCTTCCCAAAAAAACCCCTTCAACATTAACTATTTCCATTTATTGACTTCTTTGTAAATTGGCTAGCTATTAGGTGAAATGTCAGAGACATTTTAATTTTATCTTACTGTTAGTGATTCAGAGTATTTTTTCATATGGCTCTTCCAATACATTTTTCACCTCATTGTCAGACTAATATTTTTCATGTATAGATCTCATCATGTCACTCCTGTATGCTAAACACTTCCATGGTTCCCTAATATCTACCAAATGTAATATAAACTACTTTGTCTGGTAGTCAAGGCCATAGGCAATTTAGAACCACCTCATCTTTCCAGATCCCTTATACCATTAACCACTACATACTCTATGGACCAGTCAGACTGGACTATTTATCATTCCCCTGTACAAATCCTGTGCTTTCCTGGCTTTGTGTCTTTGCTCACACAATATTTTATACCAGAAATGTCTCCCCCCAAATCTCTGTAAGTTGAAACCCTACCACTGACACGCATAGACTGTGTGTGGTTCAGGCATGCCAAAGTGCCCTAGGACGAGTGTTACTCTTGGCCCTTTCCCTTCTTCTTCATCATCATAATAGACGTATTGGGTCTCTTCCTCCACTGTGAATAAGGGGAAGGGGAAGAAATAACAGCAATGCTCACCCCAGTGCTCATCAGCACACCCAGCCCACGCTCTTTGCAGGCCTATGAACCCAATATGTTCTTTAAGAGCTCATTCAAATGCCACTTCTTTCATGAAGCTTTTGTGATTCACCTTACTTAAAAACGCTCTTTTCTTCCAAATATCTCATCTGATAGTTTACTGACACGCTCACATGTTCTTATCGAGGAGGTGTGGTGGCTAGAGCACTGAGCTAGGAATAAGAAAGACCTGGGTTCAAACCCAGTCTCACATTCTCAGTAGCTACATGACCTTGGACAAGTCACTTAACCTCTATCTGCCTCAGTTTCTTCATTCGTAAAGTGGGGAAAGTAATAGTAACCATCTTCCAGGGTTGCTATGGGGATAAAATGAGTCAGTGTTTGAAAAGCAATTTGCAAACCTTAAGGAATTATTTAAATGTGAACTACAAGCTTTTTGCACCATAATTAGTACTGTATTTGTTGTATCTACTTTACTAGATTACATCTCTTCCAGTTCTACAAGCATCGGAACCAATAAAACCCTCCAGAAAAACTCTGTAGACTAAAGGGAGAAGGCAGAACTGCTTTGCAAGTGACTGATTGACCATTTCTAATATATGCAAACAACATCTTGCTAAAAATTCTAGGACTAGAAAGGGTATTATTTATTGTTGCTGGTAACTAATCAGTTGACTCCCGTACATTGTTGCTTCAGGTATTTGGGAACTCAAAAAGAGGTAAGGCCAGAAAAGAAAGAAAAGGAAAGAAAAAGAAAAGGAAAGAAAAGGAAAAAGAAAAGGAAAGGAAAGGAGAGGAGAGGAGAGAAAAGGGAAAGGGAGGAGAGAAGAGGAAAGGGGAGGAGATGGGAGGGGAGGGGAGGAGAGAGGGGAAGGAAGGGGGGAAGGAAAAGGGAAAGGGAAAGGGAAAGGGAAAAGGAAAAAGGAAAGGAAAAAGGAAAGTCAGGTCTTGCTGTTTGGGTGACCTGGAAGTGGGGGAGGTGGGGAGAGTTCATTGGGCTCTTAGCTTCGGATCTCTGTTCACATGCAAACTTGCTGCAAGACAGGAGAAATAATAGTATGTCAGTGTCTTCTCTTCCCTCGCTCATATTTTGTGCTGTGACTGCATTTCTTGCCCACAACAGTGCCCCTAGAAAGAGAAAATCTCTGATGACACCAATCTAGATTCAGCTACAGGGTTGCTTACCTGAGTAAGCACTTTTGAGACGCCTTTTTCCTTCTTTAGGACTTTGTCTAAGTGATCCTCAGGCATGAAAATTGCTGATTACAATGTTCTGCCCATAGGGTGTGCTTAATAAATGTTTGTTGAATATTACAGTATGAAGTAAATCAAAATAATCTTGATCTTCTTGCAATAAAGGAAATCAGAAGACAAGGAAGTCGATGCTAAATGGAAGGTTGGCTCACTGGTTCTCCTTAGAGAGGAAAGTAAGGGTTGCCAGAGGTTATTTTATCATGTGACCAAAGACAACAAGAAATTTCATTTCACAGAACTTTGTTCATCTTTCTTTTTTTACTTTGTTCATCTTGTATTGCAAGGAAAATGACCATCGTGGAAACAATATTTCCTTCCTGCTGCCATTATAGAGATGGAAGATTAGGATATGCGATACTGTGTGTACTGTCAGATGTGATTGAGGAATTGATTGGCTGAACTGCCTTTTTTCTCTTCCTTTCAAAATCTTTGTTACAAAGGAGGGCTTGGAAAGGTGGGGAACATATTTGGAAATAATAACGAGCATTTATATGTCAGCGTAATGTTTACAAAGCACTATATATGCAAGGCACACGCACACATATATGAAATTTTGATCCTTAGTCCTATGAGATATGTGCATATTACTATTCTTTTTTTTTTGCACATGAGGCAAATAAGTTATATGACTTGTCCAAGGTCACACTGCTAGTAAGTATCTAAGACAGAATTTGAACTCAGGGCTTCCCAACTTTGTTGAGCCCAGTGCTATATCTACTTTGTTACCCAGCTACTGAAATAAATGTGATATAAAAAGAAAGTGGACCAATAACAAATGAAGAAAATTAATGCCAATAGGGAAAAATCACAACTTAGGAAATAACATCTTTTGCTGAAGATAAAATGGAGAAATTTTATAAAGAACTCAATAAAATCCTCCAAATTTAATCAACATATACCATGACGCTTAGTGACTTCAATTTGAAGGTGGGAATAACTAAGGGTAATAAGGATCAGGAATAAGGAAAGAAGGAAATCAAAGGTTTATAGTGTACGTAGAAGATTTGTGTCTGTATATTATAAACACTTTCTTGAAGGACAGATGGGAGGCCCTGGACATGGCAAATACCAGTTAACAGCATAGAAGAATGAAACTGGTCATAGAAGTCATATATCACACAGGAAGCAACTTCTTACTGATGTGGGAGCTATTCCTACATAAGCTGTCTATGTATTAGCAGAACACTTACTTATGAGAACAAATATCAAACGCAGTACAAAACTCAAAGAATAAATATTTTAAAAAGAACTATACCCCAACCTATTTAAGCAAGTTCTAAAGCTTTTTTAATTGTTGTCTTTTGTTTTCTATCACCTTTTTTTCTAAATGTATCTGCTTCCTCCACCTAGATAAAAATTAATCAAGTTATCGATGATGAAAACATAGGATATAGGTGGGAAAATAGCATTGTTACTAATTGCAACAATTTCATATAGAAATTTAATCAATATAAGTCAATTGTCATAACAGGGGAAACAAGAAAGCACAAAAGGTACCTTAGCAAACATTTTACTTTCCAAGCAAAGAGAGATGACAGCCAAAGGTAACTCCAGTTTAGAACGTAAACTTGTTTGTAAAATCTTACTGCGAAGGATGATGGAAGATTATGGGCAATATCATCTCATAAAACAGATAGAAGCAGCAGAGGATAAAACTAGTTTAAAGGAAGCGTGCCAAGATATCCAACGAAAAAAAGTCATCCCAAGAGCATTTAAAGATGAAAACAGGAGGAAAATAAACAGAAAAAAATAGAAGAGATCAGCAAAGATTGTTTTATCACAAATTCTTCACAATCAAGGAAACCAAACCATCACACTTGGACTCTAACATTACAATCCCATATGTGCTTATAGGGGAGAGAGAAATAGCACTGAAGAGATCAAAGATAGGAAGAATGGCTGAATCAGAGCAAGTGTACTTGCTACAGGTTACAAAATTTTGAGGGCCCTGAGAGATCAATTTACAAGGTAGCTGAAGGAGGAAGATATCAAAATGCATGTTAAAAAAAACTCAGACTTTATTTATACAAAAAAAGACAATCAAAAGAGCATTAGCAATTACCAGTCTAAATACCTACTTTCCTATCTAGACAAACTTTTAAGATGAGAATAGCACAGAGACACATGAGCATCCTCAATGAAGTTATTGTTAGGGAGCAGACAAGTTTTTGTAAGCAATATTACACAGTAAACCATGCTTTTACCATCATATAATTGACGAAGAGAGGTAGTGAATAAAAAATCCTACTGTGCCAAGTTAATGTTTGCCCACTATAAAAGTTTTTGATCTGGTAGAGCAAAATGATGATGTAAAGGCTCTCTAACAACAAAGTGTCTCCAGCATATGCATCAAAATTATGCAAGGTTTTCTGCAAGCTATAACAACAAAGATACCTTATTTGATGATCCCCTGATCACTGATATCAGGAGAGGTATAAAAGAGAGAGAGAGGTTTTCACCAAAGGTGTTCATCACTGCTATGGAAGAAATCCCGAGCAGAGTCTGTGTAAACTGGAATTCCCTATAGATGATGATTTCTGATGTTCCTGTTTGTTTATGATATTTTACTGGTTATATCAAGCCCTCTACCATTGTAAAAGCTTCCAGATGAGATTCATCCCTTCTCAAAGTTTGGTCTAACTGTCCACAAAGGAAAAACCAGGTGGATGAAGAAGGATGAATGAAGAAGAAACACTGAAAAAAACTTCATTAAAGAAATGTATATTCAAAATAGAAGATGGATTGGTTATGTTAAGAGGGGGCTCCAAACTTTTTTGACTATGTACCCTATCAGTAAAATTTGAGGCACCCTCCAATAAGTTTATTTATTTATGAACTATATCTGTGTACTACTGTGCTAATATATAATTATAAAATTCAAAAAGAATAAAAATTTTAAAAGGCTTATTCCACCAGCCAACAAACATTTAATAAGTACCTATAATGTCCCAGCCACTGTGATAAGTACTGGGAATTCAAATTAAGCAGTCCTTATTCTCAGCGAACTTACATTCCATCTGGGGAGAGAATGGTGAACAAAGGAGAGCCTGAGGGAACTTGTGTTATATTCACATTTTAAAACTAGGTACTAAGGTATCAGCTTTTAGCTTGACTTACCCCAGAGAAGAAAATGTTCAAAAAATCCTTTTCTCTCCTTTAGTCTGTGGGTCAAAAAAAGAAGTCATGATATTTCCCCAAAGGCTAAAAAAGATTAAAAAAAAAAACAATTTAGAGAGTCTTCCTAAGACTCTGTAATGACAAAAATAGACATCATAAAAATGTATAGATTCATGGATAGATTCATGGATAATAATGGAAAGTATGGAATTTTTCTGGGTTGAGATTTCTACAATGTCATGATCTCCCTAACAGGGTCTGGCCACCTGGTGTGCACATTTGTTCAGTGAAAGCAGTTACCTACTTACCTACACTTGCCTCCTCAATTGACCTCACTGTCTAATGTCCATATCTATGCACCAAAATTATAACTTAGCTCTCCCTGAGTTTGGACTAATCTTAGAATCATAAAATTTTGGAGTTGAAATCAACCTTGTAGGTCATACAGTTCAACTTCCTACTCTATGTAAGAACCCTTTCTCTGATATCCCTGACAGCTGAGGGAGGAAGGGAGGGAGGAGGGAGGAGGAGACAGAGAGAGAAAGAGAGGGAGAGAGACAGAGACAGAGAGAGGGAGAGAGAGAAACACTATACACCTACCTTGATTCTATTTTCTCTGTTAAGAAGAATGATCTTCAAACTGGAAAAAGGTGAATCAATTTGGTTGAAATGGCCTTAAAACCCAAGGGTGGTGAGTCGATTTTAAATGAGTTTAAGAATCTTGGTCTGGGTGAATTATATTCCATAGTCTGGGGGGTGGGGATATGGGGCAAACCTTGTCATTGAGACAATTAAACTGTTATAGTCTTTGTATGTCAGACTTAATTTCGCCATTATGACCAAATTTTCATTGAGTGCCTATGGGTGCTAGCCATAATGCTTGGATTCCCTTGTGCATGTCCCTCATGACTTGACTTTTCTGACTTAACCTTTGTATCTATTTGGGCTTCTCTACCAGTGGATGCAGTAAATTGTGGAGACTTTAGTCAGTGGGAGTTCTGTTCACACAAATAGAAGACAAAATGCTAGATGCGATAATTAGCTATCTGTCTTTCCAGACCCTATCTCTTCAACCCCACTGTGATCTACTCCAAGGTCTGATTTCTCAGTTCTAGTTCCTACTTCCATGCTCTGTGGATTACCCCTTGCTGGACACTATAACCTCACCACCCAATTTTTGCCACAAGTCTATCCCTCCATATCTAGATTTTCTTGTTCCTGGGTCACACTCCCCAGATCTCTAGTATCAGACTTAGACTTGGCATACTCACCCCCTGGATGCTCCTTTGGTCAAAATTCTCAAGATGATGCAATGCCTCAAAAGACTCCACCCTTACTTGATCATCAAAAGACCCCACCCTTACTTGATCATCAAATACCCTCTTAGCTACCTCAAAGGGGAATGAACACAGCACTGCAGGTGTTCAGTAGACCCTACCTGTGATTCTCAACTGATTCCTATTTCTGTATCTTTGATTGTCCCTGTATCTGGAATTTTCTCCCTCCTCACCTCTGCCTGTTTGAATACTCAGCTTCCTTGGAGGCTAATTGAAATCTTACCTTCTTCAGGAGGCATTCCTGGTCCTCCAGGGGCTAGTGCCTTCTACTCTTAAAGTTACCATAGATCAACTGTATCATATGTACCTATTTATGTATATGGGATTTTTCCCATTAGAATATAAACTCTTCATTTTTTTCTTTCTATCCCCAGCACATGCCTGGCACACAACAAATGCCTCCTGAAGGATGTTGATTGATTGACTGATTCCAATTCCAATCGGTTTAATTCCTGGTCTATTGCTCCCAGGCCTACCTTAGTTTTCAGGATTGTATCACTTTGTCAAGCTTACAAATTACTCACCTGGATGCCTGCTTCATTACCTGATACTGGCTTATGGTTCTTGTCTTCTAGCTTAGATTTTTCTGTCTCTGTTTTTTTCTATCTCCTGTTCCTAGTGTTCTACTTTGCTGTAGTGCAGTGGTTCTCAACCTTGCTAATGCCACAACCCTTTAATACTCTTATGTGGGCATATCTGCATGTGGGCAGACCTTCCCGGAGACGGATAGAGGAGCGGTGTCTCGGTTCCTAAGACCATTGGAAATATGTGTTTTCCCGTTCACCCCCCAAAGGGGTTGCGACCCACAGGTTGAGAACTGCTGCTGTAGTGTTTTCCACTCAAGGAGAAAAGGGAAAAAAATTCTATAAAATCTATCTTACTGGAGCTAAAATTCTGAGCTCCATGAGGGTCAAGGTTGAATATGTATGTAACCTATTGGGTGTAGTAGAAGGAATACTGGATTTGGAGTAAAAAGACCTAGATTCAAATCCTGACTCTGCTGTTTACAACTTATTTGACCTTGGGAAAGTGACAGCCTCATAAAACTTTGATTAATTAATTTGGCTGGCCTAGATGATATCTAAGGTTCCTTCTAAATCTGTGAACCTATATAATGACAGCTATCTAAATATTTCTCTATTTTATTTGTTGGTTTTTTTTAAACTTCTTCCACCACTTCTACCTAGTCACCACTTCCAAATGCCTTTATTGTATTTCTAGTCTCAGTTCTTATACAAATAGAAGTATGACCACAAACAAGTCATTTAATAATGCCTACCTGAAAAATGCTGTGAAATAATCATAAAATCATAGAATTTTAGAGTTAGAAGTGTCTTTAAAAGCCATCTGGTCCAATCCTTGTCTAAATCACAAATCACATCTTCAACATGCAGACTTCCATGTTATTCTTCCTTCCCAGTTCTTGGAACAAAAGGGACTAACTAGGCCATGTGACATTAATAATTTAAAGCCCATGTTTAACTCTTAATCATGGAGACTTATAACAAGGGTAGCCTAATGCTCTAAGTCCTGCTGTCAATGGATGCAATGAAAACCAGTATTGAGAAGTAGATGTGACCTTTGACATCATCTAGGCCAAGCTTGATGTTACAAATAAAAAAAAGACTGAGATCCTTTGAGGTTAAATGACTTTCTCCAAGGTCACAGAGGCAGCTCTTTGGACCTGGTGATCTTTTTTCATTCTCATGGGGGTCATCCTGATGACCTCTAGAGCATTGTTGTAGGAGGAGACCTGGGGAGGTACACCTACCAATGTATATCTTTGCTGAGGGTTCATATGTAGTAAAAGAGTTGTTTTTTTTAATTATCTGCCTCATTAACTCAGTCTCTCCAGATCTTGACCTTGTAAAATCAGTGTGAACCTGCCCTAAAATACAGGCCTTGCAAACCGCTTTGCACGCATGATTGATCTCATTTGATTCTCACAGCAACCCTGTGAGGTCAGAAAGAGGTCATATCTCCTTCTCAATACTGGTTTGTCTAGTATTCAATAAAAGCAAGCCTTAGTGTATTTTGCCTGTCTATCCACATAATTAAGAATTGGTGCATGCTCTTTGAATTTTCTAAATAAGGAAACTGAATCTGAGAGGGGTTAAGTGACTTGCCCAAGTTAACACAGTCAGTAAATAACGGACAAGATTCCTAACTCCAAATCCAACACACTATCCATTATGCCTAGCTGCCTCTTCTGCTTATTGCCTTCACCCAGTAGACATGCTGAATAAATGAATGAATGAACTTTTAGTCAAGGTCACATGACTAGCAAGTAGCAAAGCTGGATTTAAATCCAATCTCCTGTCTCCTATTCTGGTGATCTTTCTCCTCCTTTAATTTGAAATTTCAGACTTTTAGGATTCTAAAATGTTAACTGAATGTAGTAGGAGGGAAAGCTCACCTTTTGCCAGATGCCTAGAAAACCAGTTCAGAGAATGGTAAAGAGCTGCTACAGTGCCTGAGACTAACCACTGAGGAAATAAATGGAGAGAGTGATTGAAGAAAGAGGTCATTTTACAATTCTGATCCTTTCACCAGATCACCAAGATGGCCAGATGCTTGGGAAGCCTCCCATATTACCTCCTGAAGGATGAGCTTATTTGACTCTAACTAAGCAGTGGGAGCCCCCCTATGGATTTGCCTATGAATCAGAAGCTACTTCAGCCCAGGCCCCCACAATCAACAGCTTCTAAGTAACTCTCAAACCTAATTTATTAAAAACTCATTTATTCTCAACAACATCAGATTTCTGATTAATTTCCTAGCACCGTGGGTTATTTAATGCAGTGAGTCTCATTGTCATTTCAGATTTCCCAGAGTGCTTGATTGATAGAAGCTATTGTGGGCTTAGTCTGCTGATATATTGTTCCCCTGTCAGATGACAATAAAAACCTTATTGATGAAATTGCTAGGTGTCTCTTAAATAAGGGAAAGTCATTGTACAGCATTGCTTTCCCTTCTTTCCCCTCTTTTGGGTGCCCAGGTACACCCAGGGGACTTGGAAAAATTCATGCTAGGAAAGTTGACCTCAATACAAGAAGCATTCCTCTCCTTACTCACACACACACACACACACACACACACACACACACACACACACAATTCCCACCCACAAAGATATGCCTGCAGTTGTGTCTCCTGAGCTGATGTTAATCAAGGAACAAGGCTCCTTTTATTTTCATTTTGCCTTTTTATGAGAGCTGCAAAAATGAAGTGATATAGATTCAGGACCATAAATCACTTTTAAATTAAATCAGCCTTATAGGTGTTTCTTGGAGGTCTTTTTTTAAGCTTCCAGAAAGTCAAAGAGTCACTGGGATGACTTTGAAAGCACCTGACATGACACCTTACATCCTTGTAAAGAAAACTAAGTTCCCTATCTCCCCAGGTTAAAAACAAGACCAAGGTCAGTTCTATAAAATTCATAATTTAATATTTCAGAGAATAGCAGATTCTATTAGTGAGGGCATTCTCTCCAGGTAGACATGTTCTAAGCTCTCCACACTTTAGTAGATAGCTTCAGGAATTGCTCATTGACTGTCTTGGAATGAGTCTCTCTGAACTCAGGCTGACTTAGAAGACACAGTTAAAGGCTACATTTGAAAAGTTTTCAGCTTTGTAG
This sequence comes from Pseudochirops corinnae, assembly GCA_028646515.1. NCBI lineage: Eukaryota > Metazoa > Chordata > Mammalia > Diprotodontia > Pseudocheiridae > Pseudochirops > Pseudochirops corinnae. The sequence goes on from CM053585.1 coordinate 465,027,751, forward strand.
GACTTGTCAGAGCTTGTGCCCCAGTGGCATTAGCCCCATGCCACAGTGAGGCATCAGAGTAGGACTCCAGTGAATGCATAAAGTTCATACAAAAAGAATTCTCATATCAGGGAAACTGTCTCACCACAACTTTTGTCCCCCCCCTTTTGTCATTGGGAGATACCTTAGAGGTCATATAGTCCAACTCTTCCATTTTACAGATAAAGAAACAGGCCTAGGGAGGTTAAATAAATACAGAATAATTTCAGTGGAGGAATGGGGTGAGCATTAACATCTACTAAAATCAGGAAAGGCTTCATATAAAGGTGAATGTCAGCTGAGCCTTGAAGGGGTCAAGGGATTCTAAGAAGTGAAAATGAGGAGGGATGCCATTCTAGGTATGGCCATTCCAGGCAAAGGCTCGGAGGAAGAGAAGGAATGTCTTGTGTAAGAAAGAGCAAGTAGACCAGCTTGATTGGAATGGAGGGTGTTTGAGAAGGTCTTCAGGTATGACCAGGATTGTGGCAGATCATGACTTAACTAAAAATAGTAACTAGTCTCCTTTTTAAGAATCTCAACTCATTACATTTCTTAAATCTGAACCTAGTGTAAGGCGTGGATGGGGATTTATAATGTCATAAATCTAGTACTGGAAGGGACCTCATAAGCTATCTATTCCAACCATGTCCTCCCCTCTTTCCTATAAATGAGAAAATGAGATATAAACTAAGTTCACTTTCAAGATCTCAATACATTCTACATTTGTGGAACTGAAAAGCAAGATGCCTGTAAAGGAGCCCTTAAATACTCAAAAAAGCAAGGGCTACACCAATGTTTTCATTAATGCCTAGCATTTATACAGTGCTTCAATACCTGCAAAGCATTTTCTAGATGTTGTCTCATCTGAACTTTGCAACAACCCTGTGACATAGGTATTCCAAGTATCTTTAATCTCCATTTTATATATGAGAAAACTAAGAATCACAGTGACCTTTCCCTGGTCACATAAGTATTAAAGAAAGCAATATTTCTTTTAAAAATATATTTTGTTAACATTTTTTGTTTTACATCATCTACATTCTAGCTGCAGCAGCAGCATCCCAGCTAGCATTTATATAGCACTTAAACATTTATAAAGAGCTTTACAATATTATGTCATTTTATCATCACAACAACCCTAGGGGGTGGTGGCTATGATTATCTCCATTTCATAAATGGGGAAACTGAGGCAGATAAAGTTACGTGACATGCCCAGAGAAAGGCATTGATTACTCATTTCAGCTGGATTTGAGCTGAGATCTCCCTGACTCCAAGTCCAGAGCTCTATCTACCACATCACCTAGCTGCCTTATATATTAATATATACATGTTTTGTCCTTTAAGTATTGATAGATTTCATTTTTTCTCTTGAAAATTTGAGAGGTACTGTGATAAATAGGAAAAGTGCCCATTACGCTCTTCATGGGAGTACCAATGCACTTGGTACTCCCAAAAGGACTGCTTGCAAATTTTCATTAGCTTCTACAAAATGGGTTATATTGGTTTCTTATCTCCTAACTACGGGAAATCTGAAAACCCTATGATTGAAGAATTCTCTGCCTCCACTTTCCACCACTGCAGGAGTAGAAGGGTGTTGCACAGGACTGAGAACAATTTTGTATTTTTCTTTGTTTTGTGTATTGCTACAGTCAATGGATGAATCCCTCAATCTCCAAGCTACTGATGAAGGGACTCTAAATACTTATTAGGGTGACCTTTGGACAGAAGGCATAGTCTGTCCCTAGGAGCACACTCAAAGTCTTTTCAGTTGTAGAAACTGTTGGAGTTTCTACTGAAACAATCTTTCACCAATGTCATATCTATATCATGATGAGGCATCTACATATTATTCCCAATGTACTACTTACCACTCAAATTATCCACAGGAAAAAATGCAGACTATTAATGCTCATATAAAAATGCTCAAAGTCACTCATAATAAAAGAAATATAAATTGGGGTTTTACTTTATACCCATTAAGTCCGCAAGGATGTTTAAAGAGGACAACAGTCAATGTTCCAATAGGACTAATGGGAAGACAGAAGCAGTAACACATTGATACTGGAGCTGTGAATTAGTCCATCTGTTCTGGAAGACAATTTGGAATTATATTAGTAAAACTCTCCACTATTATTTTATAAAGTTCTGGAAATGCTAACAATAAGAGAAGAGAAAGAAATGAAAGGATGATAGGTAAGAAAAGGGTAGGGGGGAAACTATCCCTGTTTGCTGATGATAAGATGGTTTACTTAGAAAATCCTAGGGAATCAGCAAATATACTTATTGAGACTATTCATAGTTTCAGCAATGTGGCAGGTTACAACATAGATACTCAAAAATCAACAGTATTTCTATATAATAGTAACAAAACATAAGAAGTAACAATAGAAAGGGAAATCTCATTTCAAATAACTACAAAAGGCATAAAATATCTAGGGACTGACCTCCTAAAGCAAACAAAAAAATGTATAGATTCAATAACAAATAAAGAAATTTCTTAAAGAAATAAAGGACAACTTAAATAGCAGGAAGAATATTCAGTGCTCATGGCTAGATCATATCAATATGATAAAAATGACAATACTACCAAAATGAATTTACACTTTTAATGTCATACCAATCAAATTATGAAGGGTTTATTTTGTGGAACTTGACAAACTAATAAAAAATTCATTTAGAAAAATGAAAGATCTAGAATATCAAGCGAAATGATGAAATGAAGTAGAGTTGAAGGGCGGAATAGCTCTTTCAGCCCTCAAACTATAATATAAATCAGCAGTCATCAAAACCATCTGGTACTGGCTAAAGAATAGAAAGATAGAACAATGGAACAGACTAGACAAGGGAGTGCCAGAAATAATAGAATTCAATAACCAAGTGTTTGATAGAGGGAAAACATGAATTATATAGGGAAAACTCCTTATTTGATTTTTTAAAACTGCTGAGAAAACTAGAAAGCAGTCTGGCAGAAATTAGGATTAGACCAATCCCTTACCACATACCACAATACATTCTAAATGGATGTATGACCTTAATGTTAATGATTATACTATAAAAAATTAGAAGAAAAACACATCATATACTTCTAAAACTATGGGTAGGAGATGTACTCTTTAACCAAACAATGATAGAGGGGATTACAAAAAACAAAATAGGTAACTTTGATTACTTGAAATTGAAAAGCTTCTGCAGAGACAAAATTAATGCATCTAGTATGAGAAGGAAAATGGTCAAATGGGAAAAAAATCTTTGTATAAAATTTCTTTGATAAGGATTTTATCTCCAAGACGTATAAATAATAAAAACACATGATTAATCCACATTCACCAGTAGAAAAATGGTTACAGGATATGAACAACAAAGAACTGTATTCACCACATAGGGAAAAATTCTTCAAATCACTAATAATAAGAAAAATGCAAATCAAAGCAACCCTGAGATTTCATGCCATACCCTGCAAACTGGCAAAAATTGATAACAAATGGCAACAGTCAATGTTGGAGGGGTTACAGAAGGATAGGCACATTACTACATTATTGGTGGAGCTGTAAATAGTCAAATTATTTTGGAAAGCAATTTGGAATTACGCAAATAAAGTGAATAAAATCTCTATACCCTTTGAACCAGAGACTCCATTAATGGGCTTATACCCCAAGGAAACCAACAGTAAGGAAAGGAGTCCTTATATACTCCAAAATATTTATAGCAACACATTTTGTGATAGTTAATAATTAGAGACAAAGTAAACACTCATCACTTGGGGAATGGCTAAACAAATTGTGGTGCACGAATGTAACGGAATATTAGTGTGCAGTAAGAAATTATGTATAGGATGAATATAGAGAAGCATGGACATTTCTGTATGATTTGATGCAGAATGAAATAAATACAGCCATAAAAAATATTCACAATAACTACAAAAATGTAAATAAAAGAACAACTACACACACACACACACACACAAATAAACGTTAAATCCATCACGTCTTTGACAGGTGAGTGAGGTGAAACTACCTAAATTTAAAACAAAACCAACACCTCTGGAGGTGGCCCAACATGTTTAAAAAGTGATTTAGAGACAGGTATTCTGGAGCACACTTATAATCCCTGTTATATGGGAGGCTAAGCCTGGCAAATCTTTTGAGTTAGGGAATTCTGAGGTGTGGTAGCCTATGCCCACTGGATAGCCACACTAAGTATTAATATGGTAAGGCCATAGATGCCAGGCTGCCTAAGGAAGGGGCAAAGCAGTCCAGTTTAGAAATGGAGCAGGTCAAACTACCCATACAGATCAGCAATGAGATCCTCCTCTGCATGGTTCTTGCATTACTAGCCTGGGAAAAATAAGGAGAACCTGTCTTTTTAAAAAAATATTCTCTAAAGTAACAATACAAAGTAATATATAAATTCTGAAGGGGAAGGTCATTACTGACAGGAGAGTAGGAAAGGTTTCCTGGAGGAGGCAGGATCTGAATTGAGTATTAAAGAAAGGGTAGGAATTCATACATAAGAAAGAGGAGGGTTTCGAGGAATAGAGAAGTGGGTGTGTATGTGTGTTTGTGTGGGTGGTGGGTAGCCTAGTTTGGTGGAAGTGTGGAGTCCATAAAGTGGTGTAATATGAAAATAAGGCTATAGAGTCATGAAAGCACTGAATTGTGGAGGCCATTGAATGTCAGGAAGACTGTTTGAACTTTACTCAGTAAGAAATTGGAATTGCTGAAGAATTTTGAAGAAAGGAATAAAATGAGAAAGATTATTTTGGTAAAGATATGAAGGATGGATTAGAAAAGACAGAATGTAGAGAGAGGAAAGCATGTAAGCAGGCTATTAAATTAGTCCAAGGAGATGGTTGACAAGGGCCTATGCTACGGTGGTAGCAGTGGAAGAGGAGAGGCTAGTTTGTGAGTTATGTGGCAGAGATGCAATCTAAAGGATTTGGTAACAGATTAAATGTGGAAAGGTAGAGGCTCATGACGGAAAAATGCTGTCCACATCCAGATAAAGAACTGATGGAGTCTGAATGCAAATCAAAGTGTACTATTTTCACTTCCTCTTTTTCATGTTTTTTTTTTCCTTTTGGTATTTTTCTTCTTTCAAAACATCATTAATACGGAAATATGTTTTACATGGTTATACATATATCACCTATATCAAATTGCTTACAATTTTAGGGAGAAGTGAGGGGAGAGAGAAAAATTTGGAATTAAATTTTTTTTAAATGAATGTTAAAAATTGTCTTTACATGTAACTGGAAAAATACTATTTTGAATTACTATATAAATAAATAATACTATCTAGCATATTCAACATGTAAATAAAATATAAATATAATAATATAAATATGTAAATAACACTATATGCTATAAGTAATACCATATAAAAAAAAGTGAGGGAGAGGAAGGAGTCAGAGACAGATAGAAACGATGTGTTGACTACGGAAGACCATATTCTGCCTGCAGACAGAACCTTGGGGAATGTCCAAATTCATGAACCAGGGAAGAAAAGAAAGAGTGGGTGGTTTCAAGACATAGAAGAAGAGCCAGAACAGAGGGTGACATAGTTTCTGAAGCTGAGAGAGGAAAGAATTCAGTACAAGTGGGTCATTAGTGTCAAACCCTGCAAAGAAACGAAGGAGAATAGATTTAATGTTTCAGTTCTTCATGATCTCAGAAAGAATAGTTTCAGCACAATGGTGGGAGTTGAAGGCAAGTCTCTAGAGCAGTGATTCTCAACCTTCCTAATGCTGCGACCCTTTAATACAGTTCCTCATGTTGTGGTGACCCCCAACCATAAAATTATTTTTGTTGCTACTTCATAACTGTAATTTTGCTACTGTTACAAATCATAATGTAAATATCCGATATGCAAGATGTATTTTCATTGTTACAAATTGAACATAACCCACAGGTTGAGAACCGCTGCTCTAGAGGCTAAGGAGAATAAATATTGAGCATTTGGAAGCATCAAGTATAGTCAACTTTTTCAAGTATAAGTGAGGTTCCCAATCTGGGTGACCAGAAAGGTGGTAGTGCCCGCAACCAAAACAGAGAAATCTGGAGAAGGGGCAAATTTGGAAGGGAATTTAATGAATTTGTTTTCTACATGTTGAGTTTAAGATTCATACTGGACATCTTTGGAGACATTCAATAGGCAATTGGTGCAATAGCGATTTGACCTCTAAAAAGAGACAAGGCCAGGATCATCTAGATTTGAGAAGTACGTGCATAGAGAAAATAATCATGCTTATGGAACTGAGAAGATCTCTAAGAGATAGGTTATAGACAGAAAAGAGAAAAGCATCCAAGACAGAGCCTTAGGGAATAGACACTGAGTACCACTGGAAGCCAAAGCTCAAATTAGAGATAGATTTGGCATAAACAATAGAAGATACTGGATCATTTTCATCAACTCTCGATATATTCTTCCCCAAGGAAAAAATTGCCATTTTCTTCCTCTGATTTTTGAGATTGGTTCCCTATTCCTGGAAATTAGAAGTAGAACATTATAGAGAAGAAAAATGTAAGGTTCTTGAAGGCTGGTACTATTAAAAAAATTTTTGGTCTTTGTATGGCTACCACTTAACATAGTACTTTTGGCAGGTTGGTGGGATAGAGGAAAGAGTGCTTGACTTCAGATTAGGAAGATTTGAGTCCAAATCCTGCCTCAGACACTTCCTAACTGTACAGTAAGTCATGTTAACCTCCCAGCCTCAGTGTCCTTATCTGCAAAATGAAGATAATAATAGCATCCATCCTACAGTTTATGTCTTGAATGAGATAGTATCTATAAAATTCTTTGTAAATCATAAAGCACCATGTAAAAACTATTGCTATTTAACAAGGCTAAATTAATATTTGCTGAATTGTTCAGTTTAACCTCTGTAACTTACTATATACGTGTGACACTGGGAAAGTCGCTTAATCTCTGGGATCTTAGTTTTCTCATCTGGAAAAAAAATAAGTTGAAGTAGGTTATTGCTGTTTCCTTTCAATTCTAAATCCTAAGTTGTTACAGAAAATAGTCTCTGATTATAAATAGGCTCTTTCACACATTACTTGGCTTGGACTACAGTACTGCCTGTAAAGGAAAATATTTTCCTTCACTCTTGCCAGAAAAAAGAAAGAGCAGGACAGGTGAGTGCTGGTGAAGTACTTTCTTTATCCCCTCACAGAGCACCTTCTCCATCAATGGGCTTCACTCCCAGGCTGTTGTTAACGTTCTCTGTGCATGTCAGCCTCTGAGGTCTCCTATCCTTTGCTAAGTTGCCCCAGGAATACTAAGGGCATTGTGAACACCTGCCTACACAGAAACAGCTAGAGGCATTGCCAGCCAGCTTCACAGAAGCCACTGAGCAGCCATTAGATGCTAATGAAGCTTGGCTGGGAGCACCTGAGCTGGATTGGAAGATGAAGCAGTGAGTGGAAATCTACCACAGCTCATTGCCATTCCCATAAGCCATCCAGGTCCCCAGAGGCCTCTCAGTTGTAGCTTGTCAATGGACTAGTCTGTTAAATGTCTATTTTCTAATCTCATTGCTGTCCTTCATTGTATAACCACAAGTAGGGTTCTGCCCAATAGCTTCACTTTTGCTCCTTAGATGTTATTTCAAGGTCAATCTTGATGTCTGCAATGGTTATTCAGATTAGAAATGTAGCCAAGCTTAAGGTTATTCATTGCATTGCATGTGGTCCAGGTGCCCTGATTACCATGCATTGTTCCCTTGATTCAAATGATAAATACCACATGTTCCAAGACCTATTACACTGATTCCATCAGTAGTGACCTCCCAACAACTCTCCCCTCTTGCCCATGCAGATCAGAGGTGCGTCTTGACAGGAAGTCTTGGATAACATTGAACAATTTGCACAATCTACATTCCACCAATATGTGTCTGGATATTCAAAAGTAATCAGGGTTATTAAACTGCCTCCAGAAACCCACTGCTATGGGCTTCTTAGATAGTTTATGCCTCCAGAAGCTGGAAGGATGATGGATGGCTTGATCCTTAACAGAATTGCTTATGTCTTTGGGTGCTGATTGCCCTGATCAAGTTGATAAACTGTGTGTAGATTCTCTATTTTGTGAATTTTGCATGGCACTTTTTGAAATTGGTTCAGTTGATAGACCATGAGGTCAGTTGGTATTAATGAGGCCAAGCCCATGAGTTTGATCTTCACATAGGTTCACTTCCTTTGCTTCTACTCCTCTGACTTCATCCTCAACCCTTTACAATTCAGCTTCCAACCTCATCACTCAATTGAAATGGTGCTCTCCAAAATTAGCAGTGATCTCCTAATTGCCAAGTTCGATGTCTTTTTCTCCGTTCATCTCCTATTCTTGCTTCTGCAGTTGACATTGTTAACCACTCTCTCCTCCTGAATACTCTCTACTCTCTGGGTTTTTGTGATAGTGTTCTGTCTTAATTCTTTGTGCAATCATTCCTCTATCTCCTTTGCTAGCTTATCATCTATATCATTCCCACTAATTAATTGCAGATGTTCCTCAAAGGTTCTCCCCTAGACTTGCTCTCTTTCCCTCTCTCTTCCTGATGCCTGCAATGCTAGTACTCTCCCTCCCAAATGATGGTGTATTTAGCTACTTTGTAAATATTTGTAATTATTCATTTTGCATTTACTAATGTACAAAAATCATACATATTTTATTTATATATTATATTGTATATATTGTGTATATATTTGCATTATATATTATTTTATCAACTTATAAATGAATTATATTATATATAATCTGTTTATAGATATCTATTACATATAACACATCTCCATAGGTTATCTATTATATATGTATATTATGTATCAGATTAGCATTTGCTAATATGCAAAATGCATATTATATGCTATATATTCAAGGTATCCAAAAGTCATAGTGAAGTTATAAGGTAGTAAGAGATAAACTTTAAAGTTTTTAAACTATAAAGCCTAAAATTTCACTACGATTTTTGGAATGCCTTGTAAATGTATTTGTCTCTACCATCAGAATAGGAGCTCCTTGTCAACAGGAATTGTTTCATTCTTTGTATTTATATACACTTAACACAATACTTGGGACATAGTAGGCACTTAAATACTTGTTAATTAATTAAACGGAATTAAATATCATTCTGAGCCATTTCATTTACCAGCTAACCCAGTCTTTTTTGATCTTCTGAATAAACTTGAGCTGTGAACATTTTTATCTCCTGTTAGCTTTTCCTAAATGGGGAAAAAACAAAACTATGTTTGTCCAGGTGCAGATACTAGTCACCTTCAGATGTGTGCCATTGGTCACAAAGGGGGCTGGATTGAGAGGGGGAAAATTTGAATGACTCAATATGAATCACCATTATTTCAGGAAAATTCACCTAAAGACTATATCAGCATGAAAAAAAAAATGCAATCTCAGTGTCAGTTGGGCTCTGGCCCTTGAAATGATGGACGATAGGAGCTTCTCTCAAAAACAATCTCCACAACTCATTTTGTTCCCACCCAGAGTTTTTTCTTGGAACATTAGAATTTGACTCAGATTTCCCTAAGGGCCCTTAGCTCCCTTTACCTAATGTTCAGGCCAACGAAACATCAGATATAGCACCCATTGTATTTAACTTAGCTAAAAAACCTTTCCCAAACCCCACAGGATGAGTTCGTGTCCAGGTCCCCTCAGTGGTTAGGAAAATTTAACTTCCCTTGTTTCCTTTGCTTCTTTTCAGGACAAAAGCAATCCTCTGTTCTAGTGGGTTCCAACTTCTCTCTAGGTCTGTATAGTCCACCTGACTCAGAGGACCAGTTCAGGCTGTTCCTGGTGATTCCTGGTGCTTGTGATTCCCTTACGTGCCAATCCTTTTTTCCCTTTGCAAACACACAAACAGTGTCTGGTGTCCTGAAGTCTCTTGGCTGAGCATCTCATTCTTGTGCACTGATTTCTCTAATTGAGGTACTGAATCCCTTTCCTTTCTCTCTCTCATTGAGACTTTGTCTGTCCTTTCACATCTCTGTCTGGTCTGGCCTCTAAGTGCATGTGGTTCACACCTTTTCCTGCAAATTTATATCCATTTAGGATACAGTGGAAGGAGAGGGAACTTATTTGACTCATGTATGTTTATGCCTGGATATGCTCACTATGCAAATACAGAGGAAAATTTTTATTATAGGATTTAGAGCTAAAATTTTTAGGGATCATCAAATCTAACTCCTTTGTTTGATTTAGAGGCAGGGAGGTGGCACAGTAGATAGAACATTGCACCTGGAGTCAAGAAGACTTGAGTTGAAGATGCTTAAGACACTTATTAGCCATATGACTCTGGGCAAGTCACTTAATCTCTGTCTGCCTTAGTTTCCTCCACTTTAAAATAGGCATACTAATAGCATCTATCTACAGAGTTGCTGTAAAGATCAAATGAGATAATACGTGTAAAAGTCCTTTACAGACATTAAATTGCTATTATTGAGATAAGGAAATTAAGACTCAAAAAAGTTAAATTTTTTGGACAATATAGCATAGCTGGTAAGTAGCAAAGTAAGGAGTCAAACCCAAGTCCTCTGATTCCAAATCCAGCTCTCTTTATACTGTGTTCTGATGGTTTATCTCTTAGCCTGTGTTTCTTAGAACATCCTGAAGGATTTATTCATTCAACAAATATGCATTGATTATCTACTATGCATCTGGCACTGTGCTAGGGACTTTGGGAATAATGGGGAAAAAATGGGAGACAGGAGTCTTGCCCTTCAGAAGCTCACAGCTTGGTTGGGGAGGTAAGAAATACTCACATGAAATAGTTAAGTAGTTATGCAATGTGACCAAGCTTTTCATATCAAAAAGTTTGAAGGGAGGAGGACTTAACAGAAAGATAAATCCATTTGTTATGGATTGGTTTCAGAAATAAAAACAAGTCCTTCACAGTATATGTGGGGACTGAATGGAGCTAGGGGAGAGGGAGTAGGAATAGGAATCTGGCCCTGTCAGAGACATATACTTTAAAGGTTAGTGGATTTCATAACCCTAATATGCCTAATCATAGGGTTTACTATTAAAACTTAATTAATTCTGGCATTCACAGAGAACTGCAGAATCTGTCAAAAGCCCCTTCTCATACAGCCATTGCCTTTGACCAATTACTACAGTCTTCTATCAGTCTTCCATAGGCTTTGAATGTCATTATATACCATTTGAGTTGTTCTTGGTGGGAAAGGGAGAGGAGAAGGAGAAGGGCAAGGTAGACATGAAGAAAGTTAGTGGGTAGAAGGTTAAAGGTGAGAATGGGTCTACCTTGGCATAGAGCTAATTCTATAATTATTAATGTTAACCACTAGTGACATTTTTTAATTTTTGTTTTAAACTTAAATAGTAAAATTCAAATACACAATAAGAAAAGAAAAAGAAACATATTGTAAACTTAAATATTGAAACTTGAATACAAAATAAGAAAGGAAAAAATAAGCATTGTCATGTACACAGCAGAACATGAGAGGATTCAAAATATACAGCAATAAATTTCCATTTCAAAAAAGCCTATATAATAAATACTACACATTTCATTCAGAGCTGTCCTTGCGAGTTTTCTTTGTTCTCTGCTGTGCATCTTTTACTTTGTTCTTTTCCCTCTTCCTCCCCCTACTAGTGATATTTTTATTAGAAAGACAAACTAATAATTCACAAAACAACTAGTCAGATACCCAAAAGATAACTTTGCAGTCCAAGAGCCCCATTGGCACTTATGAAATGGCAAGAGGACTAAAAGGAAGTCCCTGGAGCTTGGGATAGATACCCTGGGAGGGGCAGTTTATTTATGGGAGGATTTATAAGGGGAGTTGCCTGGGAGGAGAGAGTATGGTTGTTTTCTCATCTATACTATTGGAGATTGTATCCTCATCAATAAAAAGACAGAGCCATTGAGGTAGAAGTTTTGAAGTACTCACAGATGTAAAAAATTTTTAATTTTTGTTATCACTTGCTAGGGGGGAAAAGTTCCTGTCCCCGGGGACATTTCCCTATCTAAAAAGTTAGAATATGCAAATGTTAGTTTAAAATATGCTAACATAATGATGATTTGACTGGGAAGAGGACCATGAGGACAGGTAGCCACCTATGTAAGGCCGACAGACTAGAGGAAGGTCATAGGATGGAGAGACAAATGAAGCTCTTTAAGAGATTGGGGATCAACAGATTGATTTGGCACATGGTAGAGGGTTATAGGGGCAGCCAGACAGTAACATAACAAGTAGCTGGACCAGAAAAAGCTTCAGAATAGGGAAAGACTTCAGAGATTTTTTCTAAGACAGGGGGATTGTTCCTAGAGAAGAGAAGAAAGTACTTAATGATGGAATTTGGATTTGGAAGAATCATGAATCTAAAGCTGTAAGGGGCCTCAGAACCATTTAGTCTAATCCTCTTATTTTACAGAGGAGTAAACTGAGATTCAGTAAAAATAAGGGGCAGTTAGGTGATGCAGTGATTAAGGAGCTGGGCCTAAAGTCAGAAGAGTTGAGTTCAAATCTGGCCTCAGACACTAGCTGTGTGTCCCTGGGCAAGTCACTTAACCCTGTTTGCCTCAATTTCCTCACCTGGAAAATGAACAGAAGAAAAGGGCACACATGCCGCTCTAGTATCTTTGCCAAGAAAACCCCCTCAAAAGGAGTCATGAAGCATCAGAGCACAACTGAGAATGACTAAACAACAACCTTAGTCAGTGTCACCTGGGTAATAAGCATCAAATTTGTGATTTGAACCTGGGTCTTTTGACACCAAATTCAACATTCCTTTTACCGTACTATGCTAGAATTTTAAATGTCACTCATTTCAAATCTCTCATTTTATAGATGAAAAATGAGGCCCAAACAGGCTTAGTTCCTGCTTGAGGTTACCCCAATAGTAAGCAGAACTGAGATTTAAATCCAGGTCCACTGACTTCAAATCCAATGGTCTTTTCACTATATCACACTGCTTTTCCTACAACCAAACTTGTCATGAACAATTTCTTGGTCTATATGTTAGAAAGAAGACTGTTTTAAAGGAGCTGTTGTGGAAATAGTCAAGGAAATGAGAAGAAAACCATTTAGGGGCTTTCAAGAGTCGAGAATTGGGGAATAGGAATGAGAGAGGGGTGGATTAGAAACCAGAGAGGTCCAATTTATAGAGAAGCAGAGAGAATGAGAGCATGACTTTTTATAATATGGGTAGATAAGTTTATTAAACTGAATCAAATTCAATGAACTGATGTGACTCTCTCCAATTTGCCTACTTGAATATAGTTTGTATCCTAACACTTCTATATGATAATAAAGGTGTTTCTAACTTTAACTAACTGACCATAGGGGTTTCTAACTTTGACCAATTGACTGTATGTTTTGTACTGGAGACTTGTATGGAGGAAAGGTAATGGTAAGAAGTATAGAGAAAAGGTCATGTTCTCCTAGTCCTTGTCTTTAAAGGAGAAAACTAAGTCTTTGATGGCAAACAAAGTTACCAAGTTTCTTGAGAATCTCCTTTCTATCCCAAAGAGATCTGCCCTGCCACTTTGTCATGCTATAACAGTTACCTAAAATTTTTCCTAGGACTTAGTTCTTTTACACTCAACACATCCCTTCTGTTTCCTCCATCTTCCTCTTTTCCTTCCTCCCCATCCCAACTGCTACTTAATTTCTTTATCTTTCATTTTCACCCTCTTTTAATTTTCTCTCACAGGCCCGGAAGAGGAATTTAAAATGTTCATCATTCAGCATTTTGAATTTAACTCGCTTTTGATTAATATCTATAGATTAAGGTCAGATCCCTCATCTGAGATCTCTAGCATAGTAATGATGAAAGTGTAAATGTAATTCTGCCTCGAGGCACCAACCCAAAATGCTGCAGTAAATCTTACCTCTCCCAAACTCTGACTAGCCTCTCTGTAATTCAATTCCAGACCACAGCTACTGGCTCCAATGAAGACAAATTCCATTGAACAGAAAACCAACCCAACAAATCACCTGTCAAAATAGTTATATCCTGTGACAGGATCATCAGAACTGTTTTCGTAATTTTCATAGGTCTTATTCTTACTCCACTTTATCAGATTCACACAGTATTTCTCAAGCAAGCACTAACCTCCGTAACTTTTTTTAGTGAAATATTTTGTCTGACAGAATGAACAAACACATTGGGTACAAATTTTTCCTGGTGGCATAGGTTAATTAAAAGGCATCATAGCACTCACTTTATCCAATAAGTCTCACCTTTGCCAAACTCTGACTACCCTCTAGGGCAATTCAATTCCAGATCAGACTTACTAACAGATACCACTGAAATCTACCTTTCCAATGATCTTTCCATTTCAGGGATCCCGAAATAGAGGGCCTTCCACATGACCTACTATTCTGCTCTACACATACAAAACCACACCATAAGTATCTTGGGGGTAATTCTAACAGGTATTCACCAAAAACTATTTCCAAAAAAACTAGGTTATTTTGTAGACTAGGTCGGTAGTTAATTTCTGAATGTTATTTTAGCATTCGGTATCAGAAAACCAGAGTTAAAGTATCTAAAATATTGGATGCTACAGTCTGAGTTATATAGTGATATAATGGTCTGCTGAGATCCTTCATGAACCCAACTATATATTTTTAAAACTGAGAAAATTTTCCAATCTTACCTATATTTGAAATTGTATAACTTTCCCCCACTAAAGAATTCCTTGGATCAGCTCTTTTCCCAGAAGTTTGTTTGTTTGGTTTTTGCTAGGCAATAGTGTTAAGTGACTTGCCTAGCGTCACATAGCTAAGTAAGTATCAAGTGTCTGAGGCTGGATTTGAACGCAAGTCCTCCTGATTCCAGGGGCACTGCTCTATCCACTTCACCACCTAGCTGCTCCCACCCTGGAAGTTTTGCAATGAATTTTTAAAAATTTAATATTCTATTCCCCCCCCAATTACAAGTAAAAAAAACAATTTTAACACTCTTTTTTCAAATTCTGAGTTCCAAATTCTCCCCCTCCTTCCCTTCCCTTCTCTCATCACTGAGGAGGCAAGCAATTTGACATAGATCATACATATTTTGCAATGACTTTTGACCAAGGGCACTAAAAGTGCCATAGAAATCCCAGGGTTTCCCCAGTAGTCCAGTCAACAAGTTAAAAAACATTCAAGTGCCTCCTCTATGCCAGGTGCTGTCCAATATCTGGGGGGTGTGAAGAAAGGCAAAAACTGTCCTTGGCCTCAAAGAGTTCACAGTCTAATGAGAACATGAAAATAACTATACAAATAAGATATATACAGGCTTAAATTGAGGATCATCTCAAAGGAAAATTACTAGCATTAAGCTCCTGAAAGAAATGAACTGCATTTACCCAAGGATTTCTTAAAGAGGGAGATCAATTCAGTTCAGTTATATTAAGTAAATATTTTTAAGGCATTTACAATGTACACTACGCTGGGTGTTGTGAATATGAAGACAAAAGAAACAGTCTCTGTCACTGAGGAAACTACATTCTTCTAGGAGAAGAAGGAACAAGAAATTCTCCTAAGGGAAGATGTGGAATAATGTGAGACTGAATATGGAGGGGATGAATTAGGACAGAAACAGAAGATATTTATTGTCTTCAGCAAAGCTGTGACAAGGCAGGAGTGAGATGATTAGCTATCCTAGGCCCTCTGAGAGATTATGAAGTTTTTGTAAACACTGAGGTACCTACAAACACCTATTCTTAGGGGTTTTTGCAGTCTAGTTTGTGTCCAGGCTACCCAAGTTGGGCCATCTGAGGACAGAATCTTTCCCTAGGAAAGATTCTATTGTTTCATCAGTTTGGAGGCAATTCCTAAGGTCCAGGAGGGCAAGATGTCTTCAGTGCTGAAAGAGAAACATCTTCCCCCAGAAGTGTCCCTTCCCACACTGAGGTGGGATATATAGTGACTAGAGACCTCTTGTATTCACAGGATGTTTGTGGCCCAATGATGTGGATACAAACAGCACCCTAATGGTTAAAAAGAATATGAAGGGCTGCTTTTCCAGTACTTTGTAAAGCTCCAGATGGCTACAGAGAAGGTCTAAATGAATTCTCTCACAACTGAACCACTCTCCCAAAATCTGAACCTCAACACCAACAGCACAAAGAGTTGTACCTACCGTTGCACAGTTAACAATTTCATACCCCGAACTTCCCTCTGTGTCCCTTTTGTAGGACTGATCTGTACCATGTTGCCATTAAAGTAACCTCAGAGAGATTCAAATTGTCATTCAGGTGCTCTACCCTGGATTGCTTTCAGGCCTGATTGAAGATTCCTTATCTCTTTGCTAGGCTTTTGGCCCTACCCCAGCATCAGAACTGGTCCTTATGTAAATGGCCTAGCCTCCTATTCTCGATCCTTATTGATTAATGATCTCGCCTTGATATAATATAATTTCTCTTCAAACCCTACTCCCCCCCATCTTCTTCATCTCCATCTCTTTCCCTCTTTTTCTCTTCGATTGCTGCTAACTCTTTGACCACAACTTAGACATGGATTTTTGTGCCCTCCTAGCAATTATGATGCGGCCTCTCCTCCCATCCTCATGTAGCCCTTCTTCAGATTACTGTTAAGTTCCATATTCCAGGTCTTTGACATGACATTCAAAGAGGACAAAGCTTAAGAGCATAAAGATTAAACAGTTGCCTATCATGAAGTAAATTGAGAGTCTCAGGACTTTTCCTGCCACTAAAATTATTTCCCTGATATGTACCTCCATTCCCACCATTAGCAATTATTTTAGATTAATGATAAAAAAGAAAGGCTCCACAAAGTTCAAAATATGTATAGCAGTCCTTTTTGTGCTTGCAAAGAACTGGAAATAAAATAATTTCTATCAATTGAGGAATGACTGCACAAGTTGTAGTATATGAATATAATGAAATATTATTAATGTACCATAAGAAGGGAAAAATATAATAAATACAGAAAAGCATAGAAAGAATTGTGTGAATTGATGCAAAATGAAGTAAACAGAACCAGAAAAACAATATATACAATAACTACAACAATATAAATGGAAAGAACAAAAGCAAACATTATTTAAACTGAATGTTGTTCAATTATAAAGACCAAACCCAATCCCAGAGAAGAGTTATGGAAACTCCCTCTCCTTCTTTCAAAAGGGTGGGAGAATCTAACAGTAATCAATCTAGCAGATACTTAGCCCTTAGTAACTTAGGTGTGAGCTCTTCTCCTGCTGTTAACGTGGCAGGAGGGGGTTGGCTGAGACAGGAGGCCAGCGTGTGTATATCAGAAGAGTTCTAGAGACAGACAGAGTCAGAAACATGGCTCCTGGTGGAGGAAGAATGGTGGACACTGAAGCCACCTGAGAGAGAGAGAGAGAGAGAGAGAGAGAGAGAGAGAGAGAGAGAGGGAGAGAGAGAGAGAGAGAGAGAGAGAGATTCTCTCCCAGCATCTGGAAGCTGAGAACTGAGTTGGAGTTTTCTTGAGACCAGAATCTGCATGGCAGACTGAGATTCCTTCTGGGTCCTAGTGCCAGCTAAACTGCTGGAGGACTAAAGAAGCATGACCAGGATAAGTCTTTGTTGGTTCATGGCTTGGTGAATCCTTGAGTTTCCGGCAACAGAAGTGGTGAAGGGTCTGAGATGTGCCGTACCCTGTGAACTTCAGTGTGTGCAAGGGACTGCCCTGAGGACTGGAGAAGAACCTGGGAGCTGTCTTCCCTAAATGCAGGTTACTGTTTGGTGGATTCAGGTAGGAGCTGGGACCATGGAAGGGGATCCAGGGATTCTGAGAGACCACCTGGAGTCAAGATGAAGAAAAGGTCTCCCCTTGTAGGCATGATGAAATTGAAGGCACTAAGGGGTAGAGGGTTTGTGTAATTTTCTAATGACTATACTTAGTGATTAATGATATTTAGTAATTGCGAATCTAGGTTAGTGGCTGATTAAGTTAATGGTTGCCCCATGAGTGGAAGATTGGTTATTGTAGGTTGAATTGATTGAATGATTAAGTAAGGAGGGTTTCCCCATTAGGGAAACCAGATGATTATTCTTTTGTTCTTTGTTCTAAATATTATGGCCACTGTAGTGAAAACTGTGTGGCCATTCTAATGTTAAGCTGTTATGAACACCATATTGTGATTTTCTGTGATAAGATATAATGTTGTGAATATTATATTGTGATTTGTTATGAATGTTTGCCTTGATTTGTAATGGAATAAATGGAGTGTTCACTGTACTGTGTAATCCGAACCTTAAAAGCTGTTCACAGTGGTATTCTTTTGGGAATCTGCTTGTGTTTGGTGTTACAGAGAGCATGGTGTAGAATAGTGTCTAAGTGGAACAATGGAAAAGCATCAGACTTTTTCAGTGAGCTGATCGGTTTGCTAAACTTTGTTTTCCTCTTTTTCATTCTTTACTATAAGGGATGGTTCTCTGGGGGAGAAATGTGAGATGTAAGTAATGTAAAAACAAAAGACATCAATACAAATTAATTTTTAAAAGAAATTACTCTGTACCTTGGAAGCTCATTGTCTTCAATAATGTCATGCCATTATCAGCTAACAGCTTACCAAGATTTAGCTGACAACAAAGAAGAAAAAGTTCTGGGCGCAGTTGAAGTGTCTAGAGGCACTGCTGGTATGCAAAGAAAGGATCCCTACTCTCCCCTCCAAAATTGGATGACTGCAGCCACCTTTAAGGTAAGTGCATCAATTCATTGTTCCCAAGGTAGACAATTCTTTCTGTGTGTGTGTGTGTGTGTGTGTGTGTGTGTGTGTGTGTGTGTGTGTGTGTCTATAGATAGATGTAGATAGACCTATCTATATCTATCTGTCTCTATCTGTCTGTCTGTCTATCTATCTATCTGACAAATTCCATCCTAGCACTGCTAAATTTTTGTAGCCCAGTGGTTGAGGTCATAGCATAATTGTCTTTGATTGAAAGAGGAGGGAGGAGACATGATTTTTGTCTGAGTAATTTGTGACTTTGCTTGCTTTGTAGGAAAGATAACATAACACTCTTCTCCATATCCTGAAGCAGTTCAAATGGGCATCTTTTATGTCTTTTGTTGTTGTTCAGTCATAGTCTGCCATTTCCTTCTCTAGCTCATTTTACAGATGAGGTAACTGAGACAAAAAGGATTAAGTGACTTGCCCAGGGTCACACAGCTAGTAAGTATCTGAGGCCAGATTTGAACTTAGGTCTTTCTGACTCTAGGCCTCGAGCTTTATCCACTGTGCCACCTTGCTGCCCTTTCTTTTATGTCTATTTTTAGTTAAGCCAAGAACGTTAGCAAAAAGACAAGAAAATGCCTTTAAGGTTTCTACCGTTTTAGAGACTACTCCAGAGCATCATGAAGAGCCAAAATGTCCATCTTCTAACAAAACAGAAATCAAGTCTCAATATCTTTCCAAATAAGTTTTATTAGTTTGTTTATTGGTAAACCTACAATAAAGGTAATCAGTATCTCTCACGGCTCTGATTTAATGAAAAAGTTTTCAGAACTAATAACATCTTGTTTTCAAAGCAGGACAAAAGCCAAATTCAAATACTTTTATTTAGCCTGGGCAAAGAATTCAGACCCTTATTTTGTGTTTCATGTGTGAATAAAAGTGCCAATCAACATAAAATATAACTAGAAGCACTTTGGTAAATAACCACTTGTCCCTTTGTCCTGGGAAAATGATAATTTATGTTAGGCAATTAGCACAGGTATTTGATTTCATTTATTTTATTACCTGAGTATTTCTAAAGGGAATAGTTGATAGACTAAAATAAAATAATATATAGACTGGTCAACCTGGTCAATATCATAGAATTAGAAAAAACCTTAGAGGTCACCCAACTTGCAGACATAAATCGAGTTCAGGAAACAGAACCAGATAGGAGGTTGTGCTCAGCAGAAAATAAGAAAATAGGTCCTTTCTGGTCTTGGTGACTTTTGAGAGCTGATACATATATATATATATATATATATACTGACATTTAATACTAATGTGAAGGGTAAGGATGGGACTGGAACTATGATTTCACACAGAGAATTCATTCTATCAATACAAGTCAATACTTTCTCTGCAATGTGTAGGCTTAGGAGTGGCCTAGAGCACAAGAGCTTAAGTGCCTTTCGAGAAATCACAAAGCCAATATGTATCAGAGGCAAGCCTTGGGCCCTGGTTTTATTGGACACAGGCTGGGTCCCTATCTACTACCCCACTCTCTCTCTATTAGTTATGTAATTACAGCAAGCACATGGCTTACATGTTGGGGTCATCAGTGGCAGAGATAAGAGATGAAATGAAGCCCAGAAGTTAGAATAGCCTGGAAATGATCTAGAGATGTGGAACTGATGAGATTCAGCCTATTTACCAACCAAATGCAGGATCTGATTTTCACTGTGGGGCAGAATCTACAATTATCAGTATAACTAATATTCACAAGTTCTCATGATTGCTGATTTTGTCGTACTTGGAAGACCAATTATGTCTACATCTCTTGCTTCTCAACATGTTCTTGTGCAAAGTTACCTCTTCTCTGTGTGGTACTCTGTTGGGAATGGATTTGATTTTTTAAATAAAATTGTTAACAAATTGTCTGAACATGCTTTAAAGGAAAGAGTCAGTCCAAAGGAACTGAGAGAAAAAATGGAAAAGCTAATCTCCTGCAGGTTGCCCCTCTTCCTCCTCCCTCCCTTTCCTGCTTATTTCCATGCCCTCTTCATTTGTTTGAGGATCCCCACTGAGAGCTTCCTTTCTACTCCAGAGAGAATTGGAATGGTAAGTAGGGCCTACTTACTAATATTAACCACCTCCCACCTTAGTGTGTGAACATTTTCCATTGTCTCCAAGGTTTGCATGGTTCATGTTTGTATAATTTATACAGCATATATGTAAATGTTACCACATGCAGAAACCTGCCCTTTATAGCCAGCTGGGCCCAGTTCAAGTGCATTTGAAAGTAATCAAAGCCCCCTGTCTCACAAGTACCTTCTAATGGATTCATGGTCTTGTTTATTTTTGTTAGTCTGAAGCAACTTGATAGTAATGCAACTATTTGTTGAATTGAACTGTCAGCTGCCTTCCAAAGTGTGTTGATAATAGTTGGCTTTGAATAGTTATAATTGGTTCTTGGCAGTTGGACAGGGTTCACCTCATCAGTGCAGCTAAGTCATTTGTCTATGAGAAAGTGGGCATTTTTTCCATGTATAAGCAACAGAAACAGAGAGACTCAAACATGCTTTTTCCATCTGAAGATGATGCCTCTTACAGTGGTGACTATTAGGTTTGAATATATGACTGGAGAAACACATGCAAGATAAACTATCTTCCATATTTTGTTCACTCGGTGAGCGCTTTGGGTTTTCAGTAAAGTTTAATGCTTGAGGAGTCAATGACTATTTGAAACATTCTCCTTTTCACTCAGTTTCATGGACTTGTCCAAAAAAGGTTGTTTTTTGGTTGCTATACACTGGGCTTGTTTGTCCCCTGCCCGTGTTTCCTAGCAATCCGTATCAGTACCCTGTTGTTTGAAGCTATGTTTCAGAGCATCCTTAGTGGTTTAAGCTGTACACAGCACAGTCAAGGGCTATTTCTAATGGCAAATCTAATGGTAAATGGCAAATTCCCACTAACCTACCACTGACAAAGCACAGGTGAAGTCTGTATTTGATTTGTCTATATCCAGGTCAGCATGTCTGTGATACTGTAGATTCAGGATGACTCATTAATATTTAGTAGCTGAAGCTCATAGACAATAGTACCAGCAAAGTCATAATCTCTCCACTTAACAAAGCTATTCTTAAAATGTGAATGCACAGTTCTGTGAATTCACTCGCTTGTGAGACTCTTAAAAAGATTTCACTCTCATGCTGAAGAGTAGTGCACATTGCTTTTCTCCCAAGTGGTTCTTGTTCATAAAAATAATTAGGGACTGGCAAAAAAAAAAAAACACCTTGATTTTTATGGAAGAATGAAACAGATGGACAGGAGGAAAGGGAAGTTTTTAAACTGACCTGAGCAAGATCAGCCTCTAGATGTTTTGTGGATCTTTGAATCCAGTCCTCTGGTACTCCCTAACCCATTTTCCTCACTGTTGTTGCTATTGTGACTGCTGCTTCCTGATGTCTAGAGCCTCTAAACAACTTTCCTACAATGTCAGGGTGATTCTGTGCAAGGTATTACATCTTCATTCAAAATAAATTGCTTAGTGGATGCCTCAAGTCAAATTCTCTCCTTAATTTTCTTTGACAGAAACAATAGGTTCCCCCCAAATAATGCACAGATGATACCAAATTTCAAGTCAGAAGCAAGTGGTAAAGAGAGACCAGCCCTAAATCTAAAATTTGAATAACATATTTTAATAGAGTTGGAAGGGACTTTGGAGAACACCTAGAATAAATTGCCACCAGGAAGATAGTAGTCCCTGGGCTGAGTCCATGTAGTGGATGCAGAAAGGTATCCCATTTGCAAAAAAGAATATAGGACATTTTGGGGTGGCTAGGTGGCTCAGTGAATAGAGCACCGGCCCTGCAGTCAGGAGTACCTGGGTTCAAATCCAGCTTCAGACACTTGACACAAACTAGTTGTGTGACTTCAGGCAAGTCACTTAACCCCAATTGCCCTCCAAAAAGCATTAAAAAAAAAGAATATAGGACATTTTCTACATATTAATGTTTTCTATAAATATAACTTTTAATTAAAGTAATAAACTATGTTTACTGACCATACAGGTAGTACTCAATTTTTTGCTCCTTTTCATTTTATCAGTCCACTGATTTGACACTGCTTAATAAAGAATAATTTATACCATTATCCAGACAGAGAAGTCAACAGTAACACATAGGTAATCAGTATAAAGGACATGTGGTCAGGTTTTTGCCATGTAGTGATATACAGTCAGGAAAGCTTTATAGCCTTAAATATTTTACACCCATATTGATGTATGATTTAGAGTAGAAACATAAACACTTAATATACTAATTAGTACTTTCTCAATAGCCTATAACTTTAAATAGTCACTGCTTCATCAAAATATGGTTCTACTCTATCTTTGATCTTGAATGTAATGTTCAATGGTATATCCACAACCTTAATGCCTCAAGACAATTCCACTGGCAATCAGTAACACCTACATCCTTTCTTCTGGTATAGACCTTAGCTAGGAAACTTTTTTTTTTTTATCACCTCAGGCTCTATTAAGGGCATCTATATGTGGCAGTGGATAGAGAATTGTGTGCACCCCAAAAACTGTGTGCGACAGAGATCCTTACCCAAATAATACTCAGAGGTTTCTCAAGGTAGGAAGCAGAAAAGAATGGTTTATTACAATCTTGAGAAAGGGCCACCCTCCTCACAAATGGTCAGGGAGAAGAAGCAATTTACAAAAGGAAATGGCAAAGTTATAAAGCCCTAACTTGGAATTCTCCCCCACCCCCCCTCTTGACCCTTTTCTTCCACTGGCTGGAAGTTAGATGTACAATCTAAGCTTGGCAATCTACCTCAAGTACCGGAACAAGGAAACAGTAGACCACCCAATGTACATTTGAGAAAGCACTTCTGTCTTAGTTTGGCATATCTTATGCTGAGGTGTCACTGAGGAGAGGGGTGACTCCCTAATGCTCTGAGTTTTGAATCTTTGTAAATCATGTGATTTCCAGGGATGGGGAACTTGGGCCTATTTTCTATGAAAAGCCTTATTAGATTTGTGTGGGTCAGAAAACCCCACTTACCCAATCAAAGGAATGCAGAAGAGTGCTTGTGGCTGGACAGGAATATTTATTCTTTTTAAATACCCTGGAAGCGGGGAGGTACCCCTTCCCTCCGCATGTCCGAAGAAAAAGAGAAGGAGCCCCTCCAGGAGCCCTCTTTTTAAAAAACCTGAGAGTCATAAAAAAAGTCATAAAAAGTACATTCTTTCTGTCATACCTAACTTCTATTGGGTGAGAGCGAGGGTACAGACTCCAAGCAGAGAAAGTCAAAGGTGTCTCTGACTTCTCATTGGAGGAGGGGCGGAGTCT
>CM053585.1:465052222-465079224 GCA_028646515.1 Pseudochirops corinnae
ATGTGTGTGTATATGCCTCTTAGATCTAGAATATGTCTAC
Organism: Pseudochirops corinnae; assembly: GCA_028646515.1. Taxonomy (NCBI): domain Eukaryota; kingdom Metazoa; phylum Chordata; class Mammalia; order Diprotodontia; family Pseudocheiridae; genus Pseudochirops; species Pseudochirops corinnae. The sequence goes on from CM053585.1 coordinate 465,052,263, forward strand.
ATATATCTACATCTGTATCTATTCTCTTTAAAAACATTTACTTTATTTTGTTTTTAATTTATAGAATAAATTTTATTTAATTTATTTTTAATTTATGGAATAAAACAAGCATTTCTATAACATAGTATAATTTTAAAAAAGATGATTGCGCAAGAAGCTGCAAATCTATTATTTACAACTTGCTATTCCTTTTAAATAAAATAATATGGTTAAATAAATATTTTTTCCCTTTTTCTTCAATCCTAGAGATGGCTACCATTGGATACAAATATGTATATATCTCTATCTCTATCTATCTATCTATCTATCTATCTATCTATCTATCTATCTATATATGTAAAACCGCTCCATACATTCTTCTAGTTATCAATTCTTTCTCAGGATGCAGATAGCATCATATGTCCTTTGTAGTTAATTTGGAAATTTATAATAATCAAAATGACTTTTAAGAATAATGCTATATCAATTCTTTTTTGTTTGTTTGTTTGCTTTTTGGAGAGGGAAGGCAGGGCAATTGGGGTTAAGTGACACAGCTAGTAAGTGTTAAGTGTCTGAGGCTGGATTTGAACTCAGGTCCTCCTGACTCCAGGGCTGATGCTCTATTCACTGCACCATCCGGCCACCCCTATATCTGTTCTTAAAGCACAAATCTGACTATGTCATGCCCCTTCTCAAGAAACTTTAATAACTCCTAATACCTTTAAGATAAAATATAAATAAACTCCTGTTATTTAAGCTCTTCACAAGTGGGTTCCAATTTATTTTTCTAGACTGATTACATTTTACTATCTTTCACAAGCACTCATGCCCTAGACAAACTGGCCTATTTGGTGTTCCCTGTTCCTAGAATTCCATTTCCTTCCTCCTTGCTTTTGTCTAGGCTGTGCCCCATGCCTGCAATGCTTTCTTTCATTTCTTCCTTTCACAAACTTTAGATCCGTTCAAGGCTCAGCTCTGGTAAAATAGCAAAAAGAAGACTCCTAAAATGCACTCTAATTTAAATCTTCTCCAACATTATCTGCTGTTTCATTTTTATTTTTTTCCGCCTTTGGCAGGGCATGGAAGAATGTTTCTTTGTAATTCTCTATTAAGTGCATTATAGCTGCAGATTTTTTTTTTCTCTTAGCATTTGCTATTGTTTTTTCAGTCTTGAAATGAGAACGTGAAGTGCCTTAGTTAAATGGATTTGATGTCAACTTTCTGAAAAGTGTGTTGTAGTCCCTGATGAGCAAGGTTAGAATGTTCTCTTCCTATACTGGGTCTGGGACACTCATGACAGGATTAGCTTTATATGAAATTGTGAAATACATGAAGCTTGTTTTCAGACACTATCGCTTTCTATTCTGATATTTCTTGACTTTGATGAAATACTTCTTTTTAACTGTACAGGGTCCTCATTGTGGTCCCCCAACCTGCTCAAGTAACCACCTTCTATGTGAAGCCTTTCTTGATCACCCAGGCCACTAGCACCCTTCCTTTCAAAATTAGCTTGTATTTATTTTGTATATTTCTATATAGGTTTATAATAATAATAATAGCCAGCATTTATGTGACAGAGACAGCTAGGTGGTGTAGCTGATAGAGCAAAACTTGGAAGCAGGAAGAAATGACTTCAAATCCTGCCCCAGACATTTATTAGCTGTGTGATTCTGGTCCAGTCACTTAGCCTATGTCTGCCTCAGTTTCTTCACCTGTAAAATGAACATAATCCTAACACCTACCTCTCAGGGAGGTTATGAGGTTAAAATGAGACGATATTTATGAAGTGCTTTGTAAACCTTAAATGCTGTTATATAGCACTTTATGGTCTGCAAAGCATTTTACATATGCTGACTCATTTGATCCTCATAATAGCATTGTCAAGGAGGCAGAGTTGTTATATTTATTTTACAGATGAGGAAACTGAGGCAGAGGGCAAGCCACACAGTCAGTTAAGTATCTAAGGCAAAATTTGAATTCATGTCTTTCCTGATTTCAAGTCCTGTGAGCTACCTCTTGTGCCTATTATCTAGGCTAGCTAGATACTAGCTGCCTATTATCTTTGTACTTGTCTTCTGGACAGAATGCTAACTCCTTGAGGGCCCAGGAATTATTTCATTTTTGTCTTGGTATCTCAAAGGGAAAGCACTGTGTCATAATAAAATTACAAGCTATTGGAATGGGTTCCATACTTCTCTATTAACAGTGCCCTCTGATCAGAGCCACATAACTACCTATCACCATCCAGTTCAGGAAAATTAAGAGCCTAGATAAGAGTAGGTGAAATAAGAGATAAAACTGAGACTGGTAAAATCTAAAGATTCACTTAATGCAAACTACATAAACATGACAGAAACAACATTAATTTTTCAAATTATTTTGAAGAAAAGATGAGCATGTTGAGAATGAAATTTCAAGAAATCTTTTTGAGTTTAATAACATACATTCTAATATAAGATGCTTTAAATTCATGGATGATGGGTTGAACTTTGAAGGAGTTTTGTTGTTATTAGGGTAGCTAAGTGGTACAGTGGACAAAGTGGCCAGCCTGGAGTTAGGAAGTCTCATCTCTGTGAGTTCAAATCTGGCCTCAGACATTTACTAGCTGTATGACTCTGGGCAAGTCACTTAACTGTTTGCCTCAGTTTCCTCACTTGTCAAATGAGCTGGAGAAGGAAGCAACAAACCAATCGCTCCAGTATCTTTGCCAAGAGAACCCCAAATAGGGTGATGAAGAGGTGGATACACCTGAAGAATAGCAACAATTCTTATTCTATTATCTTGTTCTCCTGTTTGTTTTTGCTGGTTGTTCCCATAGAAATAGGGGGTCATAGAGTTAGAGCTGAGCGGGACCTTAGAGGCCATTGAGTCCAAAATTTCATTTTACAGGTGAAGAAACAGAGGAAGGTTAAATTGCTTATCCAGAAGCACACAGCTGGTAAAGTGTTCAATGGGATTTGAACCAAATTATCTTTACCCTAAGTCCAGTGCCTTGTGCACTCTACCACATGTCATTACTATTTTACATTTAATGTTTTGGAGACTCCTGCCTCGGTAGATGAAATAGCTGCCTTTTGCACTTTAGTGAAAGTGTTGGGTTTCTAAGTTTATCTTTCCTAACGTTACTGAAGAAATCTTTGAGATACATCTGATAGCCAACAGAACGGTGATAAGATACTTTCTCCTGGGCCCAAGTGCCTTTGATTCCTTGACTTTTGTGGAGCAGTGCTATTTTGGGGCCAGTCTGGGCAATGTGATTAGTAGATCTTACTGTACCAAGTACTTACAATCTCTGGGCAACGTAGAAGGAAAAATATTCAAAATATAGAGACCTCGCAAAAGAAATCATCAAGAAAAGAGTTTTTATACCAAGAGGCCCACCCCTTCTCTCTAATTCTCCTGTGTGTAGTCCAGTACAGTTTTATTGTTGAATTCTCAAGGATATTTTGAAGTCTGGGAATGCTACCTAAGGATATGCAAGCAACCCCTGAATACAGAACTATGTGTCATTTATAGCCTTAGAGTAGGGTGGTGAACCTTTGGCCTTCAGGCCTCCTGTGGCCTTCTAGATCCTTAGGTGCAGCCTTTTGACCAAGTCCCAAGTTTTACACATCAAATCCTTTTATTAAGGTGATTTGTTCTATGAAGTTTGTATTCAAAGGGCTGCACTTTAGAACCTGGAGGCCATAGGTTCCCTACCCCTGCCTAGATTGTTGCCTGTGGTACTGAGAGATTGATTTCCTTCAGGGCCACACACCCAGCATCTTTTACAGACAGAAGATCACAGGACTTCCTGACTCCCAAAATGACCCTCTAATCATGACACCATGCATGAAGATGCCTTGACTTATGAGAAATTGCAACCATTGAAAATTGTTGTTGAAATTAGACTGGAGGTTGGGATTCCAAAGTAATCAGTCCCTGATTGAGATGGTGACAGAGGCTCCCTGAATTCTGACTAAAGGGCTGATTCCTCTTGAGCAGGGGTGGGGAACCTGAGGCCTTGAGGCTACATGTGGCCTTCTAGGTCACTTGGTGTAGCCTTTTGCTTGAGTCCAAGTTTTACAGAACAAATCCTTCTATTAAGGGGATTTGTTCTGTGAAGTTTGGATTCAGACCTAGAGGTCCACATGTGGCCTTGAGGCCTCAGGTTCCCCACCTAAGCCTTTCTCCAGAATACAACCCCCTCCACCCCCCCAACATTATTTGCAGCTCAGATAGAGACCTAGCAAATAGGAATTTGCTACAGATCCCAAAGAGGCAACTGAACTGCTAGGCTGGCTTCACTTACACATTTCATTTATCTACAATAATAAGAATATCAATACTGTGGATTTATCTCCAGCTTTTCATCTGAGGAGGTCAAAGCATTTTAATTTAATTGTACATTCCCCTGACTTTAAGACCCACTGGGTGTATTTACAAATGTAATAATAAGAACTCAGCTCCATCCCAGTTCATGATTAAGCAGACAACATCAAATCAAAATCTGCACGCTAGTTCCTGTGCTGACTACACAAGCGCCTCAAATGACTTAGCTGTGGGCTCAAGGACCTGCATTCATTCTAAATTCAACACACATTTACTGATCACACACTGCATGCTGTTTGGCATAACAGAGAGAGGTCCAGCCTTGGAGTTGGGAGGCCCCACATTCAAGTCCATCCCTTGACATCTAGTTAGGATTGTAGACAGGTCAGTTAACCTCTCAGTACCCCGGAGAATTGCTGAGGAGTTGTGGATTTATGCTATTTTCCTAACACAATGAAATCAGAGAATCCTTCTTCCAGATCCCTGGAAAACAAAAATAGAAACAAACCAAAAGTCACTTATAGTTCTGAATGTGATGGCTTCTCTGGTGAGCCACTGTCTATCTCCAAGTCCTGTCTTTGCTTGCTGCTCCCTGCTCATTAAAATAGATAAGTTTTTACTTGCCCCTCCCCAATTTCCAATCTTCTGCTGTTTCATAGGGACTGCCCAAATGCCCATTCTGGCTTCCTGGTCCACTAGTTTCTAGGAGAAAGGGAAGACAAGTCTCTAGGCCTCTCTAATCATTGATGACTAAACCTCCAGAATCCTCTTCCCTCTGGTTTTGGCCTCCTATGTTCGAATGAAGATAGAGGTAGAGAGTTTAATGCCCTTCCTGAATGCTAGGATGAGAAAAGGAGCAGTGCAAGCAGACTGGGGGAGCAAAGGCTGAGGAGCCCCGGGCATTTTTAGTTGAAGTTTTAATTTAGAGTTATTGATTCAAGATAGAATACTCACTGAATCATCTGCGTGGCCTGCTGCTTTGTTCCTTGCCTGCCTTCAATTAAAAGAAAAATTGCAGTCTTTGGAGAATGCTGATTCATAATAGTGGGATGCCTGAAACAATTTGATTTCCCTTCTTCTCAGAAGTTCTTTAATCTTCACAGTTTTGTGTTTCTTTTACATTTCTTGGCATGATCTTTTTTTTCCAATTTCTCCCTCTTCGTCTTTTCTCTCACTTTTCTGTCTTTTATACTTCTTCCCCTTTTTTTTTTTTTTTTTGATGCTTCCGTATTTGACATAGTGAATGAATCTGTTGCACGAGATCTAGGAGAGCTCATAAACTAAAATTATTAAGTTTCAAGTAATGTCAAAAAACTGTATGTAAAAAACCTAACCAGATTATTATTTATTTTAAAATCTCTTATACTTCATTCTGACAGAGCAAAGGGCTCTTTTAAAGTTCTAGACAGTTCTAGACATTGTACTTCCTCTCTTATCCAACTATCTGTTCTTTTGGCTTTATCTGGAGATGGTGGAACATTGGCATAAGACAAATGTGTAAATTAAACAACAAAAAAAGCAGAACTAAAAATATAATTTTAATATTCTGAAGAGAAATTTGCATTTTTATTAAATTTTATACACTCCTGGTTTTAGACACAATTGTCTTGAGTTTAAAATGTCTTAAATTTTCAATAATCAAACTTCTAGAAAGCAGGATTCTGACTGTTTAGGGAGATACCAAAACTTTTGTCTCCTGTGGGTTTTTTCCCTTTGAGAATTCCTCTGACAATTGCACAATGATTTTTAAAACTCCACAAAGACTTAAAAAATCAAGTGAGGAGAGAATGTGGAACTCAAAGTTTTAAAAACAAATGTTAAAAAATTGTTACATGGAACTAGGGAAATAAGATATTCAGGCAATGGGGTATAAAAATCCATCTTGCCCTACTAGAAAGTAAGGGGTAAGGGGTAAGGGGAGGGATACAGAGGGATATATGAGAGGGCAGACCTAGGGAGGGAGTAATCAGTATGCTTGCCATCCTGGGATGGAGGGAGGGGAGAGATGGGGATAAAATCTGGAACTCAAAATCTTGTGGAAATGAATGTTGAAAACTAAACATAAATAAATTCTTGAAAAAAATCAAGTGAAAAGCACTAAGATCGAATATGATAAAAAAAAATTAAGACTGGAATAAAAATAAATGAAGAACAATGATCAGGAGCTTTATGAAGCTGTCATTGGTTTAATTTTCCCACGCTACCAGCGCAAGCCAGAGGGAAATGAGCTTGACAGCGGAAATTCACGGTTCATTGACGGCACTACAAGTACCAAGATGCTTTGCGGAAAAGAGCTCGCCCCGCCACAAGAAGATTGAGACCGCTGATCCCGCCTTCTCACTTTCACTATTGGATTTTTGGGCGTACGGAAACGCCCCTGCTCTCGTATCATTGGTGAAAATTTCTAACGGGTTCGCGCTCAGTGGTTGAGCGTCTTTTCCGCTTCTTCCCTCCTCCTCACCTCTTGCCCTCCGCCCCGTACCAAGATGGCGGCAGAAGCAGCTGGTGGGAAGTACAGGAGCACAGTCAGCAAAAGCAAAGACCCCTCGGGGCTGCTCATCTCCGTGATCAGGTGAGGGAGGGCAGAGGCAGAAGGCCGCACTCAGGGGCCGGGGGCCGGGATGTCTGGACCCCGGCTAAGGGACAGGGGAAGGGCTGTCAGTGGTTCTCATCCTCTGGACCCTTCCCTCGCCTCCCTCTCCGCCTCTGATGGGAAGCCTGTCTCAAGGGAAGGCGCCCCCCGCCTCCCCCAGCCCCCACGGTTGTCAGGGGTCCCTCTGGAGGTCCCTCGGCCTCCCAGGCGACCTCAGCCCCCAGCAAATCTAGTTGGGAACACGGCACAGAAAAGCAAGGGGTTTCCACTCATCCATTCATTCATCCATCCATCCAAACATGTATCTGGGGCCCTGAACGCCGAGCTGCAGGAGTGGAGCTCAGGGAGGATGGTCTGCAACCCCTGCCTGAGTTTTGGGGGTCCCTGAGCCCCCTGTCAGACTTGTAGCAGCTGCACCCCCTCAGGCACTCAGGGCCACAGGTTTGAAAGACAAGAGCCCTTGGGGAGAGGAAGGCGTGAGCATACTCATCTTCAGGAGTTGTACTTCCCTTCACTTCCTTTCTGGTCTCCGCCCCAGCCTGTCCCCTTAACAAACTCTATACATTTTGCTGCCTTGGGCCTGTGTTTGATTTCTTAGTGTTAGGCCTTGTAAGTAAAACAGCTATCAAGTTTAAATGAATTGGTTGGGGAATGGGGTGGGGGTGAGGAGGAGAGAGAAAGAATCCTTATATCCAGGATCAAATGAGATAAAGTACCTAAAGTAATAGGCGCTTGTTTCGGTGGGAGCTGTTATGCTCGTCTAGTCCATCATTTACTTTAGAGAAGGTAAATAGTCCATTTCATTTTGGCGTGGAGTCAGTTTCATTCCAAGCATCTCCTGCCCTACCTGTTCCTGCACCACCTGGGGATTTTTGACATAACAGGAATTAAAAATAAAAACATGCTGAATAAAAAGTTTTTTGGAGGAGGTGGGAATTAACCTCACATTTGAAAAAAGTCACTTGATAATTCTTCTCAACATTAATATTTGAATTTGCACTAAGGTATTCCAAATTTAAAGGAAAAAACCCTGTAAAAATAAAACCCTGTGGTCATTCATATGAAATTAGAAGTGATTGCCCTAGTAGATGACACTCGATGGATTAAAAGCCATACATTTAAAATTTACTCTTTCAAAAAATGTTTATTGAGTACCCATTATGTGCTTGGCACTTAGTGGCATCCATGGATAGATAAGACCAAGTCCCTGGCCTTAAGAGATCATGAAATTAAATCGGTCTAACCAATTCACTGAAATTTTCTGAACCTGTTTATGAAAGTAAGACTGAGGAAAACTGGGAGGAGGATCAAGACATGTAACATTAAAGCATTTGCATCCTTTCATTACTATAGTTTACATAAATGTGGAGAACCAGTTGCCTTTAATGTTGCCATTGGTTTCTAATCTTTTTGCTATGGTCTTGGGGTGCAAGGAGGTGTGTGTATGGGGGTGAAGATCCGAAATCCACTCTTTATGTGTGGTTTTTTTTAGACAATGAGAATAAAACATTTGTGCACTTGGAAGAATTGCTGTTTGTGTTTGTCATAGTTAGGTTGGTAAAATGTACAGTGACTGATTAAGGCTGAAGGACAATTGACCCAGGCCACCTGTGAGGCCTTGTTCTTTTTGTTTAGTGGAATGTTTTCATCATCTACCAAGTGCCTTAGCACTTTGTGCTAAGAGTATGATCCTTTAAAAAAAAAAACAAGTATCTGAGAATTTCTGATGGTTTTACATTATTATAATAATATATATATTATATAATATATAATAATATAAGTGTATAAGTCAATACTTTCCTTGTCAAAATAGATTCTAGAGAAGATGGTTTAAGACTATTATAGGGTTTCTGTCTCCTGAAGAGGAGAAAATTAACTGTCTTGGGTAAAATGGAAGGGTTTCTCGTTTCCTTTTCTTCTCCCATATTTTGTTGATCTCTTTTCTATATTAACGCACTGGGTAAGAAATAGAAGTTTGGAAAATGGCTATTTGAATCTCTAGGACCTTGAACTTGATGGTGTGAAGAAGTCACAGTTCCATTGCATAATCTGAGATTCATTGATTTTTTTGGATCTCAAAGTTGGAAAAGACTTCATGGATCCCTTATTCATTCATTCATTACACAGGAAACATTTATTGAGTGCTTACTATATACAAGGCAATGTATTCAGCATTGATGTTTCATTCAATTTCATCTACCAGGACTGATATTTCATTTCCAATGACATATATTTCCCCCATACTTAGCTGTTTCTCTTTTCTGTCTAACAAAAATCTTCTTTTTAGTCAGTTCATATCCCATGATTGCCCTAAGTATGGGGCTAGAAATTTTGAAAATTGAGAAGGACTTTCAATGAGAAGTAGAGAAACAATCCTCCATTTGCTACCTCAGATACTGCTGGCTACCTTTATGCTGGTTAGAACATAATATCCCTATTGTGAAACTGATTCCCATTCAATTTCTTAGGACCCTACCCTTGCCTATTGGGCAAAGGCAACTACAGGAAACTGTTCATGTAGGATGGAGAAGGGTAGGATATCCTAGCATACAGATTCACACTGAATGTGAGGCAGCTGATAATAATTCCCTGCCTATCTGCTCAGAAATCCCTGACTAGGATCCTACTTGGGGCCTGAGAATTTGTTCACTTTGATTTCTTTGCCATTGTGTGTTACTGACTGTTCTTTCCTGTATCTCTGTCTACTCTAGACCAAAGGGACAATGCTTTCTGTCAGAAGCTAAGGATGGAAAAGGGAGCACACGCACATGGTGTTACACTGGGTGATTAGGTTGTGAACTGGGGATGAGGATCAAACATTTATCTCATTGTCTAGAAGTGTGGTTCTGGTTGGTGGTGTCATGTTGTTATCCTCCCCAGTGCCTATTGTCCTTAATTGTCTTTCCACTGAATTATTTTTCTTTCTATCCCATACCATAACTGGGGAAAAACGTCAACGCCTGTGGACGAGAGAACAGTGACATCAGTCACTTTGAAGAAGGGAGAGAATGACAAGAGAGATATTTTTTAGGTATTTCTGGGGTAAAAGTTTTACTGCTCCAGTGAAATACAGTCTGCACTATTGGTAGGACTCACTCCATTGGACCTGTTCCATTGCTCCTTACTAACCCCGATAAAACTCCTTCACCCTCTCTCTAACCATTTCCAAATTCTCTGCTGAAGGTTGTAGCTGAAGCACATTGTGCATTAGGGTAGTTTCCCTGATGGCCTTGTTAATAAACTAAAAGAATATTTTATGCCATTATATATATGTAATATATATGTTTTATGCCATTATATATATCCCAATATAATATGCCATTGTTTATGCCAGCAGTTCTCAACCTGTGGGTCGCGATCCCTTTGGGGGTTGAACGACCCTTTCACAGGGATCACAGGGATTGCCTAAGACCATTAGAAAACACATATTTCTGATGTCTTAAGAACTGAGACACCGCTCCTCTTTCTGTCTCCGGGTGAGTCCGCTCACATGCAGATACGCCCACATATGAGCATTAGGAAGATTGAGAACCACTGGTTTATGCCATATTAACCATTACAAAACTAATTATAGTGTAAGGATTTTTCTTTTCTAGGTATTCCACACAAGTAGGAAGCTCTCATAAGAATAAGAAAACATTCCAAATATGAGATTCTCATGCAGCATTGTAGTGGCCAGGACTTTGGTACTGCTGGGATGAGCTGAGTTAGTTTGTCTAGGGTCGGTATTCCCAACTTGGAGTACATGGTTCCCTGTAGATTATGAGAAACTTGTCAAGGGGCTATGCAGAATATTTGGTAGCTACTTTATCCTCTTTGTAATCTTTATTTCTTATGTATATATGCTTGGTCAACTCTAGTTAATTTTCTTTCATATTGAAAAGGAGATACAGGAGAATTTTTCTTATGTGCCATATTCTTGGCAAATTTTAGAATCTGTTTTCTCTCATATTGAATAGGATGTAGGGGAATGTTTATGGAAAGCCAAAGACCAAAAAAGGTTGGGAATTTCTGGTCTAGATCATAAAAATTGGTTATAGATTCATATCCACATGATATAGAAAGAAAAGGATTGTAGAGAAGCATAGAAGGGCTTCGTTTTGTTCCTGTGCTGAGGGTAGATCTCTTAGATAACAAAAAGTAAAATCAATATGCCGTAGAAGACTTAGACATGAGTGATATTGCAAGTGTGTGTTAGTGCAAGGGCTTTATATGGAAGAAGTAGAGAGAGGGGTTGGGGCAGCTAAATGACTTAGTGTAAAGAGTACCAGGCTGGGAGTCAGGAAGATCTGAATTCAAATCTGGCCTCAGATGCCAGCTATGTGACCCTAGGCAAATCACCTAAGCCCCTGGCATCCTGGGGCCAACACCAGTCATCTGGATCTTTTTGTTGCCTCTGGACCTTTTTGTTGCCTCTGGACTTCAGTGACACTGGAGGAGAGAGTGAAGCTGGGGACTGTAAAGTTATGCCCCACTCAGTCCAATTCATGGACAAGGCAAGACATTACCCTTGTAATATCATTGGTCCTCTTTGAGAAGGAAGGATGAACAACAAGGGTTCTACATGAAGTCTCTACACAGAAATACTTCCAGAGGCAGCTGTTGTGTGTTAAACCTTGTGACACATTTCTTAAACATGTGCCTCATTATAGTTATAGTGGTCTAAGTTTAAACTTACTCTTGCCATGGAAGCTGTATTTGTGGGAAGGAGTAAGCTAGGTTCATAGCAGAACATTTTATATTAACTGTCTTTATCATGTTATCTGAGAGAAATTGATTTCTGCTATTATTTTTCCTCCTCTTCATGATTTATTTATTTTTTGTTTATTAATTAATTAATTAATTAATTTTCTTTTTAAGGAACTTGGACAGTTTACTTTTTGTTCTTCTTGGTTTTCATTTTTGATTTCTTGAAATATTGCTCTGGAAAGACAGGATGTTAAAAAGCTCTTTGTGTTTTAGATGGAGCTACTTGACTCCACATAAAACCCAAACACCCCAACTCAAGCCTATGTGACTTATTGTTTAGATTTTGGTGGCTTAAAAAAGAATATAAATAGCACTGGTTTTCTGTTCTGGCTGAAAACTTTGAGGATCTTCGACTCCCATGTTGATATCATTGTGATGGTAAATTGAGCCATCATTTGATCCAACTCAGTCATTCAAAGACTTAGGACCAACTGAGACCTGGGAAAGACCTTAATTTAGAAAGACCAAGGTCTCTAACTGCATCCTGGGCCATTGCCAGTTGTCTTGACTTTTGTTTTGCCAATGGACTTCCATGACTGGAGGAGAGAGTGAGGCTAATGACTTTGCACAGCTCAGCCCCACTCCACTTCACTTACAAATTAAGACAACACACTCGTGATGGCATTAGTCCTTTTTGAGAACAAAAGATGAACAGCAACACTTAATCTCTATTTGTCTCTCAGTTCCTCATCTGTAAAAGAGGCACACAGGAGAAGAAAATGGCAAAATCACTCCAGTATCTTTGCCAAGAAAATCCCATGGACAGAAGTGCATGGAGTCACATAGAGTCAGACATGATTATTCAGCAACAACAAGGAGAGGGGAAGATTGCCAGGCTAGATAGCATGGAGAGTACCTTCAGTGTAGGATGGAGAAAATCAGGAGAAATATCCACAAGTTCACAAGAAACAATTCAAGAAAAGAGCTGTAAGAAAACCTGTTGCCTCTGATTCCTAACACACAAGGTACAGTTATCCATTCTACATTGCAGAGGTTAGGGGTGTAGCATCCCACAATCTAGAAAATTCATGTAAAATTTTTTGGCCCTCTGTTTGTACCAGAGAAAAAGTATGAATTATTGTGATGTTAAAAGATAAACTATGTTGATCTTATACAATACTATACATATATTTTATGCATTTTTGAGTTCCTAAACTGTTTCTATGTTGTCTGTTGGGCTTTGTATGTGATCTGTAGATTCTACAAAACTCCCCCAAAATTCTCATTTAATTTCTTATGCCAACCTGTGATGTACCAAAACCATGATGGGGAAAGTTGAGATGTGGAAGAAGGGATAATTATAGGTAGCTAACAAGATAGACCAGAGTGCCTAATTGCTTGGAGACCTCATTAGAAGTTTTCAAAAAAAGTTATATGATCACTTGTCAGTTATGTTGTGGAAAGGATTCTTTCCTGGATTTGGATTGGACTAGATGTCCACTGAGGTTCCTTCTAAATCTGACATTTTGTTATTCTCTGCGGGAAACAAATTTGACCTCATAGGTATTGCTGCAGCTTGGTAGAGTGGCTCCATAAGGTCATAACTTTTTCAAAAGAATTAGCATAGGTAAAAGAAGGAGAAGCATTGTATATTAAGAAGATATACTCAGTGAAGAAAGTCAAGAACCTGAATGTGAAAAGATGGTAGAGAGCATTTGGGTTAATGAAGGCAGAAATTAAAAGGACATTGCAAAACAAACTACTCAGACTAAAAGGAAATAGATGAGTGGTTCAGGAAATATCACCACTTGGCACAGAGCCACAAAGTGGTAGTGATATGGGGCTTCAGTTTATCAAGGAATCTGCTGGAGTTCTGGCACTGCCAAAAGCAGAGCAGCTAATACCTTCTTGACTTGACTTAATGGTAATTTCATCCTTAAGAAAGCAAAGAACTGACAAGGTGGAAACTTCTGGTCCTGATTCTCTCAACAGGATAAAATGTTGGGCCAAATCTAATCTCATTTAATAGATAAAAGTAAAAAAAATCTTGTGCTTGAGTTAAAAATAATCATCTTCCTAAGTACAAGATAGAAGAGGCATGTCTAGGCAGCAGTTGTCTTAAGAAGGGCTGGGAGTTTTAGTGGCATGTACTTGATGAGACGACAGTGATATGGTGACCATAAAAGCTGCCTCAATTTTAGGCTTCACTAGGAGCAGCATAGAACTCAAGTTCTAAACCTGGGCCCTGGGGACTTGTTTTTTCAATATTTTGATAATTGTTTTTCAATAGAATTTGTTTCCTTTGTAATCCTGTGTGTTTTATTTTATTTATTTTTGTTTGTTTTGGAGGGGGAAAGCAAGGCAGTTGGGGTTAAGTGACTTGCCCAAGGTCACACAGCTAATTAAGTGTCAAGTGTCTGAGGCCACATTTGAACTCAGATCCTCCTGATTTCAGGGCCAGTGCTCTATTCACTGCGCCATCTAGTTGCCCCTCTATGTATTTTATTTTATTAATTTTAAAACATCATTCTGAGAAGGGGTCCATATTGTTTCACCAGATTGTCAAAGAGATCCTGATGCTATAAAGATTATGATCCTCTGGTCTTGAACTTAGGAAGGAGATTGTATTTTGGTGCAATACTGTGTCCAATTTGGATTGCCTTAGTTTGGGATGTGCATTGCCAAGTTAGAGAGCATTCAGAGGAGCATGGTGATGATAATGAAGTGCTCTCTGTCACTGTTATTTGAGAATCATTTGAAAGAAGTAGGGATGTTTAGTCTGGAGTAGAGGAAGTTTTCAGGGGTGGGAGCTGGTGGTTCTGTTCATACATACTTTGTCTTCAAGTATTTGAAGCGCTCTTGTATGGAACAAAGAGCAAAACTAAGGAGACCTGGATAGAAGTTACAGAGTCAGATTTAGGTTTAAGATGAAAACCAAAGCTGGTCCTGATAGAGCAATCCACAAGAAGAATGAATCTCCTTGGGCATAGTAGGTATCCCATCCATTGGTGGTCTTAATTCAGAAGTGGGATGACCATTTCTTGACTGTATTGTGAAGTTTACTCTTTTCCAGGTCCACGTTGGTTTAAATGCCATCTGAGATTGCTACCAACTCTTGAGATTCTGGGATTCTAGAGTCAAGAAATGTTTATATAAAGCAAGGAAAATTATTCTCTCTCCCTTTTCCCCAACAGCTTTTGGGGTTGCTCAGATAAAATTTCTTTAGACTCAGCTTTTCCAAAGGTAGACCTAGTATATGTTATTTCGCTTCAAAGCTTCCATGATTCCATCATTGTGTCTCAAAATTTATCTCCTGGCAGTGATGTGGAGGTACTCCTGCAACCACCACCCCAGTGTAGACTGTCCTTACCCCATGTCTAGACTACTGTAGTAGCCTGGTCTGCTTGTCACAAGTCTCTTCACTGCAATCCATCCTCCATTCAGCTATCAAAGTGATCAAAGAGATTTTCCTAAAGTTCTGGTCTAACCATGTCATTCCCATTCCCATTCCCTTCTCCTATTCCCATCAATAAACTGGAGTGGTTCCCTATCACCTTCAGGATCAAATACAAAATCCTCTGTTTGCTGTTGTTGCAGTTTCCTGATGTGTTGTGGTGGAACAGTCTCAAAGAATTCAGAGTCAGACCTCCTCTAATCCAAGTATAGGTATTTATTGAGGAACCAGCAACTTCAGAGGGAACCAGATAGATTTTTGTAGGGTAAAAATGCAATTACAAATCAGAAATTATGAATATTAAAAAGGGATGAGGGGTTTGTTAAGGGATTAGGTAATAGGGGAAGGGTTCCAGCCACAGTGGAACTGCACATGTGATTACCCACAATGCCTACAGAAAAACCAACTTGGGGGGGTATGTATGTATGATAATGATATTATATTAAGCCTGTCTAGGTCATAAGTTCACCTAAGTGATAACTTTTGCTTATACTGCACAGGTAGGCCCTACTTAGGGAAAGTACTTTCCCTTCTATATCCTACTTGGGGTCTATATCCTACTTGGGCATCCTGGTGGTGCTGCTTTCTGATTGGCTGCCTATTGTGGTCCTGTCTGAGACCAGATGGATGTGGTCGTGGTTGAATGCATGGACACACCTGCTGTTTCTGTGGGAAATATGAGGAATGGGTCTGGAGGTGACTGGGATCCCGTCACATGGACTCCCCTGAGGTTTCTGCGAGAAATATGAGTTCAGGACACACCCTTTGTTCTGGTGAGCAGTGGGGCATGTATGAAGAACTTGGAACTCAGTTGGGGGTGGGGGCAGTGGCTAGGTAGGGGCAGGGGACCTGCTTTTCAGAGGGGCCCAAAAGGAAGTTAGAATACTGGGGCTGGGGGCACCTTTATTAGGATTCCATCAGTCTCTCTTAACTTAGCCCTCCCCTGCACCTTTCCCGTCTTCTTATCCTTTATACTTACACTTTACATTCCCCTGCCCCCATGGCACTGGCCTTCTTGCTGTTGTTTCTTGTCTCTGGGCATTTTCACTGGCTGTCCTCCACGTCTAGAACGCTCTCCCTCCATGTCTCCACCTCCTGGCTTCCTTGGCTTTCTTCAAGTTCCAGCTAAAAAGACCTTTCCCAGTCCCTCTTAATTCTATTGCCTTCCTGCTAGTGATTATTTCCTATTTATCCTGTATATAGTTTGTCCATAGCATGTTGTTTCCCCCATTAGATTGTAAGCTTCTTGTGGGAAGAGACTGTCTTTTGCCTTTTTTTTTTGTTTTCCCGGTGCTTAGCATAGTGTCTGACTCATATGGAGGACTTGGTCCCTTATCTGAAAGATTTTAATTGTTTTTTTTAAGGAATCCCATTGAAGCGATAGAGTATAGTGCTGGGCAGGTGCATATATCTAAAGAACCTGGAGGACTTTGGGGGAAATTGGCATTATTGGTAAACCTGTATACTTTTGGGGAAACATTCATATTTATTCTTTCCCAAAGTGAAATAAAGGGGTATGGGGATGACCTCAGATCTGCAAAATGCTGTTTTGAGAGAGCCATAGAAGTAACTAAATAGCATGAGAGGGGATTTTTAAAATTTAGTCATATCCCAAAAGGATGTTGGGTCAAAGTGCAGCCATTAGATCAAGTTTTGGTTGTTTAACCTTGCTACCAGCCTTTTAAAATGGAACTAATTGGATGGACAGAGTTCTGGCTACCTGCTGTTTTTGTTTTTGTTTAGTTTTTTTTTTCTATACAGAAGACATTCACCTCCATTTATATTGATTTTTCCTAACCTTTTGTTTGGTCTGAAGTTTGTGGAGGCAGCCTTTTTACATGTAAAATAAGCAAGCTGGCATTTTGGAGATGCTATTTTATTTTTGCTAGACATTGTCAGATTTTTAATTGGAGAATGTGTCTGCCTCTTACAGTTAGGTGATTCGCTTTCCAATTAAATGTTTTTTTTACAAGTTGGCCTTTAATAGCTGCTTTAATTGGGAAGACAAACTTTGGTTGTGACTTGAGAAAGAGACCTCATTGAAATCTCAGAGCAGAGCTTTTAAAGCCCCAGATTCTGGTTACAGATGACAAGGATGATTGAAGACAGCCAAAGTATCAACTTTTATGTCTTCCCAGAATTTGGACTTTCACAAATCCTCTGAAAAGCCTTTATTTTAGACACCTATGAAATCCCTTCCTCAGAAGAATTTTTTGGTTAGCACAACATTTAATTCAAAGGCAGCTTTGCAGAAGAGGTCTAGTCTTTGATGAAATCTTTGAAAAAACAGCCTTGATGTCAATGGCATGGTTGGTGGAAAGAAAGGAGCATCCATACGGTGGCCAGGGCTCATAGCAGAGTTGTCAGACTTGTGTTGAATGTCATTTCTTGCTCCTCCTTTTGCATGACTTTGGAGTAACATTTTAATTTTTCTCAGTTATTCCATTTTTAGGTGGGCTGGTAGGGTCTTTGAAAACTATTTCAAGATTACCTAGTATTGAATTCTTAATAGAAAGTCTCAGAAATCTTAGGAGTACTTGGATAGCACATGTGAGTTTAAAGGAAAAGAAATAATCATGTTTCTAGGAAAACCATAAAGTACCAAAATGTTAGTCACCCAGAAGTTACCATGGGCACCTTCTGCTTTTAGGTTCTTTCAGTCTAGGGCAGTAGAACATTTCATGGTGGGTAGGGAGAGGAGCGCAAGCTTATATCCCAAAATAAAACAGTTAAGATTCTAAGTATTGTCCATATTTTCTCAGTACTAAACTGATGATTCTGCCTAACTGGTCATCTCAGAGACAAATTTAGACTCCATGTAAAGAAAAAACTTGCCAACAGTGTGACCTCTCTAGAAGTAGCGCGGGCCTGCTTCAGGAGGCGTTCATACATTTTCCCTGACCCGAGGGTTTCAAGCTAAGGCTGGATTATTACTCACTTGGTATTTGTAAGAGATATAAATTAGCACGAATCGAGCAGCCGCTGAAATCCCTCCGAACTCAGGACTTTGTAATTCTTTGGTACATTTGCCCATAGAGGTGTAGACAGAGGATGGGAGACTTGTTCAGCTACTCTCTCCATATAGTGTATGGAGTCATAGGTAGATATTAAGACCCTCAACTACCATTAGGATTAGTGTTCTCTTTGCTTTACTGAATGATGAGATTCCGTGTGTTTTGGATCTTGTTAACTTGGCGTTTAGAATAAAAGCTTACATATGTTTTCTTGGTCAACTTTTGAGAAAAATTAAGCTTGGATTTCAGATAGGTTGTGTCTAATTGATTGGGTTCTTCTAAGGATAGATACCATTCTGTTTGCCACATTTCCTATCCTAAGCCATTTCAGTGAGAAACTTGTAAGCTGGCTGTCTAATAAATAGACTTGGAGTCAGGGGACCTGAGTTCAAAGTTTTATCTTTTCCTCCCATGCTTCATGCTCTCCTAACTTCCTTATTAGTATGGAGAGCAATGCTATCCCCCCAGTCCCTCAAGCTCACTTCTTCAACTTCTCATCTGTTGCCAAGATGTTTACAACATCTCTCATCTATGTTCCCTTTTCTCCTCTGACACCCAGGTTGTGAGCCTGGGTGATTGGGAGGATGATGGTACTCTCAGGAGTAATAGGGAAGTTGGGAATAGGGGAGAGTTTTTTGGGGAAAATAATGAGTTCAGTTTTAGATATGTTTAGTTTAAATTATCTATGGGACACCTAGTTTGAGATGTCTTAATAGGGAGTTGGAGAAGTGAGACTAAAGGTCAGGATAGAGGTTAGGGCTGGGTAAATATAATTGAGAATCATCAACATAAAGATAATTGAATCCAGGGGAATGGATGAGAAATAGTTTAGAAGGAGAAGAGAAGAGGACCCAGAACCGCAGGAGATAGCCATGTCTAGTGGGTGGGGCCTGGATGAAGATCCAGCAAAAGAAACTGAGGAAGATATCAACTAGGAAGAGAAGCAAGAGAGAGCAGTGTCATGGAAACCAGGAGAGAAGAGGACATTTGAGAGAAAAAAGGGGATCAGCAGTATCAAGAGCTGCAGAAAGATCAAGAAGGATGAGGAATGAGAAAAGGTCAGTAGACTTGGCCATTGAGATCATTGCTAACTTTGGAGAAAGCATTTTCAATGGAATGAGATGAAGGTGGAAGTCAGCAAGGAAATGGAGATCCTTGTTGTAGAAAGCAGTAAGTTCAGCCGTAGACAGGAGGTGAGATATAGGCCTGTAGAAGTGGGGATGGACAGATCAACTGAGTTTCTTGAGGGTAGAGGAGATATGGACATTTTTGTAGAGAAGAAATGATGGAAGACAAGTGAAAGAGTAAGGATAATAGAGAGAGCAGTCTCTTGGATAAGACAGAATGGAAGAGGATCACCTGTACACATAAAAGGATTGGCCTTGGCAAGGAGAAGAACCCCTTCTTCATGTGAGCTAGCAGTGAAGGAGGAGATGGTAATAGAAGGAATAGCATGATGAGAGATGAGGAGAAGAGGGAGCTGCTGGCGAATGACCTCAATTTTTTTTAGTAGATTATGAGACAAAATTCTCACCTGGGAGAAGGAGGGGCTGTGGAGGCTTTGAGGAGAATGAAAAGGTCTGGAAAGCTGCTCTTGTGGGTAAGATAGTGTATGGATTAAGGAAGTATAAAAGGATTGCCTTGCTGCAGTGAAGATTCAGATGAGGTCACATAACCTAAATTTCTAGTGAACTCAACATAATTTCATGATTTTTCTCCATCTTTGTCCACTATAAGTGGGAGCAAAGACTGCAGATAGTGGAAGTAATACAAAGCTGAGGCTTGGCAGAGCGAGCTTGTTGCTAGACTAAGGTGGCAAGGGATTGAAGAGAAGAAGCTAGAGTAGAGTTGAACTGTTCTACAGGGGTCAAGATAGGGAAGGGGGGAGAATATAGCTAAGTCAGAGGTGAAAATGCTGAGGGATGGAAGGATTGTAGTAAGGATGAAGAATAAGGTTTAGGATGGCAAGGCAGAGGAAGAAGTGGAATGACAACCAGATGGTTATCAAGTAAAGGAATTTCAGACTTCATCAACACAAAAGTGGAACATTTTTAGTTGATGGCAAGATAAGGGTTTGAGTATCTCCGAGGTGGGGTGGAGTACATCTTGGAAAATGAGTAAGTTGGTGAATTGGGAAGCAG
This sequence comes from Pseudochirops corinnae, assembly GCA_028646515.1. Classification (NCBI taxonomy): domain Eukaryota; kingdom Metazoa; phylum Chordata; class Mammalia; order Diprotodontia; family Pseudocheiridae; genus Pseudochirops; species Pseudochirops corinnae. Next base: position 465,072,444 of record CM053585.1, read on the forward strand.
GGTGTTTGAGAGAGTATCATTGTGTATGTTGAAATCCCCTAAGATGAAGGCTGGAGCTGGGGAAGAGAGAAAGGCTATGAATTCATTGAGATAGGAAGGTGAGAGTCCTGGAGGTCCACAGACTACAGCCATCAGAATCTTGATTGGGTGATAAAGCCTGGGATGTATTTCCTCTCCACCTGTGCCTCACAAGATTCCTCTCTTCCTTCTAAATGAAATTCAAGCACCATATTCTACAAAAAAATCTTTCCTCATTCTATCAACTCTTAGTGCCCTTGTTTCCTAACTACCTTATGTTTAAAAGCCTTGTTTCTTCTTTGTATTCTTTTTATTTTTATTCTGTATACTTACATATGTACTTCTTTCCACTATAATGTAAGCTTCTTGAAAGTAGGTATTTTCATTTTTCATACATTTGCATATTGTATTTGAATCCTATAGTTCTCAGGAGTACATAAGCAATTATTAAATCAACAGGTGTTTAATAAAGTTAGAAAAGAAAATAAAAAACTACTCTAGTATCTTTGCCAAGAAACCCCACAGACAGAGGTCCACAAAGAGCTCGACACAATTGAAACAACTGAACAACCACAACAAAATTTAATAAATGCTTGTTGATTAATAAGCTTCACTAATATCGATTATGACAGCCAGGCTTTGTCATACCGGGTGTTCATGCCCCTATCCACTTTCTGATTTGCAGCCTTATTTATTGAAAAATTTTATTTTATTTCTTCATCTGTTTGAAATGATAGTCTCAGTAAATTAATGCCAATCAAATTCAGAAGATATGATTTGCATATTAGAAGTTCATTTATTAATTTATAAAAGGAAATATAACTGCTAAACTGGAATGTTTGTGTTGGCTCTCAGCACATTCTCTTTGTAGAATGAAAACCTTGTGAAATTTGGTTAAGATCAGAAGATTACTTCCCTGAGGGCATATATTGTTAACTTTTTGTCTTTTTGTCTCCAGTGCCTTGGACATAATCAGCATTTGATCAGTGTTTGTTAGATTTAACTGAATTGGTGTATAGAGAATCATTACAAAAGGAAGTAGGGACTTTTTAATATGTATCAACCTTCTCCACCAAAGGGATACTCAAATATACCGGATATATCTGTTAAAAAATTGCAGTCTCAGAGTTGGGGAAGGAGAGTGAGACTTAGGCCATCTAATTCAATTCTTACCTGAAAAATAACTCCATTTATGACCAAGTCAACAAATGGTTATGCAGTGTTTTCTTTTTTTTTGTTTGTTTTGAAAAATTGATTTCTGCCTTTTGTTTTCACATTATGTCAGTTCCCTTATATTTTTGTTCCCCAGTTTCTATGTACCTATCTTTATAAACATTTCTCTGGTACCATGAAGATTTCTGCAGCTATTTGGTATTTGTGGGATCCTTCTGTCTTTAAGGTGTTTGTCTAGCCGTGGAATCTCTAGATTTTCACTTATTTTCCTATAATTCTGAGTTTCTTTGCAGACTGATTGTATCATTCAATAGCCACACTAGCAATATATTCATTTGCTTTTCTTTCTATAGTCTCTCCAACATGGATGATGATTTAGTGAGATGACTAAGAAGAGATTGTCAGATATTTAGGAGAAGAGCCATAAGAGTATCATGGAAACCCAGGGGGAGACAGGTGATAAATAGTGTTAGATGTTGCATGGAGGTGAAGAAGGAGGGCGTCTAAGAAAAGGCATTTGGATTGGACAATCACTTGATTTTTTTTGAAGGGTTGTCATGTGGAAATGTGATTAGATTTGTTTTACTTGCCCCTGGAGTGAAAAATTAGGTGAAAGTTTGGCAATTGAGGATGCCAGTTTAATGTAAGGAAAACTTCCTAACAGTTTAATTTGTCCAAAATTGAAATGGGCTGCTCCAGGAGGTGGTGAGTTTAACACCCCTGGAGATTTTCTAGTTCAGGCTGGACGACCACTTTTGGGGGATGTTGTAGAGAGAGATCCTGCTCAGGTACTATGCTCAGGTACCAGATCTCACCTCACATGAAGGTTGCCTCTAAGCCTATAATTCCATGATTCTTTGAAATGTCAAGAATTCCACCAAATGAGTGAGAGACTTTTTGGACCTGGTGGGACTTGAGGTGCTCCTTGATAGACTGAGAGGAGGGGGATGCGATTCCAAGTTTCCATATCAATGATAGTATAACTGGGATTGGTATCTGCCTTATGTATTGTAATGGGCCTGATTCTACTTAAATTTGGATATGTGCTTTTCACTTGGCTATACAGTTTGAAGCTCATTGTCACCAGGAGTGTTCTGTATAACTGAGTTAATTGAAATATTGAAAAACTATTTGTGTTGTGTATAGTAATTGTTACTAAGTGCTGTCCCAAGCAAGACACCAGTGATTTTTCAATTGACATCAAGAGGGAAATTATTTACTGTCACTTTATATAAAATGGATCTCTTTGTAGTGAATTAAAGGATGGTGCTTTTAGTGTGGGAAAATGTTTTCAGAAGGACTTGTCTTTTTGCGTTATAGGTAAGTGAGTTGGTTCTCTCCCTCTATGTTTATTGCATCTGATGAAGCCAGATAGAAATTTGCAGTAAGAAAATAACATTATCACAAAATAGCTTGATGAATTTTGTCATGCTTTGGATCAAGTCATATTTCTGGGTACATAGTGGTGTTCCATAGATTCTCTCTTATTCTGCCATGAAGAGCCCATAACATTATTCTTAGCTCCCTATACTACCATTTTGATGGACTTCTGTCATATTTATAGTTCACTGGTAGTGCTAATAGTGTGCCTAACAGACTAAGTGCTCTGCTCAACAAAGTATGCTGTTTCGCAAAGATCATTTTACTTAGTTCCCACCTGGTTGTCTGTAGTACTTAAATACTTTGCAATCTCTTCTCAGTAGCTTACTTTTCAATCTAAAGTTTTACTCAGCTAACACTTTCAACTGACCACGAGTAATACCTATGCTGACAAAACAGGTATATTTTGCTGTCAGACGACAGTCTTGAGATGGCTAGTGTACACTTTAAAGGAGCAGAAAATCTGTGAACCTGACACCTTGAAATGCAGGTTAAATAGATGGCGTAGTCCAATCTAATCTCTTTTGGTTATAGGCAGTTTGGGGAAGGAAATAGAAAAAAAGATTATGAAAGAACATGAAAGCTAGGAGACATCATCCTTCAGTTAATTTAGCTTAGTTATCAGTTCACTCAGATGGGCACACACACTTGATGACCTGAATATAGGAGAGCACTAGGGAAAAATGAATATAATGTCCCCTGACTGTTTATGATTCAAAAGAATACCTAGGTCCTTCTCCTTAGGGAGAGGATTGAAAACCTGTTTATCCTTGTTGCATTTGTTTATAGAGTGTTTTGTTTTAACTTTTGAACATTTTATTTTGTGAGTATCTCTAGACTTTTCTGGGCATCAGGTTTCACATCTATAAAATCAAGATTGTAGACAAATCTCATCCCCATATTCCATGTGTGTGAATTATCATCTAGATTATAGCTAGCCCCTCCTACCCCTCCACCCTCCCCAAGATGGCTTGCAATCTGATATAGGCTCTACATATACATTCATGTTAAATATTTTTTTTTCATTAGTCATGTTGTAAAGAAGAATTACAACCAGTGGAATGAACCATGAGAAAGAAGAAACAAAACAAAACAAAACAAAACAAAAAGAGAGAGAGCAAATAGTATGCTTTGATCTTCATTCATACTCCATAGTTCTTTTTCTTTTTCTGGATGTGGACAGCATTTTCTATCACGAGTCTTTTGGAGTTGTCTTTGAACTTTGCATTGCTGAGAAGAGCCAAGTCTTTCAAAGTCAGTCATTGCATAGTGTGGCTATTACTGTGTACGGCGTTCTCCTGGTTCTGCTACTCTTAGTCAGCATCAGTTCGTATAAGTCTTTCCAGGTTTTTCTGAAGTCTGCCTGCTCATCATTTCTTATACGGCAGTGGTGTTCTATTACTTTCATATACCACAACTTGTTCAGCCTTTCCCCAATTGATGGGCATCACCTCAATTTCCAATTCTTGGCTACCACAGAAAGAGCTGCTATAAATATTTTTGTACATGTGGGTCATTTTTCTATTTGTATGATCTCTTTGGGATATAGCTCTAGAAGTGGTATTTATGGATCAAAGGGTATGCACATTTTTATAGCTCTTTGGCTATATTCCAAATTGCTCTCCAAAATGGTTGGATAAGTTTGGATCTCCACCAACAATTTTCCCACATCTCCAGCTTTTATAATTTTCCTATTTTGTCACATTAGCCAGTCTGACAGATGTGATGTGATACCTAAGAGTTGTTTTGAATTGAATTTCTCTAATCAATAATGACTTAGAGCATTTTTTTATATGACTATGGATAGCTTTAATTTCTTCCGCTGAAAACTGCCTCTTCATATCCTTTGACCCTTTGTCAACTGGGGAATGACTCGTATTCTTATAAATTTGACTCAGTTCTCTATATGTTTTAGAAATGAGGCCTTTATTAGAGACACCGGTGGTAAAAATTGTTTCCCATTTTCTGCTTTCCTCCTGTTCTTCGTTGCATTGGCTTTGTTTGTGCAAAAACTTTTCAATTTAATGTAATCAAAACTATCCATTTTGCATTTCATAATGTTCTCTATCTCTTGTTGGGTCATAAATTCTTCTGTTTTCCAAAAATCTTGACAGGTAAACTATTCCTTGCTCTCCCAGGTGGCTTCTAGTATCAGTCTTTAGATCTAAATCATGTACTCATTTTCACTTTTATTTTGGTGTACTGTGTAAGATATTTTCATTTTCCAGTTTTCCCAGCAGTTTTTGTCAAATAGTGAGTTCTTATCCCAGAAGCTGGAGTCTTTGGGTTTATCAAATAGTAGATTACTGTTTATCTTATTTTGCATAACTTCCTATGTCTCCCTGTGTCTTTCTGAATTTCTAATCTCTTTCGTTTCTTATGACACAATAACATCTATTACTTTCATATGTCCATAGCAGTTCTCCAAATGTTAGGCACCCACTTTCTCTCCGGTGGATTTTGTGTATGAGTGTGCCATAAAGAGTATATTTTGTCATATACCTTTGGTAGCCCATAGACTTCTTCTGATTTAGTTTTAAGCTGCAGATGTTGGGGTGGGAAAGTCTTCACTTTTCGGGGTAGGTATTACTGTGGTTTCCCATAAGTGAAGGTAATTTATAATCATTGAATTATCTTTGAAAGCTAAGTTGTTTGTCATCTTGCAATAGTAGCCTTTTAAGTTTTTTCTTTTTGGTCTTAACTTTGTTGTATATGTTATAAACAGACTCTGTATCCAGATAATTGGATAGGTGAATTAGGATAATCCAGGTAACGATTGGAAGGTAAAGACAGGTAGATTCTATGTGTGCACCCTTCAATCTAATGTGTAAAGGGGAGAGGGCAAATGCCCCGACTGTATATAATATCATTAGGAAGGAGGCTCCACATAAATGGGACAGCTAGGTGGTGTGGTGAATAGAGTATCAACCTGGAGCCAAAAGATCTGAGTTCAAATCCAGCCTCAAACATTTACTAGCTGTGTAACTGATGATGTAACTCCAGGCAAGTCAGTTTCCTCACTGATAAAATGGGTGTAATAAAAGCACCTCCTTCCCAGGGTTTTTCTGAAGATCAGATGAGATGATAATTGTAAAGCCCTTAGCATAGTGCTTTGCACAGAGTAAGTGATTTATGGGCGCAGCTAGGTGGCTCCTTGGATAGAGTACTGGGCCTGGAGTCAGGGAGGCGCAAGTTCAGATGTGGCTTCAGACGCTTACTAAGTGACCCTGGGCAAGTCACGTCACCTCTGTCTGCCTTAATCCATGAGAGAAGGAAATAGCAAACCATTCCACCATCACTTGCTAAGAAAACCTCGTGGTCAGTGTGGGCATTCTGTGGTCACAAAGAATTGGATGCCACCGAACAACAAGGAGCACTTGTAAATGTAAATGTTAGCTGCTATTATCATTATTACTCCTGCTGTATTAATATTTCCCGTTATTTAAGTATACCCCCTTACGTGACAATGTTTTTTAAAAATACTTTTGATGGAGAACTTCCTGAAGTGCGTTATATACTTTCATATATTAAACATGACTAAATATTTTCTTAAGGACTCTTGGTCATTTATGTCTTCCTGTCATTGTAATCTCTTTTAAGGTGAAGCCTTCCAGGCCATAGCTGGGTATGTAAAAAGGATGTTTGCCTGTAAGATAGTGTCTTAGATGTAGTGTTGGAAGAGGTGTTCAGACTCCTTATTTCCTAAATGCAGAAAATGAGGCTCAGGGGAATTAATTGACCTACTCAGGGAAGTGGCAGAGCTAAAATTGAAACCCAGGTCCTCGCATCCTAAATTCATTGCTCTTTATAGCACACCATGCAGTCTCTGCCACATACCCAGACCCTAATGGGCCCAAACCTAGTTTTTTTGAGTTCTTGTGTCTGCTTTTTATTTTATTTTTCTTCCTTTACTCCAAATATCAATTGTTTTTCTTGCTGCTTGTTGGCTTACTTGTCTTTCTTCTTTTCATTTGCTTCATCTGATCCACTTTGAGTTTAAAAGAAAAATAGAGTGGAGATTTTTAGTGCTGGAAGGGAACCTTTGAGATCACCTGATAAGATAATAATTATTCTGGTGGCCTCATTTTAGAGATGAGCAGCTTGAGGCTAGAGAGATTACGTGAATTACTTGATGTCCCCAGGCTGGTTAGGGGCAGAGCAGAGCTGCACTCTAGACTCCCAGGCCAAGTTAGGGCTCCATGATGTCTCC
>CM053585.1:465079324-465118151 GCA_028646515.1 Pseudochirops corinnae
TAGTCTACTCAGGGAAACCTTGAGTAGAATGACATGGTTATTAGATGTGCTTTAGGAAAAATGCTTTGGCAGCTATGTGGTGGATGGATTGGAGTGAGGAGAGCCTGGAGGTGGGGCAGCTAGGAAGCAGATGCAGTAGCCCAGAGGAGAGGCAGGTAATAAGGACTTTATGTAGGCACAAGGGCTTGTTAAACTGTGGCTCCGGAAAAATTTAGCAAGAGTAAAAGATTTCTGAATGCACAGTGACCAAAAATTAATTGAAAATCAAACGCGTGATTAATCCAAGGTGTTTCTGGTGGTGCTTGCCCTTGTTGCAATGCACAACTTCACTGCAGCCTTAGTTCAGAACATACAGCACGCGTACTTTGCACTGCGCACGCCATCGCACCACGCAGTGCCAGTGAATGCTGCCAGAAACGCCTCGGCTCAGATGAGAGATTATTGGATGCTATGAACTGCAGTGTTTTTACTGTACGTACAGTATTGTTAAGCGAATTTTAGTTTGGAATTAGGACAGAATTTCCAGCAATTTCTGAAATGGCCCTAAACATACTTGTGTCATCTGGCACTACGTAGTTATGCAAAGTAGCCTTCTCAGCATTGACAATTATAAAGTCAAACTGTTGATCAACTCTGGAAAATGTTGAAGATACTCTGTATCCTGCAGTATCAAGTATTATGCCACGACTTAATTCTTTATGTAAAAATAAGCACATCCATGTCATTTATTACTATGCAAATTTACTTTCATCTTTAATAAATGGTGAAATTATACCAAGAATTATGTACCAAAAGAATTGTTTTGAAATAAATTTCTTTATGATTTATTATCAGTAAATATTTGATTTGTATACGTATTTTATATATGTGTATACCTGGGGTCATGTAAAAATTTCTTGGCCGAAAAGGGATTGTGAGTGGAAAAAATTTAAGAAGTCCTGATCTAGGGTAGTGGCTGTGTGAATGGATCGAAAGAGACAGACATGAGAGATTTAGAACTGATTGATTTGGGAATGTGAGGTAAAGGAAAGGCAAGAGCTGAAAGTGCCACTGAAGTGTCCAGTCACTAGGTGACTGGAAGTGTTATGGTGCTCTTCATACTAAGGGGAGTTTGGAAGATGGATGGGTTTGGGGGGATAATGTCAAGATATCTGTGATCCAGATTACAATCTATTCAAGTACTCTCCCCCACTCAGAATTAAAATGGGGGAAGAAAAGCATTTATTTACTAGTCACCCCCCCCTCCCCTACCCCCAGCTCAGGGTCTCTCCTTCTAGGAAGGCCTGTCGTCCCATGAAGTGATCTGAGGGATCAGACAGGATTTCCCCAGTGGTACCAGAACAACTGTTGTGGGTAGCAGTCAGTTTATGTTATAACTGTGTTGGGCAGAGGAAGAGATGAGGTTAAGTGTGGTTGTATTGGTTTCAAGCCACATTATTGGATATCTCAGGAGGGTGCGTTACTATCTGTCTTCCGTCCTTCTGATTACACACATACACCCTCTTGATCACACACCCTCTTGGGATCAGGATATGTCCTCCTGGGGTGAGGCGACAGTCCTTCAAAGGTCTTTGTCTTCCACTTTGGAGACCACAGTGCTGGATAACTGACATCTACACTCCACTTGGGTGCGGTGGTGGTGTAATTAATTTTTCTTAAATTGCTTGAAAGGTCTTATGTTTATCAGCAGGTTAATCCTTAATATTCCCAAAGGGCATATAGCTGTGTAGAATGGATTATTATTCACATATGTGTTGATCAGCCATTTTTTTTTACTCCATCAAAGCAATAAGTCAGTTAGAAACATTCTTGAATTTCATCAGGTTTCTGATTATCAGGTTTGTAAGATGTTGAAACTTGTACCAGTGTGTTACGTAGAAGCTCCTTTCCTCACTTCAGGTGCTTCTAGGAGTCAAGTAATCCATCCTTCTCCCTTCAAGCAGTGGAGGTTCGTCTGTGACTTACTTTATTGCAGTTCTGCTTCAAGGCAGGAGAGGAATTATTTGACTCATAGAGGCCCTTAAAACTCTGGTGATTTGTATCTGCTGAGTATTTAGTGAGAAGTTACAGCTGGAAGACCACTTCTAACAGATCATTGCTGGAAGGAGCCTCAGAGATCATATCTTCCAACCCTCTCATGTTACAGTTGAGGAAACTGAGGCCCAGTGAGACTGAGTGACTTGGCTAAGGATATTGGTAGTAAGGGGCAGAGTCAGGATTTGTACCCAGGTCCTTTGACTCAAAATTCATTTTCCTTTTCACTCCGCAGAATGTAAATTAGGACTGTACAGAATTTTTAAAAAGTGTTCCTGCCCCTGTTTCATAAATAAAGGTTCTGAGGTAGCTCAGGATGGAGGTGATTTCTTCAGCCTTAGTGTTCTAAAAATACAACGGCACATCCCTGTCCCTTAGTAATAATATAATGTACTTATTTATTAGATTGAGGTTAGTAGTAACAAGGGCTCTGTCTTAAGCATGTAGTAGTGTTTTTAGGGATGCAGTTATATGCGTTTGTTGTGGGTGGGGGAAAGAAGGTCTTGATCCTGTTACTCTTTTGTTGGCTACACAGATGGTGGTTTTCCTTCTGAGTGACAGGTTACACTCGGGAGAAACTGACCTTATTTCCAAGGTTTGTTTTTTCTTTACTAGTGTGTGCCATCCGTCTTTTCAGGGGTGTACTGACTTATATATTTGGCCTTATCTGGATTCCATTACTTTAACAAAGTGAAGACAAAATTGTGTTGAGAAGAAGCCAGTGGTAGTGACTGGCTATTTTTCCTTTCAAGTTGCTTGATCGATCTTTCTGAAACGCAGGAAAAGGAACCCGACAAACTCACACTTATACCCCCATGGTTATTTGCAGAGGTTTATGTGATTGACTATAGGACTTTTTCGGGATTGACAGCTATGGATTTAGTAGTGGAAGCACATTGTACATCTGTTTATATTTTCTATGAGATATTGTTAATGCCTGTAACATGGATAATGCATTCCAGAGCCTGTTGGATAAATAAGTGCCTCCCTGGGTAAAAATCAGACATCTTTGGAGAGGTATTTTTCTACTTACTCTTACTTCATCAATTTATTTTTCTAAGGTAATAATTTACTGAAAGCACTCAAGTTGCTGTACAGAGTCTGTCTCATTCCATCTAGCATCTGGTTTAATATGTTAGTCTTCTGTGAACTCAATCTTGGTTAAATCATCAGATTTTTGAGTTAGAAATGGAAGGGTCCAGAGGGAGGCTCAGTGACTTCAAAGAAGAGTGGGATGACGGAGCCCAAATCAATTTTGCCTCCCATTTCTGGGTTCATGCTATGTATTTCATATCTAGCTACAAACACCTGCTACCTTTGCCCTAGACTTAAGACTCTTGCAACTTTAGAAGCTGCTTGGAGATCTCAGTTATGCTTTGGACTTACTCTTATCTTTATTAAGTGGCTCTAGTTGAACACTGCCCCTCTCTAAAGTACAGCTTTGACATGAACTGTTCTGATTAAGGGTGAGATTCAGCATCAGGAGCTGAAGTCAGGATGTGTTGTAGAAGACAGGCTTTGTTGTGAAGTTTAAACCAGGGCTTTCACAGGGATAAATAGGAAGTCTTCAAAAAATAAATATGTAAGCATGAGACAGGAGAGATCTGTATTGGCTCAAGTTTATGTGAAAATGGCACTGGGATTTTAATTAACCAGATACTTGACTTGAGTGTGGAAAAAAAGATGATTCAGTGCATTTCTTATCTCATCTATAGACTACACCTAGAGTACTGTGTTTAATTCTTAGCACTATGTTTTAAGAGGGTAGTTGGACGATCAAGACATTAGAGTCTAGATAACATCATTCATTGAATGACTCATAAATCATTAATTGATTTAAGGGACTGTGGATAAGTCTAGTGATGAGAGGATGAAATAGAGGTATGATAACTATTTTCAAATATCCAAAATGCCATCATAAAGAAAAAGGAGCTTTCTGTTGTTCTGAAAGTCAGAACTAGGACCGGTAGATGTAAATTATCAGAAGGATGGTTTTGGATCAACATAAGACAAAACTTTTAAGCAATTAGAGTTGTCTGATGAACAGATTATGGACAGTGGAGCAGATTGCTTTACTAGATATTGAGTTTCCTGTCACTAGAGACATTCTTGAAAGATGGGATACTATAGAAGAGATCTCTGCACTGGATGGAAGCTTGGAGCAGAGGTATTACCTATATTCCCTTCTAATACTAAAATTCTATGAATTCTGTCAAATGACTTAGCTACATGACTTACAAAGACCACTGTAGTCATACTGATATAACCTTGATCTTTGCTACATGTTCTGCTTAATAATTGTATAAATCACTTTCTATATTGAGTTAGTTGGCTGAATTCTACTTTTCCTTAATTACCCTGCACAGGTTTTTGGCCTTTATTTCCGTCTTCATTTTACAGAAGAGCAAACTGAGGCATGAAAAAGCATTTGTTTCATTCAAGAGTAGTAAAAACAGGTCTCTGGTCCTAATTTCGTAGTTCAGTGACTGTACTTAGACCCTTATCTCAGTTTCACATTTCCCAAATACTTGTTTCTGAATTCATACTGTTCACGGGCTGTTCCTGTCACTTATTTCTAGATGGCTGTTATCTTTTCTACATAGGACACATTAAGAAGTCTGTGTGGTGTTGCTTTGATTCATTTGCACCTCTGTGAGCCCTTTGCCGTGGCTTCTTAATTTTTTTTTTTTTGGAGAACATTGTGTTCTTACTACTGCAGCCGACTGTAGGAAACATTTGAAAAGTGACCTAGCCCAGTAAGAGATCAAAGAAGGGAGAACGATACGCATGAGTACATCTTTGCTTGGATTTTTGACATGGATATTGTCTCTGTATGTGAAAACACAAGCCAAAACCAAAGTAGGCATAATTAACTCTCTAGTTTGCACATCAGCAACCCTCTCTATTTCTTAAATACCTCATAACCTGCCTGTAATTTGTTACTATGGCAGTTGACAGAGAAGAATGTGTCTTCTCTGGGCCTTCATTTAATGACTATTTCATTAGTTAACCTAAGTAATGTGAAATGTTTTTGTACTTTTCCTCCCATAAGTGGGGGATGTAGAGGATGGAGAGAGAAGAACATAATAAGAGGGAGAGAATAGAGAGAGATTTATAAAGCTCTAGAGTGATGGGGAAATTGATCTCAGCATATTGTTGACTTTTTTTATTATTATCCCACCATGACAACAAAGAACTGCAGCTAAATATTCAAAAAGCCATTCATTTTGGTACATTTGACAAATCAAAAGAGTTTTAGGATCTTTCTTTGCTTTGGACTAGCAACCAGGAGGCCTTCAGATTTCAAGATCCGAGCTGAGTATGCATCACAGATGCAGCTGTTCTGAATTTCAGTCTTGAAAGAAATTTTGGTATCCTGACTTTATAACTGAATTTCCCAAGTGCTCTTTCATCTCCACCTATTTCTAGTCCTTTCCAGATACCATTCTTTCTCTATAGATATTTTATAATTTCTACTTAGTGCTTGATGACTGATTGATTTTTTTTATCCTGTAATCGGTCTGCAGGACCTTTAACTCAGCCTTAAAATGGTATTAACTCTGTGACCTTGGATGAGTCACATAACCTTTCTGAGCCTCAGGTTTCTCATCTGTAAAAGGAGGGGAATTTATACTGGTTAATCTCAAAGTACCCTTCCAACTCTTCATCTGCTGCTTTGTAAATATGTAGGCTTCTCGGATTTCCCCACATCAGTGATAAGAAGGAACGTTTTTATGCTAAATAGCTCCTGAGTTGAGATCTCTTGCTTTAAATGTCAATTTGGAGAAACTTCTTCATTTTTCATGGAAATATCTGAAAGTGGATTTATAATTGACTTACTGACTGTCCCATCTCTTAAAGAAGCTCTAATGATGGTCCTGAAAATGATGGCATTCATCACCGAGAGCCTAAAGTACCCATCCCAAATTAAAAAAGAAAATGAAATACACTGGGCTGAGGGTACATACAGACAAACCTGGGGGAATTTAATGAAACACTGTAAATTACAGCAACTAACAGATAAGAGGAGAAGGGTTTTTTCTCGGTTACTGAGTATAAAATGGAATTAAAAAAAATTAAACTGCAAGTAAGATAATGGAAGAAGCAAAGATCTGGCTCACGTTTCAAACTAGGTTACTGAGAGTTTTTAAAAATAAGTGCATCCACCTCCTCCCTTGGTTATTGTTGATGTCTATCAATCCCTTAGTGCTGTTATTAGAATTGTAAATACAGTGACAGCCTTAATGTAGAGTTCAGATTTCTGCAGCTGCAACATCTTCACAGTTCATGCAGTCTTTTGTTCTGATCCAGTGTTTGTATGATACCTAGTTCAGTTAGATCAGCTGTTCTTAATCTTCCCTGAAAAGGTTTGGTAGTTTGCAAAAATGCGTTTGTTTCATCCTCATGAAGATTCCATAGAACTCCGCAAGACTTATGTATAACATGCTCCCTCTGTTGTAGGCACATCCCTTCCCTCTTCCCAGCACCCCTATCTTGCCTTTTTTCTGGACTGTCCCATAGCTGGAAGTCGCCATATTGGAATCTTCTGGGCTCTGTGGTAGAGTAAGAACCTCACTGACCAGTCTTGAGCATCTGTCTGTCTCACAACAGGAACAAAACCAATGAGGTGTATGAACAAGATTCTTTCCATCCTCCGTTGTCCCCTTCTCCTTACCCCTAGGACAAACAAAATAAAATGAAACTTGGCACTCAGATGCATTACAGGGTTGTCTGGGTGTGGAGGGAGGAATCTGGATATCTTTATATTTAATTAGGAGCAGTGATAAGTGCTTTGTATAACCTGGATGTACCAAGTCCTGAGAGCACCCTCTCTCTGTGCCATTGGTGATCCTCTTCTCATGGTTTGGAGACTGAGCTTATACCTGAGGCCCCAGGTGACAGAGACCCAGATATATCTTCTGCCCTGAGCTGTTCTTCCCTTCCCTGATCCTCTTTGCCCTGAAACCTTAATTATTTTAAGTTAGGCTTGATTTCTATAAGATACACCTGTAACAAGGCCTTCTGCTCTTAGTGACACTGGCCAGTCTAACTTTGTGCCTCAGTGTCTTGAACCATGTCAAAACATCATTCTTTCTCAAAAAGTAATGTTTCTTTTGGTTTAACTAATTTTGGTCTATTTATTAAAATTAGACTTTTAAGGTTTTTATAGACTGTTTTCTTGCTTTTTTTTCTTATCATGTATATGCTGTCTCTGTCAGGACTCTGTCTACGAGTGATGACGTGGAGGACAGAGAAAATGAAAAGGGCCGTCTGGAAGAAGCCTATGAAAAGTGTGACCGTGACCTGGATGAGCTGATCGTGCAGCACTACACCGAGCTGACAACGGCCATCCGCACCTATCAGAGCATCACAGAGCGCATCACTAACTCTCGAAATAAGATCAAGCAGGTAAATGTCTGACTTCTGTTGACATGGAGCTTTTTTCTTAAGTAGAGGCTGCACATTGTGGGGGCTGTGGCTTTCAAGCCATTGCTTACTAGCTAGTTGTGTCAGGTTGTTTCCAGCCCTCATACAAGTCCACAGAGCTTTGCTGAAGGGGAAACCATTGAGCATTTGCTATCTTGTTTCCATTCTACTCTCTGTTTTTCTCTACCCTTGTGAGATGACGCAGCATGGTGGGGCAAATAGTGGACTTGGATTAGGAAGAACTGGGTTTGAAACCACCCTCTGACACTGACTAATTGTTTATGTCCCGCTCCTCTGTCTTCATCTGTAAAATGGTTATGATCCTATCTGTAGTATGATCCTCACATGATTGTTGAGAGGCTCAAATGATAATGGATGAGGAAGGCTTTGAAAACCCTATGAATAAGTGTTAGGTGTGCCTGGACCTGTGATTTCATCAGCGGGGAACTTCTCAGTGTGGAAACTCCTTCACCAACACAGCTTAGTTCTCTATAACTTAGAGATTTGGAGACTTGTCTTGGGAATAGAGAGATTATATGACTTGCTTATGGTCATGTGGCTCTTATGTGTCAGAGGCAGGACTTAAGCCCAGATGTTTCCAACCAGAATGCTAGATCGGAGTGGGGATCACCTCAAGAGGAAGTTTGTTGGGGTGGTGCAGTGAATAGAGCACTGGTCCTGATGCCAGGAAGACTTGAGTTCAAATGTGACCTCAGACACTTAACACTAGCCATGTGACCTTGGGCAAGTCACTTAACCCCAATTGCCCTGCCTTCCCCCCTTCAAAAAGCAAAAAGGAAAAAAGAAAGAGGAAGTTTGTTTTTGATGGGGCCAGTGCGAGCTTATGAAATAGGCACTTACAGGGCTCCCCTTCAATTATGGTTGTATTTACCATTTGACTAGACTGCAGGATCAAGGAGGGCACAGGCCATGCCTTAGCTAAATTTTCTTTCTCCCAAAGCAAGCACCATGCTCTGCACAAAGTGAGTACTTAACATTAGTTGAATTTAATATTTATTAAATGCCTGTTGTGTTTGAAAAATTTGTCCTGTGTATATTGTTTTTCATTCAAATGAGAAACCATGGTTTTAACTTCCGTAGATAGTAACTAATGGAATAAAAGTTCTTTGGTTATGAGCTTGCCTCTGAAGTATCTCTACTTTCATAGCCATAGCCATTCTGCTTTTTGTATTTTCTATCCTTTAGAGCTTACAATGTGAAGATTTTGGAGACAGATACATAAATTGTTGTTTTGTTTGAGGAGAGCTGTGGAGATCATGGTTTTCCACCTTTCGGAGCATCACTGTGGAAGCAGTAAGCCATAACCCTATTTGAGGCAGAATGCTGACCTTGTCACCTTGTAAAATTAACTTGAGTATTTCCAAAGGAAAGGCTGTAGCTCTTATTCTTTACAAGTCAAGAGTTCATCCTATGGATTTATGTTTGAAACCAGGGGAAGCTTGAGATCAATTGCCCTAGATTTCAAATAAACTGTAGTCCATTTTGACCTAATATATACTAAGCTCCAGAGGGGTCAGTGAATGAATGTATAGGGCCACTGACCTTTTGGCTTTACTTAGAGTAATCACAGCTTGGGGGAAGAATCTTTTGATATTTGTGTTTTCTGATTAGTTTTGGTTGATGCGTACTAAAAGGACTTTGTTGTTATCTCAAGGGAAGAAGCAGCAATGATTCTTGACTTTTCTTCACTTTGAGTTGATGTTATCTTTGCTGCTAAGAAAGAATGTTCACTTTGGAATAGACTTGAAAAGACATCATTCTGAGCTGATTTTTCTAATCCCTTTTTTGATTATTTCAGAGGCTTCTGTCAGTAGTGAAACCATTTTCTACCACCTCATTCTCCCTCTTCTGAGTTCCGCAGCAAAAACATAAACATAATCCATATGGTCATTACACCAGGCATTTATCAGGAAAATAATTGTCATGTAAGAAATTCCAAATTATGACTTCACTCTCAGATCACATAGGAAGAGAATTAAAGGACTAGAGCCCTTTAAAAAAGGATAAATGCCTTTACTAATTGGCAAGTGTGTGAAAAAAAATGATAGGAAAACAAAAGGTGAGTGGACTTGTTTTAAGTTGGAGAATTTGACAATTTCCTACTATGAAAGTCCAATTTCAATGCACTAAGGAAACACTGACATTTCTTTACTAACCTTTTCCTGTGGTTTCAAGAGAGTCATTGATTTATATACATATGCCATAGTTGTTAAAAGTATGAATGTGAATGATTTTGTTGTCTGGCCAATTGCCCAATGGATTATTTGGTTACTTCAGGGACAAAGACAGCAAAACATTGAAAATGCATTGGGCCATGAACTGAAATTTTCTTCTTGCTCTTAGCCAACAGAGTATAATTAAGAAATGGTAGATCCTTTCTTTACTTTCATGTAGAACATGACACCATAGTATTTACACTTTGAGTGAGGTGGCAGCATCCAGATACTGAGTTATGACAGCTTACATATAGTCTCATGGGGCTTTGTGTATTTGGTAAAATCTAAACTTTTTTTTTTAATTTAGTATTTTATTTTTTCCCAGTTACATGTAAAAACAGTTTTTAAAACTTTGAATTCCAAATTCTCTCCCTTCTAATTTTCTCCTCCCCCCCATTGAGAAGGCAAATGATTCGATATAGGTTATACATATGTAGTCATGCAAAACATATCCATAATAGTCATACTGTGAAGAAAAACATAGAAAAGAAAAAAAAATCAAGAAAAAGAAATAAAAATGTATGCTTCAATCTTTATTTAGACACCATCAGTTCTTTCTCTGGGAATGGATAGCATTTTTTCCTAAGTCCTTTGTAGTTGTCTTATATCACTGTATTGCTGAGAATTGCTAAGTCATTCACAGCTGATCATCTCACAATATTGCTGTTCCTTTGTACATACTACATTTCACTTTGTATCAGCCCATTCAAGTCTTTCTAGGTTTTTCTGAGAGCACCCTGCTCATCACTTCTTAAAGTACAATAGTATTCCATCATCATCAGATACTATAACTTGTTCAGCCATTCCCCAACTGATGGACATCCCCTCAACTTCTAATTCTTTACCCCCAGAAAAAAGTTGCTATAAATATTTTTGTCCATATAGGTTCTTTTCCTTTTTGTTTTCTAACCTCTTTTGGGATATAGACCTACTAGTGGTATTGCTGGGTCAAAGGGTATGTATACATGGTTTTATAGCTCTTTGGGCATAGTTACAAATTTCTCTACAGACTGGTTGAAACATTTCACAAAAAGTTGGATTGGTATTCTTGCTTTGCTCCCTTTGCTTGCTCATGTTGCCACTCAATTACTTGACTTTTGAGCTCTTTGCCACAGTAGAATTCTGCTTCCAGAGGGGAGAGCTTTGTTCTAAATCGCTGGGGTTTTTGCAGCTGCAGGATCTATTAGGAGGGTGCCTTCTCTGCAGCCCCCACAAACTCTGGCTCATTGGTCACATACCTCAGGAACACCACCCAAGACCATGATCTAGATCCAATCAGGTTAAAGCAAGAGCGATTACCCTCTCAATGTTTGCTTGGCCCCTCTACAATCTGCAGGCCAAGAGCTCTGAAGTAACACATGGAGGCAGCTGTAGGGCCACTGCGCCTCCACCACTTTTGGCTCTGGGGACAGGAGCCAGATCCAGTCCTCCATCTTCCCCCAGTTCCAACAGAGTTCTACACTGACCTCTCACTTTTTCTTTGGCATTTATGATAGTTCTGGAAACCACCACTGCTGCTGGTGATCCACTCTCCTGAAATACGCTGGTAGGGGCCACCTTGGGGCTAAAACCGTGAGCTCATGCGGAGCTGGGCTCGGCTCCCAGCTCACTGTGATGAACCTTTCCTGTCCACCTGCAGGCTGCCTTCAGTGGGAGTTTTGTGTTTCTCTGTCACTTTCTCTCTGTCATTTCTCTGGCACCCTCACTTCTGTAGCTCTAAAATTTGTTTAGAGTCATATTTTATAGGTATTTGAGGTGGTTATGCAGGGAGCCATGCAGTTTTCCTGCTTCTGAGCTGCCATCTTGGCCCGTCCCCCCCTAATAATTTCTTGAAAGGTGGTATATAAGGTTTCTTTTTTTTTTGATCCTGGCTTTCAGGTAGTCCTATAATTCTTAAATTATCTCTCTTTAGGTCAGTTATTTTTCCATTGAGATATTTCACCTTGTCTTCCATTTTTTCATTCTTTTGGTTTGTTTTATTGTTCTTCGTTGTTCATAAAGTCATTAGCTTCCATTTGCTCCATTCTCATTTTTAAGGAGTTATTTTCTTCAGCGAGCTTTTGGACCTCTTTTTCCAGTTGGCCAGTTTTGTGTTTTAAGACGTTATTCTCCTCATTGGCTTTTTGTATGTCTTTTACCATTTTATCTAGTCTTTTTTTTAAGGTGTTATTTTCTTTAGTATTTTTTTGTGTGTCCTTTTCCAAGCAGTTGACACATTTTTCATATATTACTCTCATTTATCTTCCCAGTTTTTCCTCTACCTCTCACACTTGATTTTCAAAATCCTTTTTTTTTTTTGGAGGGGGGAAGACAAGGCAATTGGGGTTAAGTGACTTTTCCAAGGTCAGACTGCTAATAAGTGCGTTAGGTGTTTGAGGCCAGATTTGAACTCAGGTCGTCCTGACTCCAGGGCCTGTGCTCTATTTACTGTGCCACATAGTTGCCCCTCAAAATCCTTTTTGAGCTCTTCCATGGCCTGAGACCAATTCATATTTTTCTTGGAGGCTTTGGATGTAGGAGCTTTGACTTTATTGTCTTCCTCTGCGTGTGTGTTTTGATCTTCATTGTCACCGTAGTGACTTTGTGTAGTCAGAATTTTTTCCCAGTTGTTTGCCCATTTTCCTAGCCTGTTACTTGACTTTTAACTCTTTGTTAAAGTAGGACTCTGCTTCCAGGGTGGAAGGTGCACTGTCCCAAGCTTTGGGGGTTTTGTACAGCTGTTTTCAGAGCTACTTCTAGGGACCTGTAAGTTTTCAGTTCTTTCAAGGTGGTATGATCTGAGAAGAGGTGTTTATTCCTTTCTTGGCCTGTGCTCTGGTCTGCAAGGGACCACAAACACTTTTCTACACTGGCACTGTAATGGTGGTCCCCTTCCAGTACTGTTGCAAGCTCTGCTATGCTAGTGTTCTTCCTCACCCTGGGATTGCCACTCAGGACTGCAACCTGGATCTAAGTTTGGGCAAAGCAACAGTGTCCTGCCTCAGTGCTAGCTAAGAGACTTCTGTGAACAATTGTTCTACCCCCTCTTTGTTTGTGGGCTGAGAGTTCCAGAAGCAGCCTCTGCCTGTGCTGATTCAGTGACTACTAAGTTCTACTCTTGATTTGATGGGGCCGGGGTTGTGCTGGCATGGTCCTGTGTTCCATCCTCACCCAGGTGCAACTGATCTTTCCTGCTGACGTTCCAAGTCGTTTTTGGCATCTGTGGGCTGAGAAGTTCTGGAAATTGCCAATGCTGCCAGTGATTCAGTTGTCCTGAAGCCTGCCCTGGGTTTGTTGAGGCGTAGTTAATGCTGATGAAGCTTACAGTGGGCTGTGCTCCTCTCTCATCCTAGTGCACAGACTTTTCCTGTTGACCTTACAAGTTGCCTTGGGCTGGAAATTTGTTTCACTCTGTCTTTTTCTGGGTTCTGATGCCCTAGAATTTATGTAGTCATTTTTTAAAGGTATTTGGATGGGTTTGTGGGAGAGCTCAGGTGAATCCCTGCCTTTTTTCTACTATATTGGCTCTACTTCCTGAAATCTAAACTCTTTATGATAATGTAGAGAAATGGATTTGGATTAGTATTAACTAACTAGTACTTTGCCAAATGCAACTGATTCCTTTTTCAGATCATATAAAAAAATCATTGGAAATTTTGTCCAGTTAAGAAATTTATTGTCCAATAAAATGACACGATTTTTAGTCAGTTCAAATAATGTAGATTTTTACCAAAACTGTTGGGTATTTTTGTAAATGGTTCTAATTATTGGTATATGCGAAAATTTAGCTGCTATTTTTTCTTTGTTAGAACTATAATTTTTATAGCATCAGAACTATAATGGGTAAATACCAGTCGACATGGCCATTTTGGTAGAACTTAACAAAGATTTAGGACTAGAAAGACTTTAGAGATCATCTCATCTAACCCCATCATTTCACATCTAAGGAAACTGAGGTCCAGAGACGTGAAGGGATTTGGCCAAGTCTGCTTAAATAGGAAAGAGCAGACTGGGTTGCTAATGACAAATCCAGGCGTCTTTCATTTTGTCCTATTGCCTTATTAGCCTTTAAGTGAATGTATAAAGATAGGTTTTAAAATAGTTTTTATTTTTTCCCCCTAACTCTGGATCTCTTTTAAAATAGAATAGGTTCTGGTTTAGGAATAGGATAGATTAGTGATCTCTCAACAGTTTTTTCAGTCTTAGGACTTCTGTATCTTCCTAATATTGTTGCTAGTTGGGAAAATGTTGAAAGTCTATGGTAATCTAAAGTTATGTAGTGTAGCCTTCCTCACTATGTAGTCTCTTTTTGCATATTGGAAAATTAATTAAATGTGAATACACTTGAATTTCAAAAGTGGATCTTGAATCTAAAATTGAAAGACATTGAAAAAAGTCATCTAATCTTGGGATGTTTCCTGGTAACTTTTGTTATAGAGCTTATTTATCAGTAAGAAAAATTGCTAGTTACATTTTTCCTTTTGAGTCAGTTAGGATGTGTATCCATTTGCCAGCGTTGATTTAAATAAGGCTCCCCTTGGAGGCATATGACCCCTTAGAGTCCCTTCAAGTCCAAGGATTCTCTATGGAAGATTAGAGAGGAATAGCAGCGTAAAGTTTTCATTTCAGTCATTTCCCCATGAAACATATTTAACATTTACATAGCACTTAATATTTTCAAAGTGCTTTATGTCATTAGTTATGTCTTACGGATTCACTCAGGGGTAGGTCAGGGGTAGTATTCTCATTTCACAGCAGAGAAAACACAGACAGAGAGAGGCGAGGACTCATCGAAGTGAGTCAGTGTCAGAGCCAGGATTAGAACTCAGAAAACACGCTAACCCAGGGGATTAAGGAAAAGTGGGAGTTAGCAACTGTTAAGTACAATTAGCACCAAGGAACAATGTTAACTGGTTAGTGGGCTTAAAATGCAAAGAATCTGGACTGAATCAAGGTTGAAATTGCTCTTTTCTAGGTAAAGGAAAATCTGCTTTCCTGCAAGATGTTGTTGCATTGCAAAAGGGATGAGCTCCGAAAGCTGTGGATTGAAGGAATTGAGCACAAGCATGTCCTAAATCTGCTGGACGAAATTGAGAATATCAAGCAAGTGCCTCAAAAACTGGAACAGTGCATGGCCAGCAAACACTATCTCAGTGCCACGGACATGCTGGTAAGATGTGATACCTTCTGCTATTGGACCGTTCCTCAAGGCCTTAGAAGCACTCCTGGCACTTCAGACCCCTTTTTAGTCTTTCTAAATTTGGTGATGCCTGCATCCTGTTACAGCCTTTCCTCTGGGGATTCCGTAGTTCTTGGCAGGCGATAGGGAGTAATCTCTACTACTACTTTAAGCTTTTTAAATGGGAGGTGATTACTATTTATATATCCTCTGTCTTTGGAAAGCTGGGCTTGGTACCAAGTCATGTAATGGTGCAAAACCAGTACTTAAATTGTGCTGGGATGGGAGGCAGAAAGACTCATAGTTTCAATACAAGGTAGTTAATGTGTTCCATTTTAAAGACTCAAATGAACATGGGAGAATAGAGAAATACTTTTGAATTGGATTACCTTATCTTTCCTGGAATTCTTTGAGAGGGTCATAAGACTGTTTTAAGGAGAGGGATTGCTGTCATTATTGTAAGAGGCAACCTTGATCAGCAGCCTGAGCAATAGAACTTTACAGCCTGGAGCCTTCACTGGGACCTACTATTTCCTCCTTAGAAATTAGATGAAGGAAAGATGAGATTGGAAGGTAGTGATTGCTTCAGCCTTGAGAATAACATGGAAGAAAAAAGAAAAACTGAGTGTGGTTTCTAGTTAAACCCTTTCCTTAGGGTTTGTAGTTCTTATAATGGGACACCCTACCTCCTTATCATCAGTCTCAGGTCTATGGGACTGTCCTAGCAATAACACTGTGAAGTATATATAAGTGGGATTCTGGTTTTATACAAGAAAACTGAGAATAAGAGAGTTTTGTCCACATTTGTGCAGCTGCCAGTTTCTGGAGCCAGAACTAGAACCCAGGTTGTCTGATTCATGCTATGTACGGTTTGCACCATACCACAGTCTCCCACATCTGTGATATTTATCCAGTTCCTTACCATTTTGCCTCTCATTTCTCTTTCTTCTTTTCCCTTTTCTCTCTTACATCTTTATCTTCCCATCTCTATCTACTTTTTCGCTGTGCCTACAAAAAGGCTCAGATTTCTCTTTTTCTAATTGGTCCCTTGAAACAAAACTGAAATCTTACTTGATCTTGACATGCCCTTATCACTTCTTTTTACTTTTTATCCTCTCCTTGTCACTTCTAGTCAGAGTAGTGTGTGCTTACTGCTCTTATTATTTTTTTTTTTATGATCTACTCATTCTACAACTCTCAGTTTCTGATTTCCAGCTTTATCACTCTACTGGAATTCCTCCCTTCAAGGATAATAGCATTTCCTAATTGCCATTCCTTGGCTAAAATAATATATATTTTTTTCCTTTTTGGAGGGGGGAAGGCAAGGCAATTGGGGTTAAGTGACTTGCCTAAGGTCACACAGTCAGTAAGTGTTAAACGTCTAAGGCCGGATTTGCACTGAGGTCTTCCTGACTTGAGGGCTGGTGCTCTATTCACTGGGCCACCTAGCCAGCCCTAAGTAATATTTCCAGTACGCAGATCTGATAATTGAAATACTCCATTCTTCAAAGTCTTTCAGTGGCTCCTCATTGCCTGTTGTATGAAATATAAACTACTTCTTTTCACATTTGAAGACCTGTATATTCTGCTTCCAGTGTGTCTTCTTAGCTTTATTTCGTCGTGTTCTTATTAAATGTGACCAAACCGGATTACTCCTCGATAGCCTTTCTTAGCTCCGTTGGGCATGCATCCCACATCCCTGAAATGATTCTCTTTACATCCCAACCCACTGACATTGGACCTTTTTTTTCCTGCAAGAACTACCTTAGCTAGTTCCTCCTCCATGAAGCCTTCCCTGGAAGACCTCCCCTGAATCTCTTAGGCCGTCTGTTTGAGGTGTGCTGTTATTCATTTAATTATTTTCTGCTAATATTTTTACTCAGCAACTTTTCCTCTTCTGAAATTCACCCCGTAATCGGGTCTAGATCCTTGTTTCAGTTGTCTACTGGCTTTCCCCATCAAGTTGTTTCGCTCTTGGCTTAATTTTTCTGGTCCCACCCAGTCTTTGCCTTCACGTTTAGGGGATTCAGTATGTACATAGGAATTCCCTTTAAGCACCTTGGCATCCCAGTTCATCTACCTTCTTAACTCCCAATATCCAATTATTTTCAGTCTCTATTAGCTATCCACAGGTGTCATCATACCTTATGTCAGAGATTTTTAACCTGGGATCTGTGAACTTGTTGTTATAGATATTTGGATGATTACTATTTCAATGTAACTTATTTTATTTGTCATTCTATGTGTTTTATTTTAAGCATTTAAAAATATTTTTCTAAGAAAAAAATCTCTAGGTTTCAACCGATTACTTAGGGGGTCGGTGACACAAAAAAGGTCTAGAACCTCTGCCTTAGATCTTTGCATCACCCATAGTTGTACTACTTCGGTGTTCTTGATCCCTTCTTTGAACATAACCTTCTCTACTTCCATATTTCCCTCTGCTTTCTCTTCCTAAATCTATCCTCCCTTCTCACCATAACTTTCAATTTTTACCTCTGGTTTTCCTAGTTTATCACTCTTGCTCTGGTCTTTCTTTGATCTCCTCACAGCCTTCAGCCCTACTTACTGTTGACTACTTCAACTATTCATTGTCATCCCCCCTTGAAACTCTTACCTCTTTGTCCTGTTTCCACTTATTGCTTTCCAAATTGGAGCCCTGGGTTACTCCCACCCCCTTCTGTTCTATCCCCATAAAAGGGATGAAGGAAGGAAGGAAGGAAAGAAGGAAACACGCATTTATTAAATGCCTTTGATATGCCAGGCACTGTCTATGTGCTTTACAAGTATGATCTCATTTGAGCCTCACAGAACCATGGGAGATATGTACTGTTACTGTCGCCATTTTATATCTGGGAAAATTCAGGTAGAGAGAGGTTGTGACCTCCCTAGACTCACGTAGCTAGTATGGAAGACCAGGTTTGAGCTCAGATTTTTCTTATTCCAGGCCTAATTGTATTTCCACTCTGCCATCTGTGTTTCTGAATTCACCTGGAGGAACTCATTCAATGTGTTGACTAGGCCCATTACAAATTTATCTGATCTCAACAAGACCTTTGTTTGACGGCCATCCTTTTGTGTCCTAGATACTATATTGCCCTCCCTGCAACAACTCTTGCAAATGTTTTCTTTTTTCCTCCATCTCATTATTCAGCTCCTTCTCACCTCCAATTCAGAGTTTAACTTGCCTCCTACTTTACTAGCAAATCTGTTATCCAATGTGAATTCCTCCTCTTTATGTATATTTCAGAACCACTCTATGTCATCTGCCATTCTCACTTCTCTTGCTTCAGTCTGTGTCATGGCTATCTTCGTATCTGTGTCCCTACAAGATACTATGCTCTTTGAAAGCAGAGATTGTGTTAACCTTTCACTTTTGTGTGTCCAGCATCAAATACAGGACATTAAACACAATGCATGTTTAATACATGAAAGGACAGCTATCCCCAACTAAGAATTGTTCATGGTTTCAGGCCACACGTGAACTCAAAACTGATTTTAGAGTCAGTGGTTCTAGAACTACATGTTAACACTATAGTTATTTTTCTTTGAAAAAATGGAGGTCCTTTTCCTTTGTTATGCCAAATTAGATGGACAGCAACACATACACGTAAAGTGCCTGGAAGGGGAACAGGTTAAATGATCTAACTGAGCCCTTCGTGTCTTATTTCTACAGTCTAATTTATTCATACTTTCAAGAAGCATTTTGATAAAAGTCCTTTATGTGATGCTTTTAAGGATATTTGGTAGCCATAGGGTGAGAGGTGCTGTGACATCCTGTCATGGATTATAACCTGCTTATGGGATAAGGAATGAATGGTCGATTTTCACAGCTGTTCTAGGTTAATAGTGGTCTGCCCTTGGGAGTAGTACCAGGAATGTTGATTCCCAGTAACTTGCTCAAGGTGGTATCATGTGTAATGTAGTTGAACAGGAATCCTAATGGCGGTCATTCTTACTTTAGTATTGGTTTATGGATTCTGACTACATGTATATTATATGGGTGTTTAAATATGAAAGCTTTTCTTTGTTACATTCCTTAGAGAGGGTATTATAGACTTGTTACTGTTTTGGATCAAGTACCTTTTTTCCCCTTCAATCCTGCAAAACATCTTCCATGTTCAAGGTGAAGAAGAATAAGAGAATAAGGTGTAGTCTTAGCGCTCATAGAGATTATAGTCTAGTAGGAGAGTTAAGATGTGAACATGACTTCCTTGTAATGTAGGAAGTCAGAGAGGTGTGAGAAGTCACCACATCTCATGGGAGCTTAGAGGAAAGGGAGAAATGGTATTCTTGTTTTCTAGGTTGTTACTTCCTGCCAACACAGATGCGATTTCTGAGGGCATAAGCTCCTTTATTTTTAAGAAACATGCCAATTAAAGTTGTGATGTGAAAAAAACAGAGGACAGGATAAAACAGATTTGTTGTTGAAACACTTCTATGTGGTCCAGTTTTGAATTAGGTCTAATTTCAAATGGAGTCATAGTAAGTGGGTGATTGAAATTTTTTTCAGATCAGATCTTTATCCCTTTTGAGATTTCATATTTCTGCTTTGTACTAAGTAAGGTAAATCTTATCTGCTTACTAATTAAAAGTCAAATATTGAAAAGACTTCTCTTTACCTCTGACTCTTTGATTTATACTACTTTGGGAAAACCTCAACAAAGCCTTAATAAGCTTCACTTTATATTTAGATACTGACTATAGGAGATGATATAGGGTAGAAGTTCATGTAGGTGACAGCTAGCTAATCCTGAGCAACTGAAGAGTCATAAGATTGTACTATATATATATATATATAGTATGTATATACAGACCCTGGCTCATTTACTATAATCTTTAAAAGGAATTTACTTACTTAGTCCTTAAAAGGATCCATGATGTCACTTGGCCCAGTTCATGTTGTAGCACCTTGAGAACTTAGTAAACCATCTTTGTGAGTTGATGTGGCCAGACAGTTCATCTCCTGGAGACCATACTTTTGTTGGTGTGTAGTGAGCCTAATATAATAGAACCTGAATATACTTTATGGCAGGGTGTTTTCATAAACTGTTTTGTAGATATCCTCCCTCAACTCCCCAAGTGCATAGTGGGGTAATATTTGAAACAAAGAGAAGGTGGGAAACTCAGACTGTGACACTGTAAGCCTAAGGTAGCCACTTCTAATCTTGACAGAGGAAATGTTTGGTTTCTGTCAGAGAATCCAATGAAGTTAATATAAAATTGGAATTATATTGTGAAAAATACCCTACAGCATTCTCAGAATCATATTTAAATATACAATTCACCTCTCTGTTATATGAACTTGACAGTAGAGGGTTTTTGAGTGGAAAGAGTGGTGCACTTCAGACCCATTACCACTTTGTTCATGTGGGCTTAGAATCGAGGGTCTGGCCAGCCATCCTGCCCCTTCACTGAGTGGACCAGTCCAGTGTACTGAGAGGATCTGAGGCTGGAGGGCATGATCATGTCCAGTGCAAGGACAGTGACAGTCTCACTATAAGGTCCTCTTCTGGGGATTGTGTTTTAGAGGGGAAATTGATCAACTGATTTGTGTCTACAAGAATGTGAACAGGATCATGAGGACTTGAATGTAGACCATGTGCAGATAAGTTGAGAGAAATTAAGGTATTTAGGTTGAAGAACCTGTTTGTAAGAGTCTCATTCCTCTCCCACTTACACCAGGGTGGTGGCAGTGTCAGAGGAGAAAGGGAGGTGTATTCAAGAGATGTTACCAGGATAGAAATTACAAGATTTGACAATTGATTAGATGTGGGAGAAGTGAGAATATTGTATATGAGGAGTTAAGCATGATATCTAGGTTGTAAGCTTGGGTGACTGGGAGGATAGTGGTACCATTTACAATAACTGGGAAATTTGGAAGCAGGGGAAGTGATTTTTGGGGAAAGAAAATGAGTTCCATTTTAGACATGTTGAGTTTATGATGTCTGTGGGATGTCTAGTTTAAGATATCCAGTAGGCAGCTGAAGATGTGAGATTGGAGGTCCAGAGAGAGGATAGAGCTGAACAAATAGCTCTGAGAATCCAAATCCATGGAGAAGTGAAGAGGACCCAGGACAGAACCTTGGGAGACACCCATGGTTGTTAGACATGATCTGAATGAAGGCCCAGCAAAGAGGACTCAGAAGGAGCTGTGAGGTTGGAGGAGAACCCGGAGAGCAGCTTCATGAAAACCCAGAGAGAATAGAATAACAAGGAGAAGAGGGTGACCAGCAGTGTCACAGACTAGCGAGATCAGGAAGGATGGGAACTGAGAAGCTTCGTTATTACTATTCTGCTTAGCCCCAAAGGTTGCGTGTAAGACCAGAAGTTGGAGATTGTGGAGAGGCAGATTTCAGCTCAGTGTAAGGGAGACTGATGTTCGTTTGCTTCTCCACTTGATTCCTTTCAGGTCTTTTTCCTCCCTAACTCATCTTTCCTCTATATTCTCTTCATTATAGTCACACTTTTAGGAAAATCAGCATTGTCCTCCATTTGTTAGGGGTAAGACAGAGGGAAGAGGAATGGAGAATCTTTGCATTCTGCTATCTGCTACTTAAATATTCTGTCTTGCGTCGTTACATGTCTTTGCTAACATAAATGTTGCTGCCCTGAGGAAATGGCAGCTACCATTCTCTGTGGTTGAGTGCAGCTTGGCATTATCAATGTGAAATCGGTGGTTCAACAGCCACGTGTCTGTGCTAGGAGAGGGAGGGCTGCCTCTGTTAAAGAAAAGAAAAGGCTTCTCCCCTGCTGATGCTCTTGCCTTGTGCAGAGGATTAGGATTAGAGGCCTCCTTGCCATTGGTATCTGCTCTGCCATTCCCGTTTGAAGAACTGGTGTCCACTCTCATCATGTGACCCAAGTGGGTAGGGACCAAAATCTTTCAGCAGCAAGCTGGAAGGAGAAGACAGTCTTTCCTGTCCTCACTGTTCTGTATTCAGATGAGTAGGAACATCAATGGCCTAGCCTTAGTGCTTTGAGCCATTAGTCTTGAGAACAATTTCAGTACTTTTTGTGGGAAATGACCTTAACTTTCTAGAGGGGTCGAGGAAGTTTTGGGATTTGCCCTAACCATGGGCTGGAAATACTCTTATTCTTCCCTCTCCATAGCTACTGTTTCAAACCTCCTCTTACCTCAATCCTTCAAGGCCTTTCCCCGTCCTCTGTCTCTTAGTAGAACACTCTACCTCCTACTTTACTGAGGGCGTGTCTCCCACTAGGTGCTTAGTAAATATTTGTTGTATTGAGTTGAATTATCTCTTGAAGTAGAACGGAAGCTAGGGATTCACGATAGGGAGTGATAGTGTAGGTAGTGTAGGCTTGCTTCCTTTGTCAGTTCTGCCACATTTATTTGACCCTATTGAATTAAGACCTTTTAAGCCAGTTCCTACTTTTTTTTTGATCATGTTTTTGGGAGTTGGAATGGAAAAAGAGAACGGCAGACAAATGGTTAACTTTGGTGTACCATGTATTCTTTTGGTTAGAAACCCCTAGATAAGCCTTGAATTTTTACCTCTTTCCACCACTAGATGGTGCCTATATTTTCATGTAAATAAGGTGAATTGGTGAGATTACTTTATGCTTTTTTAAGGGACCCTTTTTTAAGGAACCGAGGTTGAAAACAGAAGTATGGGTCTTTTTTAACGGCCCTGTTGAATGAGTGGAGCAAGAACAAGCAAAGGATTAAAAAGTGTGTGCATTGCCTTTGCTTCATTTTTTTGGGTCATATTTTACCTGATGATTTCTACCAATTAACATGCAATAGTAATATGCAACATTTACGTAGCACTTTCACATTTGCTAAGTGCTTTCTTTACATGAGCTCACTCACACCTCATAATCACCCAGTGAATCACCCAGTGTGGTAGCCACGACAGGTATTTTAAATCTCTTTTTTAGAGTAGAGAACTGAAACTTGGGTTGTGATTTGCCAAAGACCATTTAGCTAATAAGTGTCAGGAAGTACTTTTCTCCTTCAAGGTTCAGTATACTCTCTGTGATCACAAACTATACTAGGTGAAGGTGATCACTCATGTGTAGCAAGGGCCCAACCTGAGCAAGCTGGTTCATGCTGAAGATCCTTCAGATTGGGGTCTCATTTGTAAATCAGAATATTGGATTAGATGATGTTTAAAAGCCCTTCCAGTCCAAGAGTGTATGTCCCAGGTCCGGGCAGGATTCTGCACATGTGTATCAGGATTGTCTACATTGGAAGACTATGTATTTGGGAAAGCTTACCTGCCTCTGCACTCTACATACACATGGTAGAATGGAAAAAACATTGGATTTTGAATTAAAGGACATGGATTCAAATCCCAACTCTTCTACTTATCACTTTAAACTAGGGCATTTACCCATCAGGACCACAGATGAGGAAACTCATCTGTGAAATGAGGGTGTTGAGTCCTTTTCTGCTCTGAATCTTAGAAAAACAAGATGAGAATTTGGACTATTCATCCTAGAGAAGAAACTCTTGGCAAATTCATTCATCAGGACTTTGTCTATAGTTCTTTCAGGAAGCATTAAGGCAGTAAACTACCTTAAGTTACAAAGCTTTCAACACATGGACATTGGTGAAGGTGAGCTCCTGCTAAGAAATGGGCTTGTACCTTTTCAAGTACTTATAAAATTCAAGCGCCATCTTCTATCGACAGGCATGAATGCTTTTAATAAACCTGAGACTACATTTTAGCAGACAGCTGTTTTCAGTTAACAAATAAGTATAAAATGGTCTAATTAATGGATTCCTTGATGGCTGTTAACCTGGTGAAGGATATTGGCTCAAATTCACTATCATCTGTTTTAATGGGGGTGTGTGTGAAGGGAATGGGACAGAGGGAATATATTAGTAGAAGAGGTTTGATGCCAGCAACATTATAGTCATTTTGGTGTAAGGTTCTGGAATCAACACTTGAGATTTGTTGGTGGGAAGAGAAGAAAGGGTAGACTCAGATGATGTCTGTGACATTTATTCCTATGCCAAAGAGAAGCCCTTGACTGAAAATGTTTGGGAGCTACTGATGTAGAATTAAATTTAGAGATCTATTTTGGTTAACATTATCCTACCTTTATAAACTTGATTGCAGTGGCTTGGCTTCCACGGTCTTATTGCTATCATGTGAACTCAGGGGAGCATGAGCTCCCTTTTAGGGGAATAGAGATAGGTTAATATCCTCAAATATTTCTCTAAGCTGATTATTCACCTTTTATGCATATTCTTGTTAGGGGAACTTTATCAATTTGTTAATCATGAAACAACTTGATAGTATTCTGCTGTAGTGTATAGGAATCTATTTCAGTCTGAAATGTAGAGGTTCTTAAATTTTTTTCAAGCAAATAGTTTTTATTGTTAAATGCTGGGGATGGGGTTGGGTGGTGAAAGTAGGATGAAGGGTAGGCATGGAGGAAAGTGTCAAAAAGCTTGAGACTTTCAAGGCTACTATCTTTAAAGAATTGTTGATCTAATTGGATATATAATATGTGAAAATAAATCTAACAACATGAGAGAGTATAATGAGCAATCCCCAAATGATTAGTATGGTCAGTAAGTGCTATTAGAATTCAGAGGAAGGAGAGATCACTGTAGGAAGGGTTGGTCAGGAAGGAATTTATAGAATTAAGATTAGAATTGGCCCTTGAAGTCAGTTGATATGATGTGGGTAGGCAAGATATGGACATAGGTAGACTGGGTTAACAATACAAAGAAAGAGATGGTGATGTGAAAACATGAGACAGAAAAAAAATGTATGAAAAAAGATAACACCTATTTATATTAAAAACATTAAAAGACATAGAAATAAATGAATTCTTTATTAATGTGGTAAGTAGTGTCTGTTAAAACCAAGAGCTAGTGTTGTGTATATTCAGAAAAAAAACCCCAAGAGTCTTTTGCAATAACATTAGTCATAGCAAGGATATCCATTGTCATTTCTATATGGTTTTAAAGATGCCAGCCATAGGAATAATATAAGACAAGGAACTGAGGGGGGGAAAACCATAGACAAAAAAAAAAAAGAAAAAAACATTGCTTTTTGTAGATGACATGGAGCCCTATAGAGTTGACTAAAAATTGGTTGAAACAGGAAAGTAGCAGAATATAAGATAACTAAGAGATCATCAGCTTTTCTGTACATTGCCAACAAAACCTAACAATAAGAGATGGAAAAGGAAATTTCATTTAAAGTAACTTACAGAGAATGTGTAAAATATTTGGGAATCCAACTAACAAGACAAAAATACAAAAACTACTGAACCTTCTTTACAAAAATAAAGACCTAAATAATTGGAAAGAGTAGTTGTTCATGGTTGGACTGCACCAATGTAATAAAATGACAGTACTTCCTGAATTAATATTGTGATCTAATGCCAATCATGCTACAAATAGTAACTTTATGGAGCTAGAAAAAATAATAACACAGTTCATCTGGAGACACAAAAGGTTAACAATATCAAGAGTGATAATAAAAAAAAAAGTGGAAAGAGAAGGAGACTAATAGTACTATATCTTAAACTATCCTGCGAGGCACTAATCATCCAAACTATTTGGTCCTGGTTAGAAAATATAAAAGCTGCTGAGTAGAACAATTAGATATACAAGATTCAGAAACAATTGAACATAGTAGCATAATGTTTGATGAAACCAAGGACACCAATTACTGGGTTAAGGACTTAGTATTTAACTCAAAGTGCAGGGAAAGCTAGAAAGCAGTCTGGTTGAAATTAGGTTTGAATTAGCATCTCATACTATATAATACAATCAGCTCCAAATGGATAAATGAGCCACCTTTATGTAAAAGGTTGGAAGGAGAGAGGAGATTGTTAGCTGGGGGAAAATATACTTTGCAGCAGATTTTTCTGATAAATATCTGATATCCAAGATATTTGGCAAGTTGATAGAAATATGTAAGAAAAAAAAGAGCCATTCTTCAATAGATAATTGCTTAAAGGATATGAACAAGGATGGATAGTTTCACCAGAATTAAAATAAAGAATGGTTCTGCTTTTATGACACACTGTTAGGAAAAATATTTTATTCTGGAAACAAAAATATAGATATCATGTTAAATTAATATTATGAAAAATCAGCCTGGCAACCACTTAAAGCCAAACTTTGGCAACCAGACTTTTTTTTTTTAATAGTATTTTATTTTTTTCTCCCAGTTATATGTAAAGACAATTTTTAGCATTCACTTTTACAAAATTTTGAGTTCCAAATTTTTCTCCCTCCTTCCGCTTCCCTCTTCCTAAAATGGTAAGCAATTTGACATAGCTTATATATATGTACAATCATGTAAAACATTTCTGTATTAGTTACAGTTGTGAAAGAAGAAACAGACCAAAAGGAAAAAAACACACACAAAAAAGTGAAAATAGTATGCTTTGATCTGTATTCAGATAATACTGTATTCAGTATTATCAGTTCTTTCTCTGAATGTAAGTAGCATTTTCCATCATGAGTCCTTTGTTAATTGTCTTGGATCGCTGTGTTGCTGAGAAGACCTAAGTCTATCAGAGTTGGTCATCATACAATGTTGTTGTTACTGTGTGTAATGTTCTTCTGGTACTGCACATTTCACTTTGTATGAGTTCATACAAGTCTTTCCAGGTTTTGCTGATATGAGTGTCTTCATAATTTTTGCACAGTAGTATTCCATTAATATTCATATACCACAGCTTGTCCAACCATTCCCCTTTTGATGAGCATATCCTCAATTTCCATTTTTTTACCACCTCCAAAAAGAACTGCTATTAATATTTTTGTACCTGTAGGTCCCTTTCCTTTATGATCTCTTTGGGATATAGATGTATGTAGTGGTGGTATTGTTGGGTCAAAGAATATGTGCAGTTTGGTGGCAACCAAATTTCTAACATATTTTGCATCAGATTTTTTGGATAATGTATAATTGTAAAGACTCTGCTGCCATATGCTAATTGTCTTATTCCAGTTGGGACTCAGCAAACAAATATTTAGGGTATGGGATATGTGTAGATGGAAAAATAGGTAAAGAATTTATTAAGCACTTATTGCCAGGATCTGTGCTAAATGCTGAAAATACAAATGCAAGCTGCCCTGTCCCCCAAATGTCCCTGCCCTCAAGGAATTTATATTCTGTTGAGGGAAAACAACACAAAAGAGGGAACTGAAAAATTGAAAGGGTCAGTGAGGGGAGGTACCTGTGTAGGTACCGAAATGGAGTTTAGAGAAGTCTTTGGACTAAACTGCGTTTGTGGTGAACATGGTTGGTTTGGGTACGTCTTAAAATGGAGATTTAGGGATGAGCTCACCAATTGGAGGAGGAGACTGAAGAGTTAAAGGTGTTGTCAGAGTGAAGAAGACTGCTGGGGTGCAGGTAACATTGGTTTTAATTAGTGAGTGTGCCGGGTGCTTTTGTCAGGAAATAGGAACTGGAATCTTGGAACTGGTATTACCCATCATTTTATAGGTTAGTTACCCTTACCTGTATGTATTTTTTTGGTGGTAATTTATTTGGGCTTGGATTAATCTATGTTGAAAGGCTTAATGTCAGTTAAGATTCATTCTTTTGACTGAGGCATGACCATTCCTTTAGAAGCTATTGGCCCATCTTATATCCTGGCTGATTTTCTAGATCACCATTTAATATTTCCTCCCTCTTTTCCCCCTCCACATTTATATCTGTTCATATTGATTTGTTATGTAGTTGCTACATAATTTTTAAAAAATGAAGACTTAACTTCATGGAGGAAATGGCCCAAAGTGAGATTAGAAGAGGGACCTTTGCTCTCATTCTCATTCTCATTCCCTAGGACTCTGGAGAAAGGGAAACAAAGGGTAGTAATGGGCCTTCTACAAGCCTTCCATGGGGGAAAAAAATCAGAGTTCTTTCCCTCTTAGTACACTTTTGGAAGCAGAATCTACTTATGGCCTCTCAAGGAATGAAATAGAAGTCTTTGCTGAAAGATACCATAAGGAAAGTGATGACAAAACATAGTTTAATTCTTAGATATCAGTTCTTCTCCTTTTACTTTATCAAAAGATTTTGTATCTTCCATTTCAAAGAAGATAGAGTACATTACATAGGATGCCCAGTAAATGTAATCCCTATCAAGAGCAAGGTTACTAAATCCAAAGTAAATAAATCAGTGCGTTGGCACTGGGTATTGCCAGCTCCTCTTATCACCCCTTCAACATCGAAATGATATATACGTTGTCTTGATTGGATTTTTTATTTTTACTTTTGATATGGTAACTCAAGTATTGTATGAAATAATTAAATTGTCATAGCTAGGAATGTTTGCAAATAGGCCTGTCCCTTTGTTTCCTTCTTCAAGGTAAACAGCTGCTTGTTGGCTTATGAAAGGCTAGAAGTGATCCGACAAGAAGCCTGTTTCCGTCATGTTGAAATCGGAGACTTGATTAATATTGTTGCCTGTAGCTTTGTGATATGTACAGTCTAAATTAGACCTTTGCAGTCATTGTGCTGGGTGGATGCAAGCACATTAATGACATAATTTCTGGTTGCTGCATCACATTTCTGCAGTCTGTCTTTTGTATTCCACTCACATTAATTGAAGTAATTTTGCCACTGAAGCGTGTTTCAAACCTCTGCATTTAAATTGAAATTTTAATTCCCTTATTGTCTTGAAAAGACGGCTGAAGATGCCTTGTTACAGGTTTCATTATCACTCAAAACACTCCAGCTGCTGGTTCTAATGTACAATGACTGATTAATTCTGGGAAGAATTATTAATATAAGAATAGCAGCTTTTCCCTGGTGGCATAAGCTAGCCAGGAAGGTATTTCTGTGACAGCTCATATTTTTATGAACTTAGGTTTATTTTTTTAAAGAAGCTTTTGAAAAAAAAAATAACAGTTTGCATCAAACTAAAATTGCACAGATGAGATTTGAAAATCACTTATCCAAGTTCTGATTTATCAGCCCATAGAAGTCAATTCATAATTGCAGTGAAGCACTGCAAACCAAGCCAATGAGAGTAGTTTGGGAGCACTTTAGCTGACAGTCACAAGGCTTGTGACTAAAATAATATATTTTTTTCCTTTTCTAAACCTATTTCAGCATGTGAAGCTTTGCATGTCTCTTAATCATTTTATTTGTCTCTTTTTTATTTATATGCCTTTTTAAAGGAATCTATAGCTGCACAGTCAGATCAGGATTATTATGATAATTATAATAATAACTTATATTTCTGTAGCTGTGTTCCTCCCAGAGGGTACCAGAGTACTTTGCTGAGAACTGTAGAGAGAAAATATTTTACTCCCACCATTAATATGTGGCTGTATCTGGACTAGATTGAATGAGGTCACTCTATAGTGGATTTTGATACAGGGTAATAAAAATGTGCTGCTTTAACCTTTTCTCTTTTCCAAGCCCTATGCAGTTGTTTATTGGTAGGTTTTTCACACTACTCTGCTGAAAGACTTAGAGGTAGACTCGATCTTAAAATCAAGAAATTGATCTGGAGCTTGAATTACAGTACTTTCTTTTGAGTCCTTGAGGGAGTTAGTATAGAGGTAAGATTAGCATTCTGATTCCTTGTCTTCTTGATTGGGAAAAGCAAGAGGAAAGACCCAGAGGCCATCTGCTTGGCATCACTTTAGCACGTAACAGTTTCCTTTAAAACATTTTATGGTTCTCTGTTATGGGAATAGTGGAGCTCTGTGATGAAATGTGCCTGCCAAGTTACAAATTTGAAATATAATTAATATCTCGAGTTTTATTCTTGGTGGGAAATGGTAGAGGTAGTATTTTCCATTATGTACAGTTTTTGGTATTGTTACATAACTTCTAAATAGGACGTTCAGGGATTTCTGAATAAAGAAATCCTCATTATTGGCATGTATGTCTGTGAAGATGTAAATAGGTCTGCAGCAAAGAAACAAGTCATGCTTCTTCACACGCCTATTTCATTTGTTCCTCGCAACAGCCTTGTGAGATATATGGCATGTCGGTATTATTATTTCCATGATGTGGCTAAGGGAAACTGAGGCAGACGAACAAAATGATTTGCTCAAGGTCATGTGGCAAGCAAATGGTGACCTCCTGAGGTCTCCTGTCTCCCGGGTCTGGACTCTTTCCATAATGCTCTACTGCTGCTCCTCTGTGATTGACACACTCCTATCCTAGCCTCACTTTAGAATCCTTTGAAGGCCCAAGTGTCTGGGGAAAGGTGTGAGTGTGGATCTTAGCTCAAGGCTGAGTAAAATGCCTGGTGGTTCACTATTTAGGAGTCCTATAACCCTAGGAAGGGCTCTCCATAAGTGGAGCTTGAGATGACTTCCTTCCTTTGTAGTGTGATTTTAGAGGTTGTAAAAAGCTTCTGGCCAAACATTATCTCCCCCTTCAGACAGTC
Source organism: Pseudochirops corinnae (assembly GCA_028646515.1). Classification (NCBI taxonomy): domain Eukaryota; kingdom Metazoa; phylum Chordata; class Mammalia; order Diprotodontia; family Pseudocheiridae; genus Pseudochirops; species Pseudochirops corinnae. Next base: position 465,109,532 of record CM053585.1, read on the forward strand.
CCAGGACCTGAAATTCCTCCATTCCTAATTGGGTGTTTGTAATCTCTGACTCCTCTTTAACTTGTCAGAGTAGTACTTAAGCAAAAGTTTCAGACCAGAAATACAGGTAGAAGCAGGTATTTAGCATGTTAGAGAATATAAGCGTGCTTTGGCATTTATTCAGTAAATACTTACTGAACCACTGATGTTTACAAGATCATTGAGCTAGGCCCTAGGGAAGAGGCATAAACACAGCCCTTGCCCTCAAGGAGCTTATAGTTTTGTAGCACATTAAAACACTAAAATAGATAATACTCTGCATTATAGTGTATTAGTTTCAAAACCAAAGTGCTGGGTGAAATTCAAGGGGGAATTTACTGCTAGGAAAACAATGGAAAAAGGAGTTTTTGAAGTGGGATTTATAAGATAGGTAGGCATTTATCAGATGAAATGGGGAAGGGGGAGGACGTTCCAAGTACTGGAAACAGTAACCTCCCAGGGCCTGGGCTCCTTCCTTAGGCCCCTGAGGGCCTTCACTTCCTTCCACCAACTGCTGCATCCCATATCCAACTGTCTTATTTTGCTTTATGTATTGGTTACCATTTTGACCTTAATACCAGTAACTTTCCTACTTCATTTCCTCTATTTACTTAAAGGCTGGAGACGTAGAAGGTAGGCAGTTCTGAGTCAGCTGTTTTCGGTCAGGCGCTATGAGAGCCCTTCAACAAATGTCTGTAAATGCCCTACTGTGTACCAAGCACTGTTTGGCTGCTGGGGTTACAAAGACACAGGCCCAAAGGCAGCAGTTGTAACTGTTGGGGGTGTGATCTACCTTTTTTTGTTCTTCTAGCGGTGGCACCCCAGCTACCTTAAGTGCCACTTGTGCTTAGATTTTTAAGTGCAAAAGCAGTTTCCACTGCAGAAATTCACATGTGGGAGGCTGAGATGTTTTTTCCTTTCTTTGTATTTCCAACCCTTTGAACAGTTGCTGGCATGTAGTCAGCCCTTTGTAAGTGCTTCTTGATTGACTAATGAAAACCTGATCGGAAATGTAAAAAGCAAACAGTAAACCCTCAAAACTTGTCAAATCAGTGACCTTAACTTTATATACATGATATGGAGTAAAGAAATAAGTAAGGATGGCTGTGGCCCTCTGTATCTATGTCATGCATGCTGCTCAGTCCTTTTCCCTTTTGGCTTTCAAGCTGTTTTGCTGGTAGTCTGACCACTGGATTCATAGAACATTTACTGGACTAGTTGTAGTTTCTGTTTGACTTTGAAAGGAGATATTTTGATGTAAGAGTAATGTTACCTTTTAATCTTCCTGTTTCTTTATTTACAACTTACGTGTCTGCTATCACCTTTTGCCCAGTTTTATGAGTAACACGGATGTGATCCCTTTTGTGGGGAAGAAATAAACTGACTTGTTGTCTAATTTTCCTAGTGTTTAGATCTCAGAGGGATCATCCAGGCCTAACTTCTCAATTTATAGTTGAGTAAACTGAGTTTCAGAGAGGTTAATTGACTTTCCTAAAATCACATAACTAGTAAGATTTGTTTTTCTAGTAGTAAAGGTGGGTTTCTGATGGCAGGCTTCTGTTAAAGGGATTACTTGTGGCAGTGGAACAAAGGAAGTCTAAATGGCCATTCAGTTTGAACCTGTGACCTTGACTTTAGTCGTATTGGAAGCTACCCAACTGAGCTAACTAGCCACAATCAAATATTGAACTCTTTATGTGATAAACAGACCTTACCCTCATGCTCGTGTTCAGATTTTCTTTAAAAAATGCTGTAACATGGGCCTTGCTTTGTTGCCACCTTCTGTTTTAGCTCTGTAATTGAGCTGATGGAGGTTTCACTAGCATTTGCATTTCATTGAGTGTTCGGGCTGACATAATCTGTTAAGAATATGAGCTTGGTTTGTAGTTAAATTAGGGTGTTTTTGATCTTTGTGGTGATTTAACATGCTCCAAAGCTGCCATGTTTACCTTTTGCATCCTGATACTGTGATACTGAATCTTTGCAGTGGTTTAGAATCTCATTTATTGAAATGAAGCAAATTTCTACATAACCTTGCCAAATTATTATCACACCAGTCTCTCCTTTGCATGCAGATCTCTGCCTGTTATGGCATTAATGGATAAAGCACAAGACAAAAGTGTCGATGGACAAAATTCTGGGAACCCTAATATATGTAGGAGACAGCTACTCAGTAAATTGAAGAAGACCAGCCTGTCCACTGGGAGGCTGCTAATGATGATGTGTTGCCAATGACAAATCAAATTAAGGATGTGTGGAGCAATTCTAATATGCACTGGTAATTTAAGGATTTTCTAAGTCGTTCACATATTAGTCCAAAACGCAAGGTTATGGTGGGTCTGGTGTTGGGTACTGTTTCCAGCCAGCATAAGAAGAAGGAAGGTGTGTGTAATGAAGTGAGGAGTGTGAGAGCACTATTTATTTTTAAGTGACTCTATTGGTGACAATTTGTTAACCTAAACCCTACCAGGGGTGGGGAATCTGTGTTCTATGAAATTTGGATTCAAAGGGACGCACTTGACCTAGAGAGCAGGCTACATGTGGCCTTGAGGCTGAGGGTTCCTCCACCCCTGCTTCTAGACCATTGAACAGTTATTGGTGTGGTACTGGCATCATTGCTAGGATAGATCATTAAAACATTGTTTTGTTTGGCCAGTTTTATTTGAAAGCTGGGTAGGGGAGAGTAAGCAACTTCCAAATTGTAGTTGTTGATGAGTGCCCTATATCGAGACTTGATGTCAGGACCTGATGATACTGATTTGCAGCTTTGGCTTGATTTGGCAAGGTGAGAACTCACTAGGGAAGTCAGTTTTGTTTGAGATTCTGTCCAGTACTAATTAGTTGTGACTGCTTAGCTCTTAAAATAAAAAAAAAAAAAGCCATATTTTACTGAGATTCCTTTGTAGGATTTTAACAGTTTTAGTAAAGTGTTATCAGGATGCTGAACACTATTAATGGAGTCAGGAGCTCTCTTGCAAAGAGTTGGAAAAGTTGCTATAATTTCAGTATGATACTGAAGTGAGTCTCCAAGTTCTCCCTTGTTAACCCTTTTCAGCTTGATCATGGACTTTAAAGAGGGAAGGTATGTTAGACATCATCTAGACCAATGGTTCTCAACCTTCCTAATGCTGTGATGCTTTAATACAGTTCCTCGTGTTGTGGTGACCCCCAACCATAAAATTATTTTCGTTGCTACTTCATAACTGTAATTTTGCTACTGTTTTGAATTGTAAATATCTGATATGCAGGATGTATTTTCATTGTTATAAATTGAACATAACCCACAGGTTGAGAACCGCTGATCTAGACCAACTATATTGTTACAGATGAGGAAACTGAGGCTCAGGAAATTAATACATTTTCCTCAGGGTCATATAGCTAGTGTCACAGCTAAGATTAGAGCTATGTACAGTAGAAAGAGGACTGGATTTGGAATAAAATGAGCAGAGTTCAAATCCTGCTTCTCATACATGTTACACAAGATACATCTGACAAATTCATGGCAGAAATGGAGTGTACTTACCAATAGTTAGTTAGAAGGCATTTTCAAGGGGTTTGCAAATTTGAACAGAAAAGGATTTAAAACTAAAGCAGAAGAGAGAAGACCACCACTGTATATCCCCCAAATTAGATAGCATAGTGAGTAATCACAAAGAGGGAAGAAGATTACTAGCTGGGATACCCATAGACTCACAGGAAACAAAATCCAGGGAAGGGAACTGTAGTAAAACAAAAGGCCTCAAACATCTAAACAAAAGGATCGATAGGTCCCAATAGCAGGGTCCAAATTTGATCTTAGCGGTATCACTGAAACTTGGTGAGGTGAAATCCAGGACTGGGGGATAGCTTGGTAGGGGGTATACTTTGTGCAAATGAAGTTGGCTTGGCAAAAGGGGAACGAGAGGGTAGCATTTTATTACAAAAGTATATTCACATGAGGAAATCCAGGACCAGAAAGGGAAAACATGATAGCAAGTATTTTGATGAAAGTCTAAAGGAGTTGTTTGTAATTGAACTGTACCGGCCTGTTTGTAGTGGCTCAGACATGACATGCCATCTTCCATTGCTCTGCATTTGCTGTAGCCAATCTTCGTGTCTGGAAAGTTTTACTTCCTTACCTTTAACTTCCTCTGGTTTCCCTCAAGACTTAGCTTGGGTATCTTCATCAGGAGGCCTTTTCTGATCTCCCCGCTCCTAATTTCTTTTCCTTTCAAATGACTTTCATCTGATCTGTATATATCTTGTATATACTCAGTTATTTATACATACATACATACATATATGTCTATGTACACATATAATTTATTATTATATAATTATTTATTATACATTATACATGATATATGCATTATATATTATTATATAATAGTATGTATTATAGTATATTATTATATTAGTATATAATATATTCTGTGTAACATAATGCCTTGTATTTAAATACCTGTTATACCTTTTTGTCGTTACAGATTTGTCCTTTGTTCTCAAAAAGGACCTCTTTTAGTCATGTCTGACTCCTCATGACCCCATTTGGGGTTTTCTTGACAAAGATGCTGGAGTAGTTTGCCATTTCCTTCTCTAGCTCATTTGACAGATGAGGAAACTGAGGCAAACAGGGTTAAGTGACTTGTCTAGGGTCACACACCTAGTGTCTGAGGCCAGATTTAAATTCAGGAAGATGAATCTTCTTGACTCCAGGCCTGGCGCTCTATCCACTGTGCCACCCAGAACATGCTTTATTTGAGGGCAGGCATGGTAGGGTTTCCCCCTTGCCTTTTTCTTCCTCCTTTCTTTATATCTCCAGCAGTTCTTATAGTGACTGGAACATGGTGAGTGCTTAATAATTGCTTGTTGACTGATCAACAGTGTGACTGCAAATGATACTAGAAGTCTTTTGAGTATGTTAACTGATATATGCTTGAGTTCTGGGCTCTATATGAGCCTTTTTAAATATTCTTTTTTTTTTTCCTTTGGAGGGGGAAGGCAAGGCAATTGGGGTTAAGTGACTTGCCCAAGGTCACACAGGTAGTAAGTGTCAAGGGTCTAAGGCTGGATTTGAACTCTGGTCCTCTAGATTCCAGGGCAGGTGCTCTACTCACTGTGCCATCTAGCCGCCCCTCCTTTTTAAAAAAATATTCTTAAGTGATTATTTTGATTCTTTATGCCTTTGTTTCCACATTTGGAAACAAGAATGGTAGTAGTTGCTTCCTAACTTCCTCACAGACTGTTACACAAACAGATGTTTTTTTCAGACATAAAAATGCCTTTACAACAGTTTCTAGAGGTTGGCATTATATAAACACAAGGGTGCTTATTATTATTGTCATTATTTCCTCCAAATGATTTTCTTTTTTATTGATACCTTTTGTTTTGACATAGGCACATTCCAACAAACTGCTTACCCCTTCTTCTCCATTCAAAAGTGGTTATTGATTATAAGACCAATTATGAAAGCTAAGCCTGACATGCTGTGGTAAATTATGTACCTGCTTGATTTACAATCCAGAATCAGGTGAACAGATTTGCCAGACAAATTAATTTTGTTTGTCTTTCATGAAAATTCTAGCACAGCGTGATAGCTGATGGCAGTAAGTCTAACTCACCTGAATTTAACTTAGAGCTTAGTGCAGTGGGTCATAGCATAGACCATTCCTTATTGCTTGAGTCTGGTCATGTCGTGGCTGATCCAACTAGATCAACATTCTTGCCCATTAGAGACAGCTAGTGCATAGTGGTTAGAGTGCTGGGCCTGGATTCGGGAAGATCTGAGTTCATATTTGACATCAGACACGTAATAGCTGTGTGGCCCTGGGCAAGTCACTTAACTTCTGTTTGTCTTAGTTTTTTCAACTGTAAAATGGGGCTAAACAATAGCACTCACCTCATAGTATTGTTGTGAGGATCAACTGAGATGACATTTGTGTAGGACTTAGCACAGTGCCAGGAATGTAGTAGATACTACATAAATGCTTATTGCCTTCCCCCTTTCTTTCTTCATTCTGAGTCATAATTTATAGATTTGATGTGATGTCAGATAAAATCCACAAACCATAAAATCCTTTACTAGCCCTATGTGGCAGAGCAGTAGGTTTGGAAGAAAGACGGAATTAAATGTACGTCTTTTCTGATCTCTTAATTATATTATGGTAGGACACAGCTTTGTGATGTACTTCTTGAGTTATGGGGGCAACTAGGTAATGCAGTGGATAAAGTGCTGGACATGGAGTCAGAAAGATTCATCTTCCTGAGTTCAAATCTGGCCTTAGATACTTACTGGCTGTGTGACTCTGGGCAAGTCACTTAACTCTGTTTGCCTCAGTTTTCTCATAAAATGACCTGGAGAAGGAATCTCTGCCTCGTATTTCTGCCAAGAAAATTCCAAATAGGGTCACAGAGAGTTAGATACGATATATGCATATCATTATCTGGAGTTATGATCTCCCTATCTATATTAGATTGGAATTATTTTGAGGATGTAGATCTATGTCTTCATTTCTTTTTCTTTTAAAATATTTTTATTGATTTATTTCTGTTTTTCTCTACTCCCTTGAGTCATGTCTTATAATAAGCAAAAAAGTTTAAAAATCTCAGAAAAAGCAACCACCCTTGACAGTGTATTCTGCACCAATGATTCCCCGCTTCTTCTGAGAAGAAGGATGTGAGTTTCATCACTGGGAACTAAGGCACTGAATTACTATTAATCTGGGCTTTTTGCTTTTTCGTACTGCCATTTACCTTATTATTATCGTTTTGTATGTACTGCTTTTTTTTTTCTGTATCACTTCATGCAGATTTTCCCATGTTTTTTGAATTTCTGAATATTTGTTATTTCTTAAGGTGTAATGATATTTCATTATGTTTATATATCAAAGTTTATTTAGACATTCTTGAGTTGATGAGTGCCACAAACAGTGCTGCTACCAATGCTGTATATGGGATCTTCCTTCATAATTGCCCCCCTTGGAGTACATGCCTTGTAGTGAGATGGTGAATCAGTGGACATAAGCAGTTGAGTGACCTTCATTTTTCTTTTTCCCCTTAGTTTCTAGTAGTAAATATACAATAGATACTCAGGAAAAACTCTGTTTATCCCTCTCTTTGCACATTTTGATCTAATTACAGAGAAGAGGATTGACATGAGATCTTGATCCAGCCTTTGATCAAAATGGATGCAGGATGGATAGTATGGGAACCTTGTCAAGAATAGTTAGGGAGGAATCAGTTACTTATTACTGTGACTCAGGGTCCTAATATTATCCCTGGGTTACAGGGATAAATCAGGAATTCTATACCTGATTGGAAGAGAGGGAGGTAGATTTGCAGCCTCTTTCATATATGTGGCTCCTATAATCTTTGTGTAATAAGGAAAAGAGTCAGATTTTCTAGGGGAACTAGATTTCCATTGTTTAGCTTAGAAAATCAGTATACCAAACTGTTGAACAAGTAGACATCAGAATTCTCACTTGATAGCTAGAGTCAGCAAATCAGTACTTAGACATCGCTGATATTTACTATCTTTCATATGTATACATGTATATATGTACACATATAAAATGTGCATGTGTACATGTATATGCATACATACACACACATATGTACACATATATACACACACTCCAAAATGTGGCTTTTAATATATTCTGGATCCTTACCAAAACTGGCTTTCTACTGAACTCCTGGATAGGAGAAGTACTTGAATATATAGAGAAGCATGTCATTGTATTCTTAAAATGAGAAATAAAAACTATGTACACAGATATTAGAATTGCTTGCTAAAGAGGGAAAACATTTTTAATTTTGCATTGTGTGATAAGCTATGTTAATAGCTATGAAAGTCTATGCTTATAACTGTTTCTGTTAGGTATTTATTAAAATTGTTAGTGGTCATCTAACCCAATTTTCTGACCTCAAATCCAGTACCAACTGAAATAGTTTAAATTTTTATTGGACCTAAATGTTTATTAGACTAAAAACATCTTCTAGCATTTTTTAACCTTTTAGAATTCAGAGGAATGGCAAATTTTAGGGAGGGCAATGGAAATTGAGAAATTATGTATAAATAGGAATATGGAGAAATTCTATAACTGAAATTCCATATTTACGTGTATGCAGTTTAGGGGGGAAGGCAGGACAATTGGGGTTAAGTGACTTGTCCAAGGTCACACAGCTAGTAAGCGTTAAGTGTCTGAGGCTGGATTTGAACTCAGGTTCTCCTGTCTCCAGGGCTGGTGCTCTATTCACTGGTGTATGGAATTTCTTGTGCTCATTAGGGCATGATTAGGGTACTCAGTGCCACTATGGGAATCCTTTCAGAGAACAGTCTAACAGTTCTTCCTAACATCTATATGTTCTTTTCCCTTCAAAAAGAAGTAAAGAATTGTATAATGCTTAAGCTGGAAAGATCCTTAGACTAGACTACCTTGTCTAACTACCTCATTTTATAGCAAGCTACGATTCAGTTTGTGTGGCCCTAAGGGACCGGAACAAGGCCTCATTTTCCTCAGGTGGATTTCCTGTTCCCTACCTAAAGATGATTTGTTCCTTCAGGATGGGCCTTTCTTTCTTTTCTTTTCTTTCTTTCTTTCTTTCTTTCTTTCTTTCTTTC
>CM053585.1:465118651-465144208 GCA_028646515.1 Pseudochirops corinnae
CCCCCCCCTCCTTCTCTCCCTCCCTCTCTCTCTCTATCTCTGTCTCTGTCTCTCTTTCTCTCCCTGCACATTGACTCTTCTGGAGTTTATTTCCATATGTTATATCTTAAGATGCCATGTAATGGGGAAATTCCAAAAGAATAGAAGAGTATTGAGTGGTATTTTTACTGGGGAAAAAAGGTGCCCAAGAAAACTTTAGGTACTACTTAATCATTACTTTTTTCATATTTTTGAAGACAATATAATAATAATTGACATTTATAAAGTACTTCTACAGTCTACAGTGCTTTGTATCCATCACCTCATTTTATAACAGAATCATATCATCTCAGAGCTAGAAGGCCATCAGGGACTTACCTGAGCTAGCTCATATGTGAATACTCTTTATAACATACTAAAGCAAGTTGGTCAGTCAGCATTTTGCTTGAAGATTTAAAGGAGAGGGCAACTCACTACCTCCCTAGGCAGCCTAGTCAATGGTTGTTTTAGTTGTTTGGAAAATTTCCCTTTCATTAAACCCAAATTTGCCTCTTCACAGCTCTTGTCATTGCTTCTGCCAAGCAAAACAAGTCTTTGATCACTCTTCTACATGACTGCCTTTTAGATACTTGAAGATAACGTTATCATGTTCCTCCTAGGTCTTCTCCCCTCCTGGCTAACCACACTCAGTTGTTTTGATTGATTATTTATTCAGCTGATATATCATGGCATGATCCAGAGCAGCAGTTCTCAACCTGTGGGTCGCAACCCCTTTGGGGGTCAAACGACCCTTTCACAGGGGTCCCCTAAGACCGTCAGAAAACACATATTTCTGATGGTCTTAGGAACCGAGACACAGCTCCTCTATCCGTCTCCAGGCGGGTCCACCCACATGCAGATACGCCCACATACAAGTATTAGAGGGTTGGCATTAGTAAGGTTGAGAACCACTGATCTAGAGGCTCTTCATCATCCTGGTTGCCCTTCCTTGGATGCTCTCTAGTTTATCAATGTGCTTCCTAAAATGTGGCATCCAGTACTGAAGACAGTCCTTTAGATGCGATCTCTTTAGAGCAGTATATTCTAAGACTCCGTACTCTTTCTGAACACTTCTACCTTTCTTAATGTAGTCTCACATTGCATTAGATTTCTTGGCTACCACTTCATAATGTTGATTCATATGGTACTTTCAGTCTCCTAAAACTGCCATATTTTTTTCATTTAAACTAATCTCTAACCAAGCCTCGCTTTTCTTGTACTTGTAAAATTGATTTTTTGATCCCAAGTATAAGACTTTCCATTTATCCCTATTAGATATCATCTTATTAGATTTAGCTTGTTCTAGTATATCAGGATTCTTTTTTTACTTGTCATTATAATGTGACATATTGACTGTCCTTTCTACCTTTATGTCATCTACAAATTTGATAAACATGCCGTCTTTATCCAAGTCATTTATAAAATAGTTGATCACACTGCCAAGCACACAGGCCACTTAAAATAGATTGACTTTCATGTTAACGTAGAATTATCAATTAATGCCCTTTAGGTCTTGATGTTTAACTAGTCCACATCCACCTAATTGTACTATAATTTATCACATGTCTCTCCTTCTTGTGCATAATAGTAATAATACGAGAGACCTTGTCAAATGCTTTGATAAAGGTCAGCCAATCAGTAAACATTTTTTAAAGTGACTAGTATGTGCCAGGCACTGTGCTAATTGCTAGTTACACAAATACTAAAAAGAAAGACCACCCCTGCTCTCAAGAGTTTATCATCCAATGGGAGAAGACAATACAGAAAAGAAAACTGAAAAGCAGGGCAGTGGGAAAATACCTGGCTTGGGGACGTGATGGAAAAACACAAAGGCATACAGCCAGTTGGGAAGTGAAGAGGTGTCTGGCCTTAAATGGAGCTTTTGGGAGATGCCCTTTGCTGTACCCTCTAATCAGAGCAGTTGGAGGGGAAGAGGATACTAATGCTATCTGAGTGCCAAAGCTCCTTCAGTCTTACAGACTCAGAGGATTCCTGAGGGCATGATCTCCTGAGGGAAATCCAAAGGAGTGCAACATTGCCCTGATACGTAAAGGGAATAAATAATCTTTGTTTGGTTCTTTGGTGACTCATAACTCTTCTTTTTAATAACTCATTTTAGATTGTTGCCAGCAATTAAAGTCAAGCTCATTGGTTTATATTCTTTTTCCTTAAAAAGAAAAAGTCAAGTCCTTCAATCCTGTAGTATCCCTCCTGTTCTCCACGCTCTTGACCAATTGCTGACAGAGGTTCTTCACTCACCCTAGTTAGTTCTTTCAGTCCCTAGGAATGGTTTTCATCAAGGCTAGGTGACTGGAATTACTGTCTTCATACTCACAGGACTCTATAAAGTGGGCATTATAAGTATCATCACCCCATTTTGTAGATGGCAATTAAGTATTGAAGAGGATAAGTGACTTTCCTGTAGTCTCACAGGCAATGTGTGAGCATCAGAGGTGGTGTTTGAACCACAGGTCTTCATGACTGAGTCTGTCAGCCTTCAGGCTTTTGTTATCTACTTTGTGTTGAGGCCCACATCCTGAGAGTGACACCTCTGAGAAGTGTGGGGAACATACAAGATCCTGATATCTGTCGTTTTTCGGTTTTTAAGAAAGTTACTTATGACAGAAAATTCCAGTCTAACGGGTATCCTCAGATGCAGTGTATCTCTCATGGTGTGATAAGATCACTTTGTCCAACTGTGTTTGTTGAAGATGTTTGGCCATGTCATTGAAGCTGTCCTGCTTAATGTCAGTGTAGAGAAGAATTGCCTCTCTGTGGTGGAGTTCTTCACTTCCTGATGATATTATATCACTTGCATTGAATGCTGGAATCTTGTTCAGCCTCCTTACTGAGATCCACAGTACTACCAAATAGCACGGTCCAATTGTTCACACCAAAAACAAAATAAATTAGAAGTGCATATTGCTTAGATCATGATATGCAGCTGGATGGGCAACCTGTCAGATTAGTCCTTCAGTAGATGTATCTTGGACAAGTGCTGCAGATGGTTAATGAGTTGGGCCGGGAATTTAGGAGGAGGAGGAGATGGGGCTTGATTGCATTTGGGAGCTGTGTAGTGCTTTCAGTGATCCTAAAATGTCCATTACTGCAAAACCCATGTCTTTAATACCATTATTTTCTCAGTGACATTATCTGACTTTGAATCTTAGAATACAATGTTTTCAGAAGAATTAAAATTATAAAAAAACTAAAGGACAATGGAGAGTCAAACAGGTAATGACATCTTATCATTAACAAAATGCATTACATCTCTCATAAAATGTTTTGGAATTTCTTTGACTAGAAAAAGGAAGTGGGCTTCTTTTGTGTCAAGAATGAAAGGCAACAAGTGGACAAATTAATTGTTTCATTTATAATCCTAAACTGCATGGTGGAGCCCAGTGCCTTGCATTTAATAGGCATTTAATTTTGTTTGTTGAATCAAAGATGTCAAAAGAATGAGAGTAAAACCTTGGGTGCGTTGGGTAGATTTAAAAAATTTTTTAAAATTCATTTTGAACTTAAATACTTAAAAAAAATTGCATGTACACAGTATAACAAAAAGAAGATTCACTTATAAAATCATGAATTTCCATTTCACTGTTTACTTTTTTGAAAAAAATATGCGATAATGACTACGTATCATTTTCAAAGCTACCCTGCTTTTCTGTTCTTCTAAGTTTTCTTTTGTTCTTATTTTTATCTAGTTTTATTGTTTTTATTTTTTTCTCCCTTTCTTCTCCCACCTCTTCCCCGCCCCCTCCACTTTAGAGAAGGCTACCATACAAATATGTGTGTGTGTGTGTGTGTGTGTGTGTGTGTGTGTGTGTGTGTGGCCGTGCCCGGAAATCTATACTATACATACTTCTGTTTATCACTTTTTTCTCTGGAGGTGGATAGCATCTTTCATAGGTTCTTTGTAGTTCGAGTATTTTTAATACTCAAAATTACTTAGTTCAAAGTTGTTCTTAGAACAATGTTGCTGTTACTGTGTACAACATTCTCTTGGTTATGCTCATTTCAATTTTCATTATTTTATCCAAGGCTTTTCATGATTTTCTAAAATCAACCAGCTTATCATTTCTTATAGCACAGTAAGTAGTATTGTGTCACAATCATATACCACAACTTGTCCAGCCATTCCCAAATTGATGGGCATCACCTCAATTTCCATTTCTTTGCTACCACAAAGAAAGCTGCTATAAATATTTTAGAACAGATAAGTTCTTTTTTTTTCCCCCAATTGTCTTGGGAAACAGATCTAATAGTGGTATTGCTGGGTCAAAGGGTATACATAGTTTTATAGCTCTTGGGGTATAATTCCAGATTGCTCTCCAGAATGGCTGGATTAGTTCACATTTCCACCGACAGTGAATGAGTGTCCCAATTTTTCCACATTCCCTCCAACATTTGTCACTTTTACCTTCTATCCTTTTAGTCAGTCTGATAGGTGTAAAATGATAGGATAGATTCTTTATGGAAGATTTATGGGGAAGTTTGGACAAGTATTACATAGAATGAGCAAGCTTTCTAAGCATTTTCAACCACACTGGTGAAGTAAGTAACCCAAACTGATAAAATCATGGCTCTTCTCAAAGTATCATGAAGTTTGAGAAATCATATAGTTTGAGAACCCTTGGCAACTTGGGGAAAAAAAGATTCAGCAAATGCTTATGGTATCTCTTGTTTGTGTCTGGCATGATCATTGCTCTCTAGGAATCAAAAAGAAAAAAGGATGAACTTTTGCTTTAATAAAATGACTTTTTTGGAGTTGTTTTACTTGTCTTTCATTGATTCTTCCTCCCCCAAACCTCACCACAACCCCCCCCCCCCGAAAAAAAAACCACAACAAACCAACCTGTGTGCTTTTAAAAGAAGCAAAATACTTTTAATGAGAAGTTTGGTGCCTTAGTACTGGTCAGCATAATGATATTTTTGATCAAGGTGATTTGTGACATTTACTTGCTCTTGGGTTTTATTTCTTCTAGTACATTTGAAAGAATCTTTAAGGTAGAAATTCACAAGTAAATGGCCTTTTCTTTGACAGCACTTTATCTGTCAAACCTCTCCCCCCCTTCATGCACTTATCAATAACTTCATCTCATTTACTTTATCCTGTAAATTCCATTATCTCTGAGGCAGTCTATTGCATTAAGCTGTTAGTACCTAATATCGCCTCATTTACATTGACACATGCTTGACCTCAACCCTTCTACTCTCTTAGTTAATGCCCCAACAAGCACTGATATCTCTCTGGAGCATTATCATTTGGCTGTTAGCTCAACTAATAACAACCATTCATTTGAGCTGATGAAAGTTTATTAAATAAGAACATGCAATAACCCTGGCAGTAATGAAGGTAAAATGGCGGTAGATAGCATCCTGGTTTTAACGGTGAGAGTGTGATGAGTCTACATTATAGATATTGGGTTTCCTGAGGGAGAAAAAAGGGCACCCGTGTAAGTCTAATCAATATTTTGTCATCGAACTGATTTACAAATGGGCATATCTAAATGCCTGAAATGCTTATTGATGAGTACAGTGCAGACTGAATGATGATGATGATGGTGATAATGATGATGATGATGATGATAAAAAAGCCTCTTGCTCTAGGCAGTTGAAATTGCCTTTGTGATGTGCCTTCCTTAGGATCTTTCTCATGTTTTCTAGTCTTTAACCCCGGAGGGCTTTAGTGGGAGAAAGCTGTAGCCAAAGCAAGCCAAAACTTCTTTGTGTCCTTTCTAGTGAAATGGAATTACCTCTCTGAACCTCACTTCCCTTATCTGTAAAACGAGATGATTGAACTAGAAAGATCTTTAAGAATGATCCTACTTCCAGCTCCAAAGTTATCTAATGAGTTTACATTTATCTAGGACCCTAAAGTAATGTAGTCATCTCATTTGATCCTTACACGACTCTATTTTCTAGGCAGTATAAGTATTGTTTTCCTTATGTTGTAGATGATGAAACTGGGATTCTGAGGCACTGAAGGGCTTGCTTAAATTCTAATGTGATTTGTGGACTAGCTTTCCTGATCTAAGCAGGTACATCTTTCAGATTTGACTCTGTGTAGGTCATAAGGCCAACTTATTAGGACAAATAAGTGAATTATTAGCAAAGTAATGATCTGAATGGCTACCTTTTTGAAACTTGCACTTACATGTAGCATAGTTTCTTAAAGCTGAAATTTTTAACCCTCAGGTACTATTTATTGACTTGAAACTTTATGCTGATATGTGATAGTGTTTCCTTCCTTTTGGCATTTGTTCTCTTGTGTCAGTAAACAAAAGTCAGGAATAAATCAGTGTTTTGAATTTCTAGAATCTGGTTAATGATCTTTTTTCCTTTCCATATATACTAGCACAGATCATGGCTGTTTCGCAGTACTAGAAATCTTTCTTTAGCAGATCCAATATGTTTATTAATTGGGTAACTCCTGGGAAGTTAGTGTCTTTTCAAGGTTAGAAAACTGGGAGCCTTTATTTTTGTAGCTGCTTTTCTAATACGTGGCATATGTTAGATTCTTTCGTCCATGGAACTCCTGGACAAATGGAGTCATTTTCTTTTTGGAATTTTATTCTTGAGGTAATAGTAAATGCATCCTTGTCCCTTGAAGGTCCTGTTTTGGCCTGTTCATTTTGTCTCTGAACTATTGGCTCTTTTGCTGGGAAATCTCAAGAGGATTTTGGTAATATAGAGTCTGTACATTTTGGGATTTCTATTTTCTGTTTCTAATCTTTCCTAGTATTGGAAGATAATTGGTTGTGACCAACACATGTGCTCTGATTTCCCTTGCTTCTACACCCCCTCCCACATCCATCTGTGCCTCCTTAAATATCTCTCCCAAGTGCACTTGGGTCAGGTACCATTGATATGCAGTACATTACAGACATTAGTTTTCATTCCACAATTTTTTCACGTCTGGGTAGTTCTCTCCCGCCCCCACCCCACCCTTGTATTCTGCCTGTTTCCCAGTGACTGTCTTTTCATGTAAAGTTGGTTAGTCCCTGTATTATAGAGCTGAGAAACTGATCCCTTTAAATTAGACTTAATCTTGCTATCTCTCTTTTAAAATCTGTTTTTCTTCTTTCTGGGTCTTTCTTCCCTGCTGGAGAAGGCATTTGTAGCTCTTTAATTAATCTTTTAAAAAAGTGCTTTGAAGATAAAAATGCTCTATAGAAGTATTATTATTAATTTGTTACAGACAGTGTGACTGCCAAGTACTGAAACCTGTAAATAGACTGCTGTAGGGACAGAGTTTTGTAAGCTTTCTAGGGAAAAATTTTCTGTTTATTGAGTCTGTGGATAGATAGTCCATATTTTCCTCATTCCCTTCAGTTAATAGAATACTGTTCTGTTTCTGATGAGTTATAGAAGTACTTCAACATGCATTTATTGGATATACTCTCTTCTGGTCTTCCAGAGAGATGTAGAAATGTGGACAATGGCCTTTGTTCTCATAGAGTTTATAACTTAATTTAACAAATGTTTGTTAAGCACCTACCGCATTTAAAGTATTATAGTAGGCACTGGCTATACAAAGAAGAAAACAAAACTGTTCCTTCAAGTTTATGATCTTGGCGGTTTGTATGTACACACGAATGGCCAGGAGTGACGTCATTTGCCTGTAAACCCTGATCCTAGTGGATGCTAAGGCTGGAGTATTGTTTGAGCTTGGGAATTCTGAAGTGCAGTAATACTAAAGCTGATGCTACGTCCCCACTGTGGAGTGGAGGCCTACCAGGTGACCTGAGGAAAGGTGAACCAGCCCCAGTTGGAAATGGAGCAGGTCAAAGCTTCTGTGCTTCTGAGCGGTGGAGTCAGGCCATGGGTGGCTGCTGTACTTTCAGCCTGGGCAAGATGGGGGAGACCCAGTCTTCCCTTAGTGAAAAAAGATAATTTCATGTAATTTCATACTTCTTATTTTCTAAATTTAAAATGGACTTTTAAAATGTGCTCAGGATGTAATAATAGAATCATAGGTTAGCACTAGAAGGGGCCCTCATAATCACTGAGTCCAGTCTTTTAATTTTACAGGTGAAGAAACTGAGGCCCACAGATATTGTCACACAGCAAATTCGTGTCAGAACTTGGATTAGGACCTGGATCTTGTGACTCACTGTCCAGTGGTCTTCCCTGTATGCAATACCCTCCCTTACTAATATAGCCCTGGCTCTTTTTAGTCTGTTTTTAAAGCCTATGTGTTTCCAGGTTTATCTCAGTCTTCATTTTTATTTCCTGTAGCAATGCACTTTATATCCATGTTGTACTTGCTTATGCAAGGCTACTGGAATCTCAGGAGGGAATTCAGTTCCAGTGGTCCCTATTATGGTCTGAAACAGTGAGTTGAGACATGTGGTGCTTTGTCAGAGCAGTTTGTGGCACTAATATTTTGTTTTGAGTAGGCATAACTCAAGTTGCCAGATTACAGATAGTAGTAGTAGGCATTGGATTAAGAGTGTATGTTGAAATGGGACCTTGGTTTCTTAGAAATGGTGCCGCTCCCCATGACATTACCAACCTGTCATCTATAGATTATGACCTCTGAGCTGTTTTTCTAGTGTTGATGATCTGAAAAGCAGGTGGAAAGGATATTGCACAATATCTGATCGATTATGAGGTTTTTTTCTTAATTGCTATTTGCCTGCAGTGATGGATAATGGACGATAGATTCCCAGGAATTATCCATACTATCTCCCCCAGTTCTCTTGGGGAAGCTGCAGGCTGTGAAGCAGAATTTTTCACCCAGTTGTTTAGTAGAGTAGTGCCTTGTGTTCAGCAGACCCAGCCTAAGAAAATAGACACAGAAGAGAAAATTAGGGATAGCATCACTGAACTTTAAAAGACTTTTGAGACAAACTAGTTCAGCCATCTTATTTTAACAGGTGATGCCATTTGAAACCCAGGCACATTAAGTGATCTTGCCAAGACTGTAATATGTAGCGGAATGTGGACTACTGGGATTCTCTGTTCTCAGTTCATTACATGTTTCTTGGCATTTTACTTCCTCTCTCCATTGTATAAAAGAGATTTACAGTGGGATCTCTTTAAATAGAAAGTTCTCCTCTTGCAATGAAAATAAGATTTGATTTATAAAATTTTGTTTTATTCACGACTTTGAGAAAACACATATTGCATAGTTCCCCAGGGGGATACAGTGTGCAATAGTGGCTTCATTATTAATAACCACAACAGCAATAAAAGAAAAGCTTGCATTTTTATGGTGCTTTAGAGTTAGAATACTTTCATGTGATCTCATTTTAATCTCATTAGTTCCCTGCTCTAACTAGGTGACCTAACAGGCTCAGGTGTGTTGTTTCAGGCAAGATGAAAACTTGCTATGCTATTGGAAATGTTCTGTTATTATCTTTTACTGCTCTCCTTCTGACGTAGAGACAGGTATGAAGTAATTTGTAGTCAGGCGGTAGCAGGAGTATTAAACGCCTGCTTCAGAAGAGGGAGTGTTTCCAAAAGAGAAGGAGGAGAAGCGACGGGGGCTTCTTGTGGTAGCTGTGTAGCTTCTGCCTGGCCAGGAAAGCCTCACCCCGAGCAGAGCTGAGGGAGGACCCCAGAAGCAGATGTGCTTTGTTGGCCATGGTGACTGGCGAGACCAATGGGGCAGCTCTCTGGAGGGAGGCCTTGGCTGACAAGAACGTTGATGAATGAGTAGGGTGCTTCTCATCAAACTTGGAGAATTCTCTTATTTTTATTAGCTTTTATTTAGTTTCAAGATTTGTTCTATGCCTCTTTGTCTACATCACCTCTATCTTTTTAGTTTGGGTGATCCCAGTCAATAAAGCAGAAAGATTTTGAAGGGTCTTGTGTCCCCTTATTCTTTTTTCTTTTTGGAGGGGGAAGGCAGGGTAATTGGGGTTAAGTGACTTGCCCAAGGTCACATGGCTACTAAGTGTTAAGTGTCTGAGGCTGGATTTGAACTCAGGTCCTCCTGACTCCAGGGCTGGTGCTCTGTTCACTGTGCCTCCTAGCCACCCCCCCTTGTACTTTTTTATGTGTTGTCATGTTACTAGGAGAAGGTGTAAATCATCTGAAATGCCCTCTGGTTACATACATGTTAACTGCAACTTTAATTTTGTCTAAAGAAACAGTTACAGAATGTCTGTGTTGTGTTAATGTTGAATATGTTTCCCATGACAGGTCACGTTCTGGCATTCTGAAAGCAACAAACCATTTTAAAAGTCATTGGCTATCTTGACAGTTATAAAAAAATGTTTATTTTGGCCTCAACAATTTTTTCCAAATTTTCTTTAGGAAAACAAAAAGAAAAGTTACTAAAGCAAACATTTTTATTAAGTAACAGATGGTATAGTTGTAAAGATGTTAATTTTGGGAGGGGGGGGCTTAAATCAGATTCTTATTTAGAAACACTTGCTAACGTCAACTACCTTTGAGTGTCTTACACAGCATTTCCTCCCTAGGTTTCTTTTACAACTTTTCTCCAATGAAACAGGTGTTGAAAATGGCAAAATTTATCATTGCCTCCCTAATATTTCAATTGGTTCATCCAAAACAATGAAGGTAAATATTTCTGTTTAGCTGGCATTCCTGAGAAAGATTGACAAAGAATACATTTTTAATTCTCTTCCATATGCTATAGGAATAGCATATGACACCTTTGTTTTTGACCCTGAGGTGAAAATGTGAAATAAGTTATGGGGAAAGCTTTTTTTTATGGATAATATTTCAGTCATCAGGATTTTTCTTTTTGATTATATTGTGTTTGTCTCCCAAAGAGTCAAACCAATAAGTTAGAACAGGAAGGGACCTCAGAAATCATCTTGTTTATTCAACTCCTTTATTTTACATGAAGAAACTGAGGCCCAGAAAGGTTAAGGTTTTAAAAACATTACCATCCTGACTGCAAACATGGCAAGTAGTGACCGGAATTTGAACACAGAATTCTCTGACTCTACATTGCGTCCTCTTTCTATTTGATCAGGAGGTTAGATGTAAGTGCAAACATCAGATCATCAGCTCTGTGCTTCAGAGTTAAGGAGACAACAGAAATCTATTACTTAGAATTTAAAACGGTGTGCCTCTATGTGTTTGATTTGTAAAAAATCATGTTAACATCATCTCTTCCAGAAAATGGGTCTGTGATCTCATCAGTGTGCGTATTACTGCCACCGCTGCCAGCTGTATCCTATCCAGACCTTCTTGTTTTGTGTCTATGTCATTCCATCTGTCTTCCATAGAAGATCATACCAACGTATTAGAGGGAAGATCCTTAAACAAACATTCGTCTGTAGTCTATACAGTGCATAAATACTGTTTAATATGATAGTATAACTCAGATGATAGTAAGTTCCCAGAAGCACAGATTTTGGAATGAATAAAGCTTGACTGGTTTTAAGAGAGATCCTTTGGTAGCGTGACTTTCAGCTGTCATACCACTCTTTGTGCTCTTTGGCTAGTGTGGTGAGGGTAAATGTACTGTGACTTGGACAGAACTGTAATCTAAGTTAGCAACAAAATTTGGAAGAGTACCGAGGGCTGCCTGGGATCTTGTATATTGAGTATGACCATAACTGGCCATAGGAGGATTAAGACATATTACTATATTGTAACACAGGAGCTTTTGGGCTCCAGCTTCTAGCAGGTTCACGCTTGATCCCGGCAGTCAGAAGGACAGCAAGAAAGACAGATGGGATGAGGAATTAATTACTTTATTCTTGCAGGGGCTGGTGAAAATGGGAGCACCAGCTCTTACAGGATCCCTTAAGTCTCAATGGGGGCCAGTCAAGACAAGCACACACATTCACAAATCATGCCAAGCCTTGATGTTGGTTGGTCGAGGCACGCACAGCATTCCAGCTTATGCGTTCCACAAATAGGCAAATCTGTACTTACTGACCAATGCTCACTTGATTTATAGAGGAGCACACAAAGAAGGCATCTTGCCAACAGTCAGCTCATAAGTTTACATTAACTTTAGCAATATCATAGTGATTCAGCATAGTGCAGGTTCAGTAGGCTGTTTATAACTTCACTCAGATGTTTATATTATTTAAGATTATATAGCCATGTGCAAGCACTGTGAATATTTTTTACAGGCCAGGAGCTTGAGGAACTAGTAGATTGTTTATGGTCATGGATCCTGGGAACTAGTATCTTAAAAAGAAAACGAATCTACCTTGCATACATGTATCCACTTTTCGAATAAGAAAAGTGAAGCCCATAGAAGTTGCCTTTCATTTGGGTCCATAACTAATTAGATGTCTGAGTTACGATGAAGGCATCATCATAAGGTAATCATTCTTCAACACGTTCAACTGGAAATAGAAAATGTATTAAAAGCAAAATGTGTTGTTTTAATCTAAGGATATTTTCATCCTGTAAATTATGGACCATTCTCCTTGTGTTGGTAAAGGCACCTTTAAAAGTGTTAAGCTGATATAATAACTTAAAAAGACATTGAAAAGATTTTTTTCTCTGTCACTCCACATGGGAATAGAAAAAATAGATTTCCTCTCTTTCTTTTCAGCTGTGGGAATATAAGATGGTAAGATAAAAAACATTATTGAGTGCCTATCTTTAAAAAGGTAAAATATAGACTTAAGAAATCCTGCATTAGTGGAGCCCAGATGTGCAGAGGTGAAGAGTTGGGGTTGGAGCAGGAAGCAAACTGCTAATTAGCCCCCAAGGAAGCAGCATCCGCTGGCTTTGGAGAGGTAGTGTTTCCAGGATTTTCTGTGCAACCTGATCATAGGTCTTAGAGCTGGAAAGAACCCTTGAGACTGCTCGTTCCAGCCCGCAGGAGACAAGTGTGAAGGATGTGCTGGATGAATCATAGGCAGGATAATGTAGTGGAAAGAATATTGAATTTGGAGTCAGAGGACCTAGCTTGGCTAGTTGTTTTAACTTGGGCAAAGGGATTTCCCCTCTTTGGGCCTTAATTTTCTTACCTGAAAAATGGGAGCATTAAACTAGAACATCTTCCAGTTCCCTTCCAGTTCTAGCCTTCTGTGGAGCTGAGTTTTCCTTAATTTGTGAAATTGTAGTGTGATCTATCCAGAATCAAATGGAAAAATGGCAAACATCTGATGATCTGGAAATCAGGTGTCGAAGTGACAACTGCTTACTTCACTTTGGTGGTGCAGTAGATAGAGCACTGGGCCCGGAGTCAGGAAGACGCATCATCCTGAATTTGAATCAGGCCTCAGACACTTACTAGCTGTATGACCCTGGGTAAGTCCCTTAACCCTCTTTGCCTCAGTTACTCATCTGTAAAATGTTTGGCAAACCACTCCAGTATCTCTGCTAATAAAATCCCAAATTGGGTCGTGAAGAGTCAGACATGACTGAAACAGCCAGATAGCAACAATAATAATACTTCCGATTTGTTGGAGTGCCACTTAGAAAGGTTAGAGATATGGAGAACTCTGATCTTACAGAGTGCTTTTAGTATAACTCTCCAAGGGTTTTATTACATGAAGTCTTGTGGCAGAGTCTCATTTTTTTCTTGAGTGGAAATGAAAGTAACCTAGCGCTGGGGGAACTTCTCCCGGGGTTTGTATATCTCCCACATTATTAATGATAGATGTAGGATATTGAAGAAGAGTAATTTTGTTCATTATCAGAACCTCTTAAAAGATATTTTTATGCATTTTGGAGGAAATTTAATAATAAATAAAAATAATAAAATAAAATAAATTTAATAATAACATTTGGAGGCATATAGTAAAAGCTTTGAAGGGCATTTTAGTGTGTTTGGGTATGGCTTTGAAGGCAAAGTAGTAATTATACTTATTTTTGCTGAGCCAGCATATTTCCTGAAATTCATGCTAACCTTTAAACTAGTATACTTTTCTAATTTTCACATATCACTTCAAATTTGCTATTTCTAAATTTCTCATGCTTTCCTAGAGAGCCACTGGAGTTTTATATTTTTCGGTTTCCATAACCTGAATACCTGAAGTCTTTGCAGAGATTATATGCTGTGCAGTGCTCAGCATCTAGAGATTTAGCAGCTTGTGACAGTTCTGAGTCCCTGCCACATGCTATATTGCCTCTGGCCACAAGGAATATTATAGAGCTAAAGTATGTGAAAATGGATGTTGTCTTAAAGTGCAAATGCTTAGAAACTTCACTTAGAGGCTGGAATTTGTTTCAAGAGTTTTCTGAGATCTCAGTGTACATTTTTGGCACATCGACAGAGTGGTTCTTATCTCTTTCAGGTAAGATGGCCTACTTTATTTGCATTGTGCTTTATGGAAGAGGAAACAATAGAGAGATAAAGTGGCGGGATCTTCCCTTATTTCTCCCACCTTCATCCAGTTAGGCTGTTTACCATCTGAAAGGCATTGGAGGCAACTTACAAAGTTACATTGCTATCCAGTGGTTCCCATTCATGCAGTAATTAAACTGCTAGTGGAGCCTGATACAGATCTTGCTGCCCCGCTCGAGGTAGAGAGCATGATGGCTGTTGAGGCCTTAGTTTGGTTTGGATCTCAGTGCTATCTGTGTTGCTAATGTGGTACCTGTCAGCTTCCTTGTGTGCACGTTAACATTTTTGATTAATTGTTGACTTCTCCAACTCCTTAGTACTATTAATATACTAATAAGAGTTACGAATATTGATTTTGGAGTCAGAGGACCCAGTTTGGCTAGTTGTTTGAACTTTGGCAAAGTATTTCTCCTCTTTGGACCTTAGTTTCTTTATCTGAAAAATGGAAGCATTAGACCAGATAATCTTCCAGTTCCTTTCCGGTTCTAGCCTTCTATGGATCTGAGTTTTCCTTAAATTTGTGAAATTTGTGGTGTGATCTTTCCGGAATCAGATGGGAAAATGGCAAAAATCTGGTGATACGGAAATCAGATGTGTTGAATTGACAACCACTTAATTCAGATTGGTTGGAATGCCACTTATTAAGAGGTGGAAGGATTGAAAGTCATAGTGAGGACAAAGAACAGAGTTAGTGGTCATAAAGAAGGAAAGCTGGAATTATGAAATATTATATAAAAAGAGAAAGGAATTTTGAAGTTCACAAATGAGCAAGTGAAACACTTGTTCATGTGGCAGGACCTCGGCTATGACTGTTTCTGGGTGTAGGTCAGGTGGAATAACTGTTGAGTAGATGGTTGAACCAGGAAGTTAAGTTAAGGTGTTTGGAGAAGAGAGAGTATTTGTGTGTGTCTTCTAATATGAGGGTATGAATCAGAGTGGAGAGAAAGACTGAGCCAGATATTGTATTCATTAAGGAAAGGAGAGTGTCCAGGTGGTTGTTATATAATCTCCACCAGGATCTGGATTAAGTAATGCATTTAAATAGTTTGAACCTCAAAGGAAAAGATGGTGCTGAGTGATGATGAAAGAGGGAGAGTCAGAAAGTGGCAGTAGGAAGGAAGTATTCCTGTCCCCCACCACAGTCAGTGAGTTAGAGGTATGAGTGAAAGTGTAACTAGTGGATAAGACTGTGAGGGATGTAGTAGTATTAGGAGAGAGACAGGTCTCAGTGAATGTCACAAAGATGGAAGGACTGAGAGAGGAAAAAGTTTTAAATGAAAGCTTATTTTTAAATTATGATGTAGATGTTCCAGAGACCATAGTGGAAAGTATGACTAGGTCTGGAGTGAACTAATCGAGGGGTGGGGTTAAGGGGTGTGGTAGTGAGGGACTGGGGATGAGGAACAAGGTTTATTCTTCAGTAGGGGATTCAGAATGACTGGAGTGGGGAAAGTATGAAGGTGGGAGCTTGCTAACCATTGAGGAATGAATTAGTGCAGAGTATCAGTGTCCTAGAATGGTCTGTTGAGGGAGGTGATTGGGCTTGGAGTTGCCTTGAGCAGGTGATGATGTTACATCCTGAAAGGACTAGGAAGACCTTCTGCGTGGCAGTGTGCCCATATAAGTAGAAATAGAATATACACAAAATAAAAAATGGTGTAATTGGGAGTTGGGGGACAAGGGATGAAATTGGATGCTGAAGAGCTCTTCAGGGCTGCCATAGTTAAGTATGGGTTCTCTGACTACATGGCAGAGTTTTTTATTTTGTTCACTGTTTTTTCCTACATCATGTGCTCTGTATCTCCTTGTGGTCTAAAACCTTATTTAACTTCTTGAAATAACTAATTGTGAATGGCATTCATCAGCTGACAGAAAAAGGTCCTAAGCTTTTGAGAGTTTTAATGACGTATGCTGTTATGGTTGTTACATCCAGGCAACCTTTCTGATAATTGCTTTGGAAAATTTTGAGTCTGTTGTTCTTATGCACAATTGTTTCCTAATATGCTCCCCCATCCATTCCTATCCTCTTTCCTCCCCCATGTATAAAAAAAAGGAACAATTAAAGAACCAAAACAACAGAGGGCATATGTTTGACAGCATGTGCCGTGTTTTGTCCCATAGTTCCTCAGTGTTATTGAGAGAATGGAGATGTGTTTCATTTTCTGGTACTGAGACTGATGTTTTCAATTAATCTATGTATGACTACCTTATACTCTTGTATTCTTTATGTTATTGTAGTCTTTGTGCAAGTTAATCTGATTCTGTTCTTCAATCGGCATTAGTTTATACAAGTCTTGCCATGTTTTTCTGAATTTGTGGTATTCTGAATTTCTGATATTGGAGTAACATATTCGATGACATAGATATGCTATTTTTGTTTAGCCATTCCCAAGTTGAAGGACATCTGTTGTGATAATTTTTGCAACCTTAAAGAATACTTTTATGAATATTTTATACACACAGGCTTTTTCCCCATAATCTTTTATTGCCTTGCACTATATGCCTATTAGTTGAATAGCCAGCCGTGTTACAAGATAGGAACGGTTTAGTTACTTTTCCCACAGAATTCCAGATTGTTTTCTAGATCGGAAAATGTTGGTCTTCTAGAAATGTTCTAGAATTTTTTTTTTTAAAAAAAAATCTCTGTTGAGAAGTATAAAGACTTGTGCTCAGATGCTCTATTTGCGTAAGTTATATGGATCATGAAACGAACTGTGTTACTGATAGAACCTCCTGGGCTTTTGTCATTCCTAGAATAAATTGTTACAGTCATTGGGTAGTTTTGGAGGTTTTACTTTACCACATAATTGTGTATTTGGATCATGAGCACATGAAGAAGGTAAAAATCTTCTTGCAAATTCCTCCAAACGAATTACATATGTCTGCTCAGGGGGTGATTTTAAAGCTCCAAATCTCATCTGTTTTTGATTATCTTAAAGGATAAGGCTGCGTGATGGGACAGTTTACCAAATCATTTTTTCATTTTCTGGATCTAAATGTCACTAAAGGTTAATTCATCTAATGTTTACTGCCCAAGACATGGGTTAAAATTTATTCTAGATCACTAGGACAAATATATTTGTTGTTCTCTTTCTCCTTGGGGAGTGTTTGATCATTTTCTGGAACTGAAGGAATTTTCATTTTGCAGATGTTGGCAGCTTGCAAGTAGCCCAGGGGCGATGGCAACTCAGACTGAAGACAAACTGGCTAGCTTCACGAGACAGAAATGGCTCATGGATTATCAGTCCTGGATCTCTGCAAGCTTATCTTTCTCATAGTCTCTGAAGTTAAGGAAAATGTCTTTGCTACTGACATTTGAATAGAGAACACTTTGCAAAACAAAATATTAATTCAACAAGTATTTATTATTAATATGTACTTACTCTGTGAACAGCACTGAACAAGGCACTGGAGGAGAGAATACATTTTTTTAGTTAAAGTGCAGTCCCGGCACTCATGGAATTTATAGTCCAGGAGTGTGAGATAAATGTAATATACAACAATAGAGATAATGGAAGAATTCAGAGTATTATGTGATAAATGTGTTAGAGATTTGTAAAACAAATTGCCATATGAGGTCCAAGGGGGAAGGTAGTTTTTGACTAGGTGAATCGTGGAGAGGATCTGGAAGAGGTGGCATTTGGGTTGGGCCTTAAAGGATGTCTAGGGAATCAGAAGTGATGAAGGAAGAGAGCATAAAAGACACTGAAAACTATAGGAACCAAGGCATAGAAACAAGAGTGCAACAGGTGAGTTGGGGAAGCATAGAATAATCCAGTTTTACATTAGCATATAGTGTATAGAGGGGTGCAATGGGAGATTGGGCTGAAAATTAGGTTTATGCCAAGTTTTGAAGATTTATGCATTAGGCATAGGGATCTGACATTGAACTGGTAGCTAGTAGGGAGGCAGAGGAGTGATATGACTATGCATAGGAGACAATCTGTATGTGTTTTGTATGAAGTCATATGAGGCATGGATTGAAGAAGGGCGATCTGTAAGAAGGCTCTTGTAATAATATAGGTCATTTGAAATGAGAATAGTGGCAATGAGAATAGAGAAGTGAGAATGGATGGGAAATCTATTATGGAGATGCAGTGGACCAGATTTGGTCACTGGACAGGAGAGGTGAGGTTATGTTTACAGATGGTCTTCTCTCCTTTTTTGCCTTATTTCCTCAATCAACCTTACCCCTTGAAGCATCAACTTTCCTGGACCCACTGACTTTGGTTCTGGTTGTGATCTTAGGACTCTAGAACCAAGGGTAGGACTTGAGTGAATGCTTTATATACTTGTTGATTTCATTTTTGGTCACCAGTGTACTTTATAGGGCATGCAACATTTTGGTATAATTCTATCCAGAATATTCAAATCAGGCTCCTTTATACTAGGGCACTGTAGGGTATTAAAATGATTTTCATCTTTTAGCTCTGTTTTTTTTTTCACCCCAATGTTTTCCTTTCATTCTGTAATTCTCCCTTAAGAGGCAGTACTTGTAACATAGAGTCTATATTTGTGTTTCAAGCCAGGGTGCCATAGACTACCTGAGTTCTTCTACCTACTGTAATCAGTTGCCTCCAAAGCTTTTCCATAATTTCTTTATGTACTTGGCATAGTTCTCAGTACATACTCCCTAACCTGCTGGGCTCTTTTTCTTTCATATTTCTTTACTCAAATGCTGCTTCATTCTGGAAAATTGATAGAGTTGGGGAGTGAGTAAAAATGACCTCTCTTGTCCCATGTTGAGACTCCCTTGGCTCTCCAACCTCTTAAATTTTTGCCTTTCATATGTATATGTTATGGCTAAAGGCCAGACTCTGGCTAGTAGCCACCTAAGAGGAAAACAATTAGCAAATTCATGAATTATTCTATCTATTCTATTCCCTAGGCTAGTTGTTTACTTAAGTGAAGACTTGTACATTGATTAACATGGTTATCATGTGGAAGTGTTTTCTGAACTTTGAAGTATGAGACATGAAATTCAGATGTGCTCGGGTGAATGCATGGAATAGTACCATCAGTTAAGGATCCTTTGCATGTCTATATCCATTCATCAATAGTGTATTTCTTGCCTGTCCTTTTGCATTTTTCTCTGTCCATATAATTTGTCAGAGTTGTCTTTCTTAGATTTTAAACCCCTGAAGGGCAAGCCTAAGTCTTTCTAAATTGCTTAAAGTGCCTAGCACAGCATCACATGCAAATATATTCTTTTTGTTGTCCTTTAAAAAATTGCCTTAATTTTTTTAATGAACAAAACTGTTTTCTCTCCTTCCCGCTTTTCCCCCACCCATAAAAAAATAAGAAAGAGGAAAACAAAATCCTTGTAACAAACATGCAGCGTCAGGCAACTTAAATTTGAGAATTGGCTGGCCATGTCCGAAAATGTGTCTCATTCTTCACTCTGAATCTGTTTCTCATGGGAGGTAGGTAGCACACAGGTTCCATCCTTGTTATTCCGTAGCTGCGATTGGTCTTGGGGCTGATCAGAATTCACAGATCTTTGAAAGTCATTTGTCTTGATGATGTCATTATTTTCTACATTATTCTCTTGGTTCTGCTTCTTTCACTTTTCAGTTCATATAAATCTTGCCACATTTCTTTGAAATTATCCCCGTTGTGATTTCCTGTAGTGCAGTACTCTATTTCATAATTTCTGATGGCACAAATAGTAGATTTGTATACCATAATTTTGTTCAGTCTTTCGCCAATGGGAAAACAACCCTTTAGTTTCCGGTTCTTTGCCACTACAAGAAGAGCTGCTATAAATATTTTTGTACTTTTGGATCATTCTCTCTCTCTCTTTTTAAAAATTTATTTGGTGATATAGGCCTAATAGTGGTATTTATAAGTCAGAAGGGTTGTACAGTTTAGTGACTTTTACACATAGTTTCTACAGATAAAGGGTTTAGCTGCAAAACCATTGGAACCATGGAAAACTACCAGGAGAGAAATAGGGAGGAGTTATATCATGTAGAATGGGAAGAGGGCCATGTAGGAAATTGATGACAGGGAGCTATGAGCAAAGCTGCCTGTTGGGAGCTTAGCTTTTCAGGCTTTACTTTGCTCCCTTCTACACACTTGATGATTCACGGACACTGGCCTTTTTGCTCTTCTTTGCATGCAACTTTCCATCTCCCAACTCCATCCTTTTCAGTGGCTGTCCTCACTGCTCAGAATACTCTTCCTGTTGTTATCTGCCTTATGGCTTTCCAGGATTCTTTCTTTCTTTCTT
This sequence comes from Pseudochirops corinnae, assembly GCA_028646515.1. NCBI lineage: Eukaryota > Metazoa > Chordata > Mammalia > Diprotodontia > Pseudocheiridae > Pseudochirops > Pseudochirops corinnae. Next base: position 465,139,147 of record CM053585.1, read on the forward strand.
TTTTTTTTGGAGGGGGGAAGGTAAGGCAATTGGGGCTAAATGACTTGCCCAAGGTCACACAGCTAGTAAGTGTGTGAAGTGTCTGAGGTCAGATTTGCACTCAGGTCCTCCTGACTCCAAGGCTGTTGCTCTATTCACTGCACCCCGTAGCTGCCCCTTCCTTGGATTATTTCAAGGCTCAGTTCAAGTCTTTTCTGCAAGAGGCATTTCCTAGTCTTCGTCAGTGATACTGTCTCCCCTGTGACGTTACTTACAATTTATCCTCTATATAACTTGTATATGTATTGTTGTTGAATGTCCTTTTTTTTTTTTTATCCTTAGGGTTTAGTATAGTGTCTTGTACATAGTAAATGGTGTGTACATAGTTGTTGTTTTGACTCTGTGATTTGATAGCTCTATATTTCTTTTTAGAATGGCTAGACTAATTCACAGCTCTAGCAGTAGCGGTGTATTAGTATGCTTATTTCCCATTAGCCCTTCCTTTTTTTCCCCTTTTTTGTCAGCTTTGCCCCTCCGAAGGATGTGAGGAGGAGTCTCAGAATTACTTCAAATGGAGTCTTTGCAAATAACTTTTTGGTGAAGTTTTTTCCCCCATCTCCTTCATTCATGATGTTGGAAAACTTGTAACTGTGTTTTCCTTTTCCTTTTCTAGGTGTCAGCAGTAGATTCTTTAGAGGGCCCCCTCCTTCAGGTAGAGGGGCTGAGTGATCTGAGACTGGAGCTTCACAGCAAAAAGATGAACCTTCATCTGGTTCTCATAGATGAGTTACATCGGCACCTGTACATCAAATCAACCAGCCGTGTTGGACAGCGGAATAAGGAAAAAGGAAGAATGAGGTTGGTTCCAAAACGGTTTCCTGAAAACCTAACATCACCATTTAGAGTTCTGTAGAAGATTCTGTTTTCTACAATGATTTGTGCTTCTTTTGACTTTTCCTTTACCTCACTGATTTCCTTTCATTATGTTGATTCCATAGCTAAACAATAATTATGCCATAATATTCATGGAGACTGCTACTGTATGTGTACTGGGTCTGCCTTATCAAGGTCTACATTCGTTTTTTAATTTTTTTTTTTCTTTTTGGATGGGGGAAGGTACAGCAATTGGTGTTAAGTGCCTAAGGTCACATGGCTAGTTTTGCGTTAAGGGTCTGAGGTCGGATTTGAACTCAGGTCCTCCTGACTCGAGGGCCCATGCTCTATTCACTGCGCCACCTAGCCGCCCCAAGGTCTGCATTCATGATTATGATTTTTAAAGGATTTTCTAAGGGAAATAGGAAAGATGGCTAAGACTAATAATTCAAAGCCACCACCTTTCTGTTTGAAAAAGTAACTTGTGTAGGAAATAGAAGAGCAGGACAATTGGTTCCCAGTGTTTCAATGTTTATATAGGGAAGACTGCCCAATTAGGAAATGCAGTGATGTGCAAAGAAGCCTCAGAATGCTTGTTACTTTATGATAATATTCAGCTTTAGGAATCTTTACCTCTTGGAAACAGTTTAGGAATAATCTGAAGAACAGACCGTCCTTCCATTTCTGGGTTGGTTTCACCATAGTATTTAAGAGGTGCGTGTTAGGAATGGATAATTCAAGAGAGTTTACTTTATTTCACAGTACACTCAGCAGAGAATTAGCCTTACCCCCATGTCAAATTTTTTCTTCTCATGGCTCATTATTTATATGGAGGATCTTTGGTGGCTCCAAAAGATTGTCTCAATGCTATATGTGATTTGGCTTCCTGTAGAAAGAAGTCAATTTTTTTTTTCATTTTGTTTTTGATTTAAACCCTTGTATGCTAAACCTAATTCCCGAATGATCTTTCCAGATTGAAGATTCTATATTTTACTTCAGTGTTGTGTCTATTCTTCAGGTTTTGCCTGTTTTCTTGCCTGTTCTCTTGACCTTTGTCTTTCTTTCATCTATTTTTCTTGCTTCTGTTTGTCTCTCATTTTTGTCTTCCTTTTCTTTTGAGGAATCCTGTGCTTTTATCCTTAACTCATCATTGCAACTTATGTCTCTTTATGTTTTTTTCATTTATTAATTAACAAAACTTTTCATCTTGGAAGATTACTTCAGTCCTGGAAATCTCACTTTGGGATTACCCCATCCTTCCGGCCCCCAGTTGTGCTACATCCCCTTCCTCCGAATGAATGACTCCTCTCAGAACGTCCATTTAAGGAGGGTGCCCAGGCCAGCCATCTCTTCATTTCTCACCATTCAGAGCTCCAGAATTCTCTTTCATGCCCCAGAGCTGGGTACCTTCCTCTCCCTATGCCTTTTCAGCTTCCCTTTGCATGTTGTCTTCCTCCATTAAAATGTAAGCTCCTTAAAGGCAAGGAACCTTCCCTTTTCACTGTATTAGTATTCCTAATACTTAGCATAGGACTTGGCACCTAGTAAGCATTTAGTAACTGCTTGTTGACTGTCAAAAACAAATATTTATTAAGTGCTTACTCAGAGTAGAGAACTGTGTTAGGTGCTGGAAGAACGGTTTAAAAATTAAATAAAATGTGATTTCCTTATTATCTTAGGGCTTGCAGTCTAGTATATAACATATACAAATAAATGTAGTACAAAATAGTAAATCTCCATTTTAGGAGAGGCGTAGAAAAGTGCTCATAATATTCAAGGAAAGGAGGATCGTTACCAGTTGAGGGGTGAAGGAGAAGTTTCTCCAAGAGATGATATTCAGGCCATGGTGACCATGTGTCGCTTTATGGATTTGACAGTCATTTGTGTACAGGGGATAGTTGAAGCCGTTAGCATGAACAAAATTATCAAGGGGGAGAATGTAGGAAAGAGGAGGTGATCAGATGGAAATCTTAGGAAGCACCAATAGTGTGGCACTCTGTTCTTCCTCATTTGATCCTTGTCCTGTACTTCTAGACCCACCTAAAACTCTGACTCCAGGTGCAGCTAAATCACAAAGGCGTAGATGTATAGTGGTGTGCTGGGCGCCCTCTGCTTTGGATTACCTCATTTCAGGCTGTCTGTTGTTTCTTTTCCACCATCATTTCCCTTGTCTTACTAAAATAAGGTTTTGGTGTTTGTTACAAGATTTATACTTAAGGGCCTGTTCACTGCCATTGCATTTTAGTGTAACAATAACCCCCATCCCCAGGTAAGCTATCATTTTTTGCAGCATTGGACCTACTAAGTGATGATGCTGAAATTAATTTTTCTGATGAAAGCAAAACACTTCTCATAAGCTACGAAGGCTTAGGAACCTCCTTGATAAAGCACACTTACCTGTGATGATGACCCAGAAGCATTGAATTAAAATTCCTTAAAATTAGACCTTTGGTGGCAACAGGTGTTTATGGATTGTTACTAGCCGAAAAGTCTTGAAATTTGTGTGTGTGTATTTACTTACTACAATACATTTCCTCTTTTCACCTGTGGTTTTGGTTACCTTTGCATTTATAACCAATAAGCCTCATTTAGACAGAATGTCTATAGCATTAAAAATCTTTCTGGTTAGAGCTGTGCTGGGTTCTTATCCCCGTACTGGATAAGAATTATGAGATTTCTATTTCCAGGAAGTGGTCTGTGTGTCTTAAGTTAGTCTAAATAAGAATTTAGTTTAGACATGAAATAGCCCATGCTTAAAAATGAAAATAACTACAACCAACCAATATTCCTTGCAAAATGGAGTATTTAGAGTATTTCTGGTAATTAGAATTCCTCCCGTCCCCAATAAAGTGGTAATATAATTCTTTGTTTTAAATGCTTTGGCATATTTTCTCTGAGACATAAAACATAAGCATAAAACATGTTTACCACTCTTCAATATCCATGAATATCTTTTATGGATATTAATTAATTCATTGCCAACTTTCCCTGTGATGTATGGAGAGGAGAGATATTTTTATACTATTAAGCCCAGATGGAAATTGAGGCACGGTATATTTAAAAAAGCTCTTGGTGGTCTTAGTGTCTTCTGGGTCATCTTTGGGACAGTTCATCTTTGTGCTTTCTGATAATTCAGTGACTAACTGGAACATGGACTTTTTCTCTTGAACTCTTTAAAACAAATCTCCCAATTAAAAAATCCTATACAGAACTACTTGCCTTTGGGTCAGTGTTCACAGAGGAGAAAATTGAAGCCTGTGGGAAAAATTTCCGAGAAGAGAGATAGATATGAGCACATGAAGATAGTTTTGAAGCAAATTGGCTTTCTCCCTCCTGGCACCTGTGATAATGACTGCAGGTCATATTGCTTTAAAGCAAGATAGATAGAGATTCATTATCCTATATATATAAAAGTAAAATATCTTTTAAATTCATGGCTGAAATGTCTGCAGATTTGAACTGTTTTTGGATGAAACCATGTTTCTATATCTGTATATATTACAAATATTTGTGATATATTTAGATGTAAGGTAGAGGTGATTATCATCATTGTGAATACATAAACATCTGTAGATGTCCACAATACATCCTACATTGACAGTGTACTCTGATACCTCACTGGGCCATGGAGGTTACCCAAGTTCTTGAGGAGCGCAAGATCTGGTAGGCCTCCCTAAACTAGAAAAACTTCTGACTCAGGCTTTAGTAGTTTATTGTGTGTCTTTTATCCGTGAAGCTTGTTACCACAAGTTTAGGCCCCAGGTGATGAAATTTTGACCATAGCAACATATAAAGACTGTTGGCTGATGTAGTAAAAGGTTTGCAATCTGCCTCGGTAGAGAGAGGACTTGAATGAAAGCACTGATCTTTTAAGATATACGCCATATATACCCATCTATACATATCTGCGTGTATATATTCTATATAATGTGTATCTATACATGCACATCCATACATATGTATGGTTTGTGTGTGTGTATTGCACATTTACTGCATATTGTCATGTAGTGATGTGTTCAAAACGGAGTGCTCTGTATAACTGATCTTTCCCCCTGTATGCTTCAATTTTTACTACCATTTTTACTACCATTTTTGGTGTTTACTACCATTATTGGTGAAAATGTTATATATTATTCTCCCTTCTGCCTTCGTAGTGTATGCTCAATATAATTTAGCCTTTTTTTTTTATTACTCTAAGTTGTTATTTTGA
>CM053585.1:465151143-465167733 GCA_028646515.1 Pseudochirops corinnae
CTTCACATATGCCTACCAGTAAGTGGATGTGTGGAGTTTTCCAGCCCCCAAGCCTACCTGTGACTTTTATATGTAGGTCTTTGCTGGTTTTGGGGGTGAGAGGCTTGGAATAGGGTGAGGAGCAGTGAGAATAGATTCAAATGATGAATGGGATAAGGATAGAACTCTTTGTAAAGATTTGGAAGCTTTACTCCTATAAAATCAGCATAAATAAAGGCATGGAAGTAGGTTTACATTTGTATGTTTGAGAGTCAGTGAATAGACTGGGCTGGAGCTGTGATTCATGTAGGATAGTAATGAGTGAGAAGACTGAAAAGGTAATTTAGGGAAGGCTTGCAATCCTGTGCAAGGATTTTTTCCTCCTAGTGGGGAGCCTTTGAAGATTTTTGAGCAGATTTGTCACATGATCTAGGTGCTGTTTTTTAGCGGATTAATCTCTTGGCGGTATTAATATGTCAGGATATATTGGGGGGGGAGACTGGAGGTTATGTGGGACCAGTTAAGAGGCTTTTGTAGTTGTCCAGAGATTATTAGATAAGGGTCCGGATTAGATTGGTGTGAAAACAAAAGAGAATTAAGATTGTGAAAGAAAAATGGATAATATTTGAGTACCAATTTTATATAGAGGAGAGAGGGAGGTTTTAAAGTATATCCCCAGGGAGGGGTGGGCTTTATGGTGATTATATGAGAAATCAGGATGAAGCACTAGTTTTGGTGGAAGATGAGTTTAAATTTGCTTTGCCGAGATTAAGGTGACAATGGGAAATCCAGATGGAAAGTCTAGTAGGCATTTGAGGATTTGGACCTGGAGTGTGATATGGGATGGAGATGTAGATTTGGAAATCAAGTCATGGTCCTTCAAGACACAAGAAATGGCTCATATCTTCAAGGAATGGTGGGTGATAACATAGGAGCAGAAGGTTAAGGACTCAGCCTTGGAAGAGATCCATATTCACATATGAGGAAAAGAAGAATCACAGGATCATGAATTTGAGATAGAATCTTGGAAACCATTGAGTATACCTTCTTCTTATTACAGTTGAGGAAACAGAGGCCCGAGAAGTTGTGACTTTCCCCAGGGAGGTGCCTCAGCTGGCAAGTGGAAGAGTGGGGCTGTGAACCCTGGTCTTCTGACTCCAGATGTTGCTCTGTCTGTCACGAGGGTCCAAGAGATAGAGACAGTGCAGAGTTACACAAAGTCTGTGCAGGTGGTCAGCCATTTCTGAAACCAGAAGATGGTCGAGGAAATTAAGGTGAAAAAGATGAGCCTATTTTCCTCCCAGGTGCTAGAAATAGGTGTAAGACTTAAGCAGGAGGGAATTCATGAGGAAGAGACCAGTGGTGAAGGAGCAGAAGTAACTGCAGAGGTTTCCCGTTGAAAGAAAGAAGAAAAATACAGTGGTAGCTATAGGGGCTGTTAGAGTCAAGAGAAGATTTTTCCAGGTGTGAGGCACACATGCATGTTTGATTTTTTTTTTGTGGGGGGGGCCTATCAGGGTTGAGTCACTTGCCCACAGTTCCACAGTTAGTGAAGTATCAGAGGCTGGATTTGAGGTCAGGTTCTCTTGACTCCGTGGATTGGATGGTGCTCTATCCACTGTGTCACCTAGGTGCCCCTTACACATGCATGTTTGAAAGCAAAGGAGAGTGCTAAAAGAATAGTGTGCATCCTGATTTGAGCAACAGAACTGAAAAAGTAACTAACAGGGGGCCAAATCTTACATACCTGAAAAACTGAAAAAGTCTTATCAAATGAAACATCTTCCTTAGAGCAGAGAGGAGGAGGCCTGCAGGGGCAGAATGTTATTATATACACATGCTTTTCATTGTCACAAGAGGGAGGGTTTAATCTGGAGGAGGTAGGATATTTCTCTCCCCTCTCCCCTCTATGGTTGTGATTTAGAGACAAAGGCATCTATTAAATGTATATTTTTTCCAAAAATGAGTAGAGTAGAAATCTTAAAGAGGAGTAAGAGAATTTGACTTGAGAGAACAGAGTCTTAGAGGAATAAAGGGGATAGAATTGTAAAGGGGATAGCCTTAAAATAGTGAGTGGTTCAGGCTTCTTGGATCAAGAGGTAAGGAAGACAGGGAGGAAAAATGTGTGGTGACAGTTTAATTGATAGGAAACTTTATATGTATAATAACAGCATTTTCATAAAGCATCCTAGATAATTCCATTTTTGAGTAACTGTACTCAGTGATCTCATATTTCAAGATAATAATTTCTTATGCCTCATTAAGCTTAAGAAAAGCTTCTGACTTCATGTACAAAGAAATATTTTTGTTATTCAGTCGTGTCTGACTCTTCATGACCCCATTTGGGATTTTCTTGACAAAGACACTGGAGTTGTTTGCCTTTCCTTCTCCAGCTCATTTGACAGATGAGGAAACTGAGGCAAACAGGGTTAAGTGACTTGCCTACTGTCACATAGCCACTAAGCGTCTGAGGCCAGATTTGAACTCAGGAAGACTCCAGGAATGACATTCTATCAGCTGCACCACCCACGAAGAAGGATTAGAGTAGCTAAAATCCAGTTGCAATTCTAGAAAATTATTCTTTGTATCTGTATGTGGCATGGCGTTTACCAACTCATACTAGCATACCCTGCCTTTGTTGAGGACTTATCTCCTATTACAAACCCCTGAAGGGATTTTCATCCACGAAGCAACACTCTGAGTGTCTTGTTTGTAGGGCAAAATGTTCCCATTCCTGTAGAGAACTGGTTCTCAACCTGTGGGTCGCGACCCCTTTGGAGGCCGAATGACCCTTTCACAGGGGTCGCCTAAGATCATCGGAAAACACATTTCCGATGATCTTAGGAATGAAGACACCGCTCCTCTATCTGTCTCCAGGCGGGTCTGCCCACATGCATACGAGTATTAAAGGGTCGTGGCATTAGGAAGGTTGAGAACCATTGCTGTAGAGCATTCAGAGAAGTATATTCAGGAGCTATTCCCCTAAATAATTTTATATTACAATATTTATTTTTTTATTGTTGAAAAATATATGAAAAAAAAAGAAAAATATACGTAGATAAAATAACAGCCTTTCTTTTTGTCTATCTCCCAATAAATAAATTTTATAAAATATTCCAAACTAACTGGTTCTTTAAAAAATATCATTACATAACTCTAAAAGGATTGCTAGTGCCTCTGTTCCTGGAAACAGGAGAAGTATTTTGCCATATGGTGAAGTTTGTGCTATTCTTTGCTATCTTATATAGTTTTAGAATTAGCCCAGAGAGCCGTGTCTAAATTTAAATAGCCTTCTCTCCCTGTCTGAGGTTGATATTCCTAGTTGTTACACTGGTGCCTTTTTCTAATATAGATCACCACATTATAGCTCAGACAGGTCATCAATTATGCTTATTGCCAAGCCACAACAAATGAATTCTGTTTAAACATCCTAAGAAACTGCCAAGTGAAATAAAAACTTCTTATTGTTGATAAAGAAATAATTGGGAAACACTGCAAATGAAAAGTACTTTAGGAATACCAAATATCCAATGGTAACAGTGGCAGTAAGTGCAGACTTCAGTTAAATGGTAGTATTGTTATCTTGTCCATTTTCTAAGAAGGCAGCTTCTGTTCTCTTCTGATGGTAAATTTTTCTTTCAACCCTCAGAATTTGCTGTTAATTTTGATTCTTTTGGTGGAGATCATGAGAATTCTGTTATTCTAGCAATCTATTTTCCTTTTATCATGAAAGACTCGGAAAGCTCCAAATGGTGGTTCACCATACTGAGGGCTATGGTGGAAGTCATTTGTAGCACTGTGTAATATAAAGTCCTCTTTTCCCAAGAGATATCTTCCTTGCAGACTGGTGTTTCCTAGATTTTTCTGTGAGGGAGTGAAAGAGGAGGCAGTGAAGAAATGCAAAAGACAGGTAAAAATTTTTCGGCATGGCTCATCCTCTGTCTAAAACTGTCTCCACATCGCAGTGTATATGGGCTAGAGGCTCCGGAATTGAACCAGGTGAAGCCTTTCATCACATTCCTGGACTTTAAGACCCTATTAATCTGCATCACCTTATCTAAAGAGGATTAGTGCCAACAAAAAGGTATAATTTGGAATGCCATAAATCATGTAAGGAACTGTGTAACATTTTACTGGGTACATGTACAGTCATAGAACTAATGAAATATACCATGATAAATGGCAGCAATTTGCTATCATTTTCAGTAGTAAAGAGTAAGCCCACAAAGCTTATTCATGACTGTTGTACCAGGCAGACTAGTATTAAGGGCTCTTAGAAGCTGGACTTTAACAAGAGGCCTTAAAGTTTCATCCTCAGAGTATAAAAGAGCAGACATGAGAGTGTCATCCATTATGAAGAACATTTTTATGGGGTATTTTCTGACTGGGGATCTGAAGGCAGAATGGCTCTGCTAGGCTATTATAAATTAAATGAAAATCTTGATTGTATGAGAATGGTCCTTTTTCAGATGTCTTCTTCTTTTGTGGAGTTCCAAGAAAGACTTTTCATTGAGGGTAACCTCTTCATTCGGTTATCAAGGCTTACCCTTGCATTGTCTTGTCAGACATTGTGTTTTCAATGCAAGGGGGGGAAACCAATGTCTAATTTAGATAGAGTAATTCAAATATAAACTGAGTGGAAAGGATAGAAAAGTGTGTGTGTGGGGGGGAAAGCCAGTAATAGTAGCAATTTGTTGGTTTAAATCTTTGGAACCACAATATATTTTTCATTTGGCAAACTGCCTTTGAAACATTTAAACTGAGCAATTACTCCCAGGGCACACAGGCATTTCATTTGTGGTTTCTTTATTCATTTTATTCAAACTCCTGTTGGGATTGCTGTGAATATGACTGTAATGAAACTGGAGGCCTTGCTTCTTTTCTCTTTGGTTTTGGCAAAGGTTAAGCAATAATAAAACCTTTAGAGAACACAAATCAAATGACTTGTTACAGTGCTTATTTAACTGTCTCCTTTCACAGCTGTTATCTTGACTTACATTTTATTTCATGAGGCCTTGTTCTAAGACAGGATTTCTGTCCTCAGAATTTTGTGGTCCAAGATGCTTAAGATTCTCCTCCTGTAGAATGAGAGAGAACATGTCTTAAAACCTCTGGGAAGATGAAATTTGTCTTCTTGACCATCTGGCGCAGGATTAGTCTTGATGATGGCCTATTTGAGATAACCCATTCTCGTGCCAAAGCTCCCTGGCCTTTCTAGTTCACCTTTTCTACATTGTCTGCTATTGTTCTGTGGCTGTTCTCACCATCTGGTTTGAGAACATGTCCATTCAAATAGAGGAGAGTTGGAGGAGTATGATACCATAGGATGTACATTCTGTGGTCTAGCTAAACTAGCCTCGTTGCTTCCTGCCCGGACACAGTGTTTGCCCCAAGTGTGGAATGTGGAATGCGCTCACTCCTCACCTGACTCCTTCAGAACTCAGCTGAGGTCCTTCTGCATGAAGCCTTTCCTGGTACTCCCCAGTCTGTTTTTGTCTTTTTATCAACAGGCTTGGCACAGTGCCTGGCACAAAATATGTTTTTAATTAATATTTGTTGATTGAATATTATTTTATTTTTTTATGATTATTATTTTTTTTTTTTTTTGCTTTTTGGAGGGGGGAAGGCGGGAGTTAAGTGACTTGTCTAAGGTGACATGGCTCGTGTTAAGTGTCTGAGGTCAGATTTGAACTCAGGTCCCCCTGGCTCCAGGGCTGGTGCTCTATTCACTGTGCCACCTAGCCATCCAGATTAAATATTATTAGGTGAGAATGTTCTTATTGTGTTTTACTTTTAGACAATACTTAAGCCTCATTATAATGTTGAACTCAGAGTGACTATTCTGTGACCTACTCTAATGGAAGCTGTGAGAGGGACCACAGGAGGACATGTGGCTCAGTAGAGAAAGACCTGGGTCCAGGGTTAAATCCTGCCCTTCTCATTTGCTACCTCCGTGACCTTTGGAAGGTCACTTCATCTTTCTGGGCCTCAGTTTCCTCATTTATAAAATTAGACAGTTGAACTGGACAAGCTTGAGGGTCCTTTACAGTTCTAGAGTTTTGATTTTCTATTCCATGTCTTTTCTAAACTTTCTAGTTTCCTATAATCCCAGACGCAGTAAGCTCTTAATAAGTGTTTGATGAATTGGGACAAACTTACAAGAAGGTATTTTTGATAACTTCATTAGTCCAAACTATCTTGTACAGGGTCTTTGGTTTTCCCCCTTTCTACTTAAACTTCTGCTCTAAAGTGAATAGTGTTGTTCTGATTTGAATGCATACCATTTGACTACAAATGTAGTGCTCTCTCCATTATGTTGCTCAGATCAACTGAAGTATGAAGAGGCTGTCCAGAAAACAAATAATGATACCTGGCTCTGTCTGACCTCTCAAGGATGTAGTCAATAATTGTTAGATTAGACTTTGAGCCACTTGTTTCAGTTTTTTTCTGATCTATTTTGCTTCCATTTTCATTTTTGCATTGATGAACAGGCTTGGGTATGCTTAGAATTTCTGATTTAGGAAATTGCAAGAGGGAAAACACAGGTGTTGCCAGTAGACATAAGTACTTATTTTATAACTTTTTTATTTAATACTAGATTGTAGACTCAGTGAGGACATGGACTTATTAACTGTGATCTTGAGCGACTCACAACCTCTGCCTGCCTTAGTTTCTTAGTTGTAAGGGGGATCATAACAGCACCTCTCTCTTAGGGTTTTTCTGAGGATCAGATGATATAATATTTGTAAAGTAATTAGCACATTGTCTGGCACATAGGCACTGGATAAATGTTTATTCCCTTCCTTTCCTTTCTTAAGTTGTTGTATTAGGAGAGGTATAATTAATGTACCTTCCAGTGTTTTGCAGTCTAAGAAAGACAACACTGATATGGATGGACACATGTATAAAGGGCCTACAAGACATGAATACTTGGCAAACATATAGGTCAAGGGTAAGGATAAATGTTTATTTAGACTGGGGAATGAGAATAAAAATATCATAGTACTGATTGAGGTACATGATTATAGAAATCAAATGTTCTCGAGAGGTGAACTTTTAGGAGGTTTATTTAAACAAAGACTTATACCTACATATTTGAAATATTAGAAATTATTCATTGATTAGATTTTAGTGCCTTTCTCATTCCACTGGATAGAATAGCTCACTTTTTATAATCTTGTGCCTTATGGCTGTGAAAGAGGTAGCAAAGAATGAGAAAGAAAGATAGTTGGTTGGCATTGATTGGCAAATGACAGATTGAGAAATTCAGAAAAACGTGGGGAGATTTGTATGAACTAATGCAGAGCGAAATAAATGGAACCAAGAAATGGATGAACATACACAGAGATTACAACATTGTAAATGTTGTAAATGTAAATCACTAAAAGGGGCTTGAGCTCCGAGTAATGGAAAAACCAGTGAAAATTGTGAAGAAGAATATTCTGAAATATACATCTTCCCTCATGGCAGAGAATTGAGTGTCTACTATTACAAAACATTGTTATGTGTTGTCAGCCATGGTCTCTATTGGATATTTTTGGTTAATTATTTTTCTTTATCACAAGAGAAGGTCCAGTATTGAAGGAAGAAGAGGGGAAATGATTACAGGGTCAAGATAAAGGGTATCACATCAATGAAACTTTTTTTTTTTTAAGGAAGCAATGCCTTCCATGGGCTCAGGAATCTGAAACTTTCCAAACAGCTTGCTCAGTGGAGGTTGAAGACTTAAGAAAAAGGAGAAACTATTGTACATGTCTTCTGTTTTCACTCTCCTTTACTTCTTGTTTCTCCTTATTTATTCTGGGAGGACATTTGTTATTTCTGGACTACTTCTTTTATTCTTAACTGCAGGGTCTTTGACTGGTGACAGTTGTTATTCAGAGAACCCTTTCATCAGGATCAGCAAAGACTTGCCATCACTTGTACTGCATATATGTATTCAATAGAAGAAAAAAAGATGCCTTTAAAGAAATTTTAGTTCCTTATTTCTCTCCCCTGAAAGCTTTTCTCTTTCTGAAGTCCAGTGACCTAGGGTATATTGGGAACTAGCCCTTCTGTTGTTCTTTTTCTGCTATTTTAAATTTTAATTTTTCATGTACTGCTTTTAAATGTCCCAATGTCTTTTTCATTGTCCTAAGTGCTGAGTAAGTCATTTATTAGTTGAGTTTAGGTTGGTGACTTTCTTTTGAAGCTTACAGTGAGGATGCTTAATTTTCATAATCTGTTGATAGACAAATGAAGTGATGTGATAGGCAGTTGAGGATTCTCCATGGAAGACTTCCCAACTTCCCAACCATCTTGTTTGGTTATCTGTGTGAATACTATACTTTCTACATTTGATGTTTTGTGTGGTTTTCAGTCAGAGAAATGAACCTTCAGGACATCAAGGAAGATTTGGAACTGGATCCAGAAGAGAATAGTAACCTCTTTATGGGCATTCTTATCAAGGGGCTAGCCAAACTGAAGAAGATTCCAGAAGCAGTTAAGGCTATCAAGGAACGCCTGGAACAAGAGCTAAAGCAGATTGTGAAGAGGTCCACGACTCAGGTAGCAGACAACGGCTACCAGAGAGGAGAGAACCTCTCTTTGGAGAACCAACCAAGGTATGTGTGGGCTAAAAAATGAATTTGTTAAAGACTTCCTGATCAAGATATGGAATTTGGGCATAAAGGTCTTTACATTTTGGTTTTACCTATATCTCTGCCATTAACTTGTGACCTCTCTTGACTTTGGATTCTTCCTTCAGATTATGGGGTTTCATTTTGTAATCTCTAAGGTTGTTTCTGTAATTTCAGTATTTCTCACAGTATACCCAAACTAATATTATGAAAACAAGTAGGTATAGGTCTGTTTGTAGGCTAACCAATTATCTGATTTCTAGATGAAACTGAGGAGAATAATAAATTTGGAAAACAAAATAAATTCTGCCCTTCAATAAGCAAATTAAGTCCTCTTTGATGATTAGGAAGTGTTATATGTCCAAGATCCAAGCTGTTTCAGGAATCTATCAACAGGAGACCCAGGAGCTTCAGCTATACAAAATAGCTAACAGGATTTAGAAACAATATCCTGTTGTATAGGGAAAAAGAAAAAGACATCAAGGGAAAAATGCAGATCCTAATTAGGTTGTACCTTTATCCCTGATTAATGCAGAGTCCCCTGGGAGAAACTGGAGTGTATGTATTATCCAGGAGTCAGCCATGCAAAAAATAAGCACAGAGAGAGAGAGAGAGAGAGAGAGAGAGAGAGAGAGAGAGAGGGAGGGAGGAAGAGAGAGAGAGAGGGGTCTAGAAGGTGGAGGAGAAGGGGATTAAAAATTGAAATTTCATACAAGAGCCCTTAGTGCAGAGCAGGTTCCTTTCATTTAATCAGTGTTGTTTGCTGGGAACTCATAAAGAATATGGAGAAAGATGCCAAACTGACATCTTATTGTTACCTTTTTAAGAAAGTACAAACTAGTTGAGGGCTGTTCTTGAGTATTATATGGTTTTGCCTTTCTATCTGTAGCCTCATTCATTCCTTGGCACATAAAAAGGCCTTCAGAAACGCTATTGAGTTGGACTAAGTTTCAGCTTCTGATGCATGAAGCTTCATTTCTTTTTTCTTAAATTCATATATACAGTCTGAAAGCTTCTGGATTCCCTAAAAAATTTTATTAAGCCCTCAAGATTTTGAAACAAAGTTTTTTCTTCTTTCACAGATTAGATTCACTATTCTGAATCATATTTAAAAATATTTTAGACATTTATTCTCTTGAAAACCTTTTTTTGGGGGGAGAGGAAGGCAGCAGGGAGAGGTAATTGAAATGGTAAGAAAATGGATTAAAAGAAAATAAAGTTTCAAAAGTCTGAATTAATTAATAAATCATTGCCGTATATAGCAGTATAGGCCACTCCCAACTTTCTTAGGTCATTCATGCTGTAATAGGAAGAAGTTGGAGGATTCTGAATTCAATTTTGCTCTCCACGCTTCTCTCCACCCCCCCATTGATTGAGTTCTGGCAAAGACCTATTTGATTCTCTTTTAACAAACACTCCCATGCACTGTCTTGCTATTTACCCTCTTTCTCCAAGTCCCCAGATAACGGCATTGAGCTTTCATAGGGAAATGCATTACTAAAGTATATATTGGAAATAAAACAAAAGGGCATAAATCGATAGCTTTTCCACAGAACTCATTACAGTGCCCTTAAAAACACAGTATCTTTCACAATATTTTAACTTCCTCCTCCTGCCTTCTGTAAGCCCCTCCAGAATTCACAAGTGGAAATTACTGCACCAGAAATGGATTTTTAGTAGACTGCCCCAGGAAATAATAAATGTTCCTGTACAAGGAATGAGTCAGCAAGAGTTTTTATTAGTTATGTCAGTATTTAAGATGGCTCTTGTTGGCAGGACACTTTGGACACTAACTAGTGAACAAGTGTTTACCGTGGTTTCTGGTCTGTAATATGACCCCATCTTGTAAAATATACAACTCCCATCTCTGTTCTCAGAAAACCTTCTGTGACCACATAAAATAGTAGAGAACTACAGTTTTTTCTTTGAGAGACTAGAATTTAAATTCTTCAGTTATTTCCATTGAAGCTGATCATTTTGATCCAGTCCCCTATAGTACTGTGGTACCACCCAATTTAGCTTAATAGACAGTGTCTGCTTCTAAGGAGATTTGAGAATTGGTTCATAATAGATATTTAAGCTTAGTTTGCTAGTCTAACATTGTCAGAATTACATTCGTGAGAAACTCACATTCATAATTTCTTAATTTTATCAACTTTGACTTTTGTGAGAATGAATAGCCCTTGCTTTGTAAAAAATTAAAACCCCTCAACTCGGCACATTGTAATATAGGTAAAGGAACCCTAGTACTAATCTCTAACTATAAGAATGATTCTTTCCATATTCTAGCCTTAAGAAAAGCTGAACAATAGCACATGAAATACAACAAGACCCTACCCTCGCTCCCCCAACTTCCACCTATGAAACATCCTCAAAGTAGATCCAAATATAGTAATTTTCCCTAAGGGCATCATTGTAGAACATAACTCATTAAATACAATCTGGTTGTGATGCATTACATCCATGTTTGCATCTGTCTTTATGTAAAGGGAGTTAATGTTGCGTGCTGGTTTGCTGGAAATGCATAAGAGAGCAAGGTAGTGAATCATCTTGCTTTAAATTCTTATGGAGGTGGGACAGTTTTTTCAACCAGTTTTCACTCAGTTAGGAGAATCACTCATTAATGTAGTTTGCTTCTAAAAATTTCTCTTCCTTGTTTTTAGCAGAAGTACCCCCTCTCCACTCTTCCTTCAGTGTTATCCTGATTCTGTCAGATATCTATCTGACCTGTACCAGGTTCTTTTTTGGAGAAAATTTTAGCATACTGTTGTTGCTATGAAAATAAGCATTTGTATATGCTGTTTCCATCTCTTTGCTGCCACGACCCATGACTTCCTGTTGTCCCCAAAAGGCCCTGCCTCTGACTTTACAATTCTTCCATCACTTTCTCTAACCTTAGCTGTCTTATTACCACTTCTTTTCCAAAATAGTTCTGGTAACTTTGACATTTCCTGTTTGGGAAGAGTCCTTATTTCTAAAATTCTTACTGAATTAAGAATGCCTTGGGAAAGGATTTAAAGGTAGAGGAAAAAAAGGGTTTATCCTAGAGGTACAGTACCATGTTCCAAGATTAGGATATGGAGAGAGTAGAAGAAAAAGACAGTTAAAGGTATGACTAGTGTGTACATAAGGAAACTGCTGTTTATCTCCGAAATTATTCTCCTTAAATATGTTGTGAAATTTTCTGAAAGCAAAAAGTATTACCCTTTTGAGAAAGAGCCAGAGACCTGCTGTACTTGAGTAAAGAACCATATTCGATGTTGATTAGACATTCATTGAGGGAGAATTGAATGAGTGAAGAGCATGGCTATCAAGGAAATCCTTTTCTGATTGTAGAAAGATCAGTATTGGATTTTTATGTAGACTCAGAGGACTTCATTCTTATTTATTTATTTTTTAAAACTCTGGATGATTAAAGATGCAGGAACTAATAGGGGAAACTATGGTTGCAGGGTCTCCCTGATATTGGTAGAAATTCATCTCTCATTTATATATAGAATGATCAGATGGGACACTCTAGAGCAGTGGTTCTCAACTTTGTTAATGTGGTGACCCCTTAATACTCGTATGTGGGCGTATCTGCATGTGGGCATATCTTGCCTGTGGGCAGACCCGCCTGGAGACGGATAGAAGAGCAGTGTCTCAGTTCCTAAGACCATCGGAAATATCTGTTTTCCAATGGTTTTAGGGGACCCTGTTCAACCCCTAAAGGGGTTGTGACCCACAGGTTGAGAACCACTGCTCTAGAGCTTATTAGAAGTCCTAAGGAAGCAAATTAAAACCTCCTCTTTGATAAGTTACAAGCAAGTTTAAAGTTAAATCAAAGGAACTGTAAGGTTTGAGGTGCATTTCCTGGTCAGCGTCAGATTCTATGTAAAGCTTCAGGATGAGTTTTATGATTAGGCCTAGGAATTAAAAAGCAGGATTAGGTTAAGCAGTGATTTATAACAGTTGAAATTTCATGGCAGAGCAATACCATATTGTATTTTGGAGTTCTTATTTCTTTAATTCTGTTCTTATTTTTGTCTCTCATTGTTTTTTCTTAATAAATATTGATTATATTAGATTGCAACTGGGAGATCGTACGGTACCAAATTGTTTACAGGTACAGAAGACTGTCTCTTTAATGGCAGTATTCTCCCAATGATCCATTGTGGGGGACAGTCCTCAAACACACAGCATAGAACAGAAAGATGCATGGTGGGCCACGTCATGTTACCAGTGATGATTACTGTTTGAGAAGTGACAGAAAAGACATTATTTTGCACAGAGGTCACTGGAAAACAAGGTGGACCTATCATATAGCAAGAATGGGAGATAAAAAATGGATAGCTAGAGGGGTACCTTACTACCCCTCAATATACTAAAAGATGGAGTGGAAAGCCTCCACTGTGATGGGTTGATCTCTCAACAATTCGTGGGAAGGCACACACAAGGACTAGACAGAGAAAGTATGGAAGAGCTGTGATCAGTATGCATGGAGGGACTACTCACAATGATATCATGGAATTACCAAAATTAAATATTGAAACAAATTTTGTTTTTATTAAGGTATATTACTTTTGTAGAAAAAAATTATCATCCAGATGAAAATTGCAGGCATAGGGCTTAAAAGAAAATGTATAGTTTGAGTAGTCTTAATTTTGGAAAATAATGGTGTCTTAATGTGAAAGTCACAAGGGTGAGTATGAATTAGTACAACAGCATATAGTGTAGGCATTGAAACCAAAGGCATTTAAGGTATAGGATGACTTTATGCAAGGGGAGTCTAGTCTTGTTTCATATAATGAAGTAATATGGCATGTGGGGGCTCAGTTTTGCCATTGTATGTATAGCTTGGTTTCTCCTAGGGTTCAGTTACTTGTCTCATTCCTTTATCCTAGAGCTGAATGGAAAGACCTTCAGTGGAGTTTCAGCTGTGAAATATTGGAAATATTTCTGACTGTAAAGGACTAAATAAAAATGTTTGACAGGGAGTTGATATCCAAGATAAATAAATGGTTAGAGAATACCTAGCAGTCTTGGAGGTCCACTGTACCCACGTGGATTACAGTCTCGGGTATTGAGAGAACTGACAGTTGTGAGATTTCTGAGCCATTGTCCATGATTTATGAAAGTTCTTGGGGAACTAGAGAAGTACTGTAAGTCTGGAAAAAGGCACATGTTGCACAGATTTTTTTTTTTCCTTAATGGGAAAATAGTGCAGTTTTCCGACTGCAGTGTTCTTGGTAAAATTATGAATCATATGATTAAAGAGATAATTAATGAACATTGAGACAAGGAAAAGCCACGATCACAAAACCCCCACTTGGTTTCATTAAATACAGACAATGGCAGACTTATGTCAACATTTTCTTTTTTTTTTTTTTTTTTGATGAGATTACTAAATTAGTAGATCAGGAGAATACTGTGGGTGTAGTTTATTCATGTAAAATTTTGAATTTTAGCAAAGAAATTACAAGATTTTTTATTCTATTCTACTCAATAAGAATAGTGTGGACTACATCCCAGCCTCTACTGGAGAGGTAACTTCCATTATGCTCCTTCCCTTGCTCCTTTCCCTAGGTTTGTGAAGTCAACATGCCTCCCACCAGCAGAAGCGTGTTTATAACCTTGATAATCCACTTTTCAAAGGTTTATGGACCCCTGATTAGGTGTGGTAGTCCAGGAATAAATTGTTTCATGGATTAGGCAGAGGTGCATTGAAATTTACAGTAACCAGGTTTGCTAGAGAATCAATTCAAAATCAGGTAGATCTTCTACCTTTTATCCCACCCCAGATAGGATTTGAAGTCTTTTATGTCTTAGTGATGACTTCCCATAAGATCGATTAGTCTATAAGCTCCTTGAGAGCAGGGACTATTTTTGTTTTTGCTGTTCATTGTATCCCCAGTGCTTAGTACAGTGACTGGCATGTAATAGGTGCTTGCTTAGCAAATACTTCTTGTCTCAACTTGGTTTCATTTTAGAGATAGTCCAGTGGTATAGACCCCACCCCCCCAGGACAGCATTATGGTGAAGTTAAAGCATGTATCTAAAGAGAAACTTGGGAAGGGTTCCTTACAATGCTTCTTAGACCTGCAACAAGCATGAGACTTAGTTCTGTTCAAATATAATAGTATTTTCTTTCATATTTCTTTGTGGCCAGTGATGATTTTTCTTTTAAATATCTGAAGACCCTGTTTGAGACATTTGTGGAATTGGTTATTTTCATTTGAGGAAGAATAGTTGAAGAGCAGCCTTGAAGTCAAGTCAAGAAGAGTTTGTCCTTGGGGCCTCTTGTAGCCGTTCTCAAGCCATGCATGTAGCACCTGGGCATGCTTGGTATCAGGAAGGTCCTGAAGGTAATTTAGATGACTGGTTAATTTGAATCAAAGCAAGCGAGGGAAGCAAGCAAATTTAACTTCAGTGATTATGGTTCCATTTGATTAAATCTCTACTTTTGATTGCATGTGACAGTGAAAATATGCTTTAAATATACCCAAGAATCAAATACAGGAGGGAACGAATAGTGTGAACAAGCAGATACATAAATGAAAACCTATATTCTGAAACCCCAGTTCATTTTCAGAATGTTTATGAAGATATTTTTAAAAGACAAATGACAAAGTTATATGACTTTAGAGTAGGAAGGGACCTTGTAGATCTTCTAGTCATAGTATTACCGTTTAGGCCTGAAAGAGTACTTATATGTTACCTAGTGCATCTCCCATCATAGTACAGGTGAGGAAACTGAGACATGGAGAGATTGTTACCTGACCTGTCACTTCATAAATGTGAAGACAGAGACTTAGAGAGATTCTGTAGCTCACCCAAGGTCATATAGCCAACGAGTGACAGAATTGGGGTTAATAACAATTCACATTTGTGTAGCATTTTCCTTACAGGCCTTCTCTGAAGTGTAGGTAATGTAGGTATTATTATCACCAATTTTCATATAATGAAACTAAAGTTCATTTAGGTTAAATGTCTGCATATCTAGAAAGTAAATGGCAGAACTATGTCTTCTGATTTTCACTTGGATGCTCTTTCCCCTGTGTCAAGCCACTTCCTCATTAAAAAGAAATATTTCTTTACACCTTGAGGTGTAAGACATAATTCATTTTCATAAACATTTATTAAGCACCTACTTTGTACAGGGTACTTGGTGCTGGGAATACAAATATAGAAATGATGTTCTCTTGATGGAGTGTGGTGGGTGGCAAGGGTCCTGTATTTATGGCTAGTGGGCTCAACCACTTAGGATCTTGGGCAGTTCACTTCTGAATTTCAGTTCCCTCATCTATAAAATGAGAATTGAAAGACATGACTTCTCACTTCCCTGCCAGCTTTAAGCCTGTGGTTCTAGGTTATATTCTATTGCAAGGTAAATCTAAAACAATTATTAAAAAGAAAACCAAAATGTTCATGATGGATTCTTAGTGGTCCCAAATAATAAATGAAGGCAAGTTCATCTACCCTTTCAAATCTGGTTTGCCCCAGATATCCCATCCAGTCCTCTCCTCCATGGGTCTGACCATTGGTCCTGGCCTGTTTTCCTCTCCCCCTTCTCCCACCCTCTAGTCTTTTTACCTCTTGCTCTGGGAAGAGAAACCAAAGTAATACTACCATTAATCTTGAAAAGGGCATGATGGATGCTACTTGTGGCTGCATTAAACATCCACGTGTCTCTGCACACCAGACTTACCTCCCCTGAAACACCACTCCTAGAGAGAGAGAGAGAGTGTGTGTGTGTGTGTGTGTGTGTGTGTGTGTGTGTGTGTGTGTGTGTGTGTGAGAGAGTGAGTGTGATCTCGCCTTGTTAGCCTATGAACTCCTAGAGGAGTGTTGGACTTGTCAGTGACCATTCCTTGCACTAGCACTGTGCCTGTCACATTGTAAGCACTTAAGAAATGCTTTTCTGTGGGGTTAATCATCTCATAGAAGAGACAAAGGATAATTGTTACAATGGAGGGGAAGAACAGGAAGGCAAAAGGGAAAAAGTCCACCTTAC
>CM053585.1:465168233-465218537 GCA_028646515.1 Pseudochirops corinnae
CAGGAGCAGTATTCAAATTCTGTCTGTCTGTCTCTGGAATTCTTGCTTATGTACACACCTCAGCCAATCCCCTTCTTCCACATCAACAGGGGCTCAGCCAATCCCCTTCTTCCACATCAACAGGGGAGTTCATGCCTTCTCAACAGTGGGACAGTTTGCACCTTCCACACTTAGTACTAAGTGCTAAGTATCCTGCTAAACTGATTACTATTACAGTACAGAAGGGAGGGAGGACATTGTCTGAATGGGAAGAAAGATGGAGGGAGAGCGTATTTAGGAAACTGAGTATATCTGGCTTGAGCTATGGGTTGATGCATAGAAGGAGTTTTAGGTAAAATTAGAATCATGTGACAGGCCTTAACCGCCACATTAAGGAGTTTGTACTTTATTCCAAGATTTTTGAATTGTAAAGATGACATTAAAAGGCAAAATTTTTAAAAGATTAATTTGGTGCTGGTATACAGGGAGAATTAGAAAAGTGGGAGACTGGAGTCAGGGGAGACTTTATCTTACTGGTAATGTCAAGTTACTGAAAGTTAACTTAGGAAGTAGTTTAATTTTCTACTGTATCTCTTCTACTGTATAGGATTTGAGATATTATCTTGGACAGAAGTGGAGTTTAATGTGAACTTTTTAAAGTTGGTAAGGGCTACGAGGAGAGGGAATAATTCTTGTTTTTTTTTTCTTAGTGTCTTAGAAAATGCAGAAATGTAACAGTGGCTGTGCCTATTCAGTTCCATTGAACACATGCAAAGATATTCGTGATGAATACCCGTCCAGTTTAATTTGAGGCAGAACCCTCAGCACTATGCCTTTTTCTCCTTGATCTCACAATGGCAATCTGATGCAAAGAATGGTACTGAGAGCTGGCTAGAACATAAATTAGGTTAAAGTCTGTTTGTTTGTAACATTTAGGGAAGACTGTTTTTGTTTTGAATGTCTATGTAGACTTTTATACATATAGCCAGTTTCATTCAAAAGTAGAGCTGTTGGTGAAATTCTCTTTGGATAATATAAGCTACTTTTGAGAATTAAATATTTAGTTGAGAAGAACGAGACACCTGCTGCTAAGTATTAAACAACATGAATGACTGAGGCAGCATATTATGATTAGTGGAGTTAAACATTTGGGGGACAGAATTAAAGATACTTTCTTGAACTACTTTTTTTTTTTTTTGCCAGAACATTGAAGTATTCCTTTGCAGTGTAAATTTTAGAAAAGAAAATATTGCCTGGTATTTAAAAGATGCTGATGGTGGAATTTACATTTTTTCTATGCCTTACCCAGCAGGTGGAATCCAGCCTGTGGTTGGAAGGCTCGTTTGTCTCAGCATGTTTGTGTCTGAGGAAAGACAGCTGGGAGACAAGGCCATGGCAGTAACAGGGTGTCATAGCTTCCTCCTGCCTTGGTGTCAGTCCTTCGACTTCACACCATTGCTCTCCGTTTTCAGGTTTACACTCTTTTGGAAACTGTGATAATAGAAATACTTGTTTTGGCCTTGAGAGCAACAGTAGCACCTTCTGAAATGTCACCTACTTGGTGGCATGCCTGTCATCCTGTCGACTGCACACTTTCAAGGTATGCAAGTCTGAGGTTCACTGGAAAACACAAAACATCCCATTGTGTCATGCAGTACAAAAGATGTGGCAAGATCACTTTGAATGAAGTATGCCTCTGTTACTTGTGCCGTAGAAAAATAAATTTAAATCTTGCCGGAGAAATGGTCCCATTTTAAGACAAAATAATTCACATAGCTGTTGTGGAATGAGTTTTGTATCTAATTGTGGTAAGGAGTGGCTGTGAATTATGTGTTATGGAGACTGTAAATTTCAGTAGTAATAGCTTGTATGTATGTAGTGCTTTAAGGATTATAGAATCAGGAGTTTAGAGCAGGAGGGAGCCTTAGAGGCCATCTAGTCCAGAACCCTCATTTTTTAGATAAGCAAATGGGGCCTAGAGAGGTTAAATGATTTGTCCAAGGTCATACAAGTAGGAAGTAGCAAAACTAGGAAAACAGATATGTACCAGCAAGACTGCACAGGATAAATTAAGAGTCTTGATTAATACAAATAATTAATTCTCTCAGAAGTGATCCCATTATTGGAATTAACATTGCATGTTTCCATTGGTCTAGAAACAGTTAATATAGTTTACATCATTTTAACTTCAAAAGGTGTGAATTTGAATACAAGCAACTACTGCCAGGGATTCATTATTTACTTTTATTGAGACTTGGCTGTAATCAACAGAAGGCAGACACTAGCAGGCATGGGGAGTGGGGAGGGTGGAGTCAGAAAAGGCTCCTTGTGGAAGAATATGTTTACATGGGACCTGAAGGAAGCCCCAGAGGCAGAGATGGGGAGGGAGAGCATTCTAGGCATGGGAGGTGACAAGTCAGAATGCTTGGAGTCAAAAGATAGGGTATCTTGTGAGAAATAGCAAGGAGATCGGATCACAGAGTAGATGTTGGGGTATAAGGTGTTGGAACAATAGAGTAGGAGTAAGTAAGCTTATGATGGTATTTGAATTCCCAGAGAGGATTTTATATTTGTTCCTGGAGATGACAGGGAGTCATTGAAGTTTGTTGAATGCTGGGGATGCTGGTGTGTGACATAGTCAAACCTGTGCTTTAGAAAGATCAGTTTGACAGTTGAGCGGAGAATGGACTGGAGCGGGAACAGACCTGAGGCAGAGAAACCAATCAGCAGGCTGTGATAATAGTCTAGGTATGGGGTGACAAAGGCCTGCACCAGTATCATAGGAATGAGGAGGCATATCTGGATTGAAAGGGTTTGGCAACAGACTGAGTAAGAGGTGTGACAGAGAGGAATCAAGGATAGTGCATAGATTGCAATTTTGACTGACTAGGAAGATGGTGATACCCTCAATAGTAATAGAGGAAAAGATTTATGGAGAAAGATAATGAGTCAGTTTTGGACAGGTTGAGTTTAAGATGTCTACAGGAGATCCAGTTTGGGATGTCCATTAGGCAGTTAGAGATGTAAATCTGGAGATTTGGATAAAAGTTAGGGCTGGATAAGTTGATTTGAGAATCATCAGCATAGAGAGGATATTTGGATTCAGGGGAGCTGATGAGCTCATCAAGTGCAGTAGGATAGAGGGAGAAGAGAAAAGGGCTCAGAACAGAGCAGTGGGGACTGTCCCATGGATAGTAGGCATGATGTGGATGAAGATCCTGCAGAGGAGACAGAGTAGGAGCAGTCATCCACTTAGGAGGAGAACCAGGAGAGAACAAGGTCAGCAAAACCTTGGGGGAAAAGTATCAAAGAGGATGATTGGCTGTGTCAGAGGCTGCAGAGAGTTCCAGAAGGATGGGCACTGAGAAAAGACCATTAGATATGGCAAATAAAATTCATCAATAGCTTTGGAAAGAGCAATTTTAGTTGACTGGTGAGCTTGGGAAGCCAGTTTGTGAGAGTTAAAAGGGAGTGAGAGGAAAGGAAGTGAAGGAATTGAGCACACACAGACTTCTCCAAGTGTTTAGCCTTAAAAGGGAGGAAAGAAAAGATATGAGAGCTTGGGAGGATGGATGCATAAAGCGAGGTTTAGTTTAGTTTTTTTTGTTTGTTTTTTTAGGGTGAAGACCCGGGCATGTTTGTAGGCAATAGGGAAGCTGACAGTGAGAGTGATATCACAGAAGGGTATATCTGCTAGCCCCTCCCTCTGTTGATTATCTTGAGTGAACCCTAGATATATCTTATTTGTGTATAGTTGCTTGTGTGTTGTCCCCTCCCTTAGATTGTGAGCTCCTTTGTGGCAAGGCTTGGTCTCCAGTGCTTAACACTGGGCCTGGTGCGTACTTGACACCAATATGTGTTGACTTGACTGATTCCAAATCCATTGTGCTTCCCATCATACTGTACCACCTCTCAAGATGTGCCAAACACCTCTTTTCACAATGACCTTGTGAGGTTGGTGTGGTAAGAATTTTTATCCCAGTTTTATAGAGGAGTGAAAGTTTAAGTGACTTGTCCATTATCACGCAGCTAGAAAATATGAGATGGAATTCAAATCCAGATCTCCTTATTCCAAGTCTATCCCTTAGGTCACACTCCTTTTCAAGACTGTCAGTGATACCCTGGTCCAGTAACTTTCCTTTCAGTACCTCAGTTTCCTTAGTTGATTCACATAGAGAGATAATATAAAAATCATGATGAAGCATTTGAGGTATGTCACTGCATGAATGTTTAATGGGGACAAAATTAACCTCCTGGACAGGGAACCTGAAAGGTGCTGACAAGGTAAGAAAAGTAGCGAAGACAAATGATCCTGATCTGTGGCCTGGAGGGCATTTTCCAGGAGACAATTGCAGTTTCTGTTCTGTGTCTAAGTCTAGAACTGGGTTATTCAGAGGTCTTTGTACATTCTGCTTAATAGAGACCCGTACTTTTGGAAGTAAAGTTAACTTTCCATGGTGTTTTAGGCCACATAACATATGAAAGGAAGGCTGGATAAGCTCAGTTTTTCATCTTTGTTGGCCATATAGACAGCCCCTGTTATTTTGGGGATCTTAATTCTCTAGAAAGACATTATAGATTTCATGATTTTCTTTTCTCCGGCTACATTTATAACTTTATCGCTGGGTGACGTTTTGCGCACATAGAGAACCTGGTGATCATATATACTGAAGGATATAAGACAGCTTGTGAAGCTTAAAATTAAAACATCTTCCCCCAAATTAGTTTGCAGACTAGACATATTGGCAGCTAAGTCCCCTGTCCCCATCTCTTGGCCACCACTGAGGCTTAAAACTGTAACTAAGAGGTAGTCTGGGAGTTCTTTTAACCCCAGCTCTCTAGAATAGGTGAAGGTTGAGTCTTTAGGTTTTTGTTTTGTTTTCGGTGTTAGAATATTTGCTTTGTTCCATTGCTTTGATATGAATCAACCTCAACACACTGAGCTGATTCAGGAACCCTGGAAACTCTCACAGTCAGCCCAGGGTTGCTGGTAGAGACTGTAGGAGGCACTGTGCAGATATTAACTACCCTGTGAAAGCTTCTCTGGCTGTCCTTGATTGAGCAGCCTCCAGAAAAGGCAGATAGATAGGCTGCAGTAAAATGATCACTGTAGAGCAAGTCAGGAGACTTGGTTTGAATCCTACCTTTTGTGCTCACTTGTCGTGTGACCTCAAGCAAATCATCTCATTTTTTTAGGTCTCAAATTCTTTATCTGTAAAATAGCTGTAGGTGTCATTTTCATCTCTAATTCAGCTTTGATTCTGAAATGTCATGGGCAGAGAGGTAGGTTTTCCATCCACCTTTTGTGCTTGCCTTTCCTTGTTGTTGTGCTTTTGATAGTCCTGCTTATTCTTACTTTCCAGCCTAGGGGTTATGGCAGAAGTTGAAGGCCAGGACTGTTGCTTCATTTTTGTCTTTATCCCCTGGCACCTGGACACGTTTTTGGCAGGAAGATGCTTAATAAAATGCTTTTTGAGTTGAACTGGAGAGTTTTTGGAAATTTTAAGAGGTTTTCATTTAGAAACCAAGAACACTTCCCTCAGGAACTATGTTTGACCTTTTGGTCCTAGATTTAGAGCCCACAAGTATCTTCAAAGGCCAGCTAGTTTCATCCCCTCATTTTACAGATGAAAAAATTGGGGCCCAGAGAGGTTAAGTGACCTTCCAAGATCATACAGACAATAAATAAGTGTCTTCTATCTAGTTTGCCCTCCGAGATTATGGTCCTAGCTTTGGGCCAAGGAGTATAGGATGCCTTTAATACATAGTAAATGATAGAGATTTTTAGTAATGGGGGAAATATGGGAGGGAGCATCATCACCCCATCTTTTCAAAACTCAGCCAGGAGACAGAGTAGAAGAAAAGTACTGCATCTAGGAGAGTTTACCTGTCAGCAGCATAGCTGTTTGGTGACTTCTATGTGAACATTTTATGGGTCAGTATGGATGTGCATGCATGTGTGTGCTTTTGCGTGGTTTTGGACAAGTAATCTCATCATTGTAGGGAGCTGCTGATGAGAAAATTCGTGTCAAATGCAAATCTTCAGCTATTCTGCAATTTAAAGTCTCAAGATTTTTTTCTTTCCTCACCTCCAATCAGTTGCCAAGAATTGTTCATTTTGCCCTCCATCATATAGCTCAAATCTTTTCTCTTGCATCTGTTCACATTACAGCTCCCCTATTTTGGGTTCTCACCTGGATGATTTTAAGATCTTCCCAGTTGATTTCCTTGCTTCCCATGCATTGTCTACACAGTTGCTAAACTGATGTTTCCAAAGCACAGTCCTGACAATGGAACTTTCATGTCCAGGAAGCTCCAGTGGCATTTGCACTCTCTGTCTGTCTCTGTCTCTGTCCTTCTCTCCCTGTCTACCTGTTCTATCTCTCTCCCCCTCTCCTCTTCTTTGTCTCTACTTCTTTCTCCCTAGTATAGAATAAAATATAAAAACTCCCCTTTAAAGCTATCCACATTTCAACTGTAGCCTCCCTTTCCAGCCTTACTGCACATCACTGTCTGCCATACTTTCTACATTCCAGTCAAAGTGGCCCTTAGATGTTCCTGGTACATTTTACCTCCTGTTTCTGTGCCTTTGGACAAGATGTACCCCATGCCTGGAATAGACATACCCTCCCTACTTTTTCCTTATTAGAATATCTACCTTTTTCTAAAAAAGCTAGGTTTCAAGTGCCACTTCCTACAGTCAGCCTATCCTGATTCCCCCAGTTCCTAGGGTTCTGTCCTCAGAAACTACTTCACTTCTATGTTTGGTATTTAACACCTTGTACAGATTTCCCCCAATAGAATGTAAGCTTCTGGAGGGCAGCAACTGTTTCATTTTTGTCCTTGTATTCTCAGTACTTAGCCAGGCACATAGTAAATACTTAATACATACTTATCAAAGTCAGTTATTGAATTATAGAATTGCTTGTGCTGAGAGGTTAAATGATTTACCTGGGTCACACAGCCAGTGTCAGGTTGGCATTGAACCTGGGACTCAGAGGCTAGTTTCTCTCAGCTAAATACTGCCTCTTGTATCACTTTTTCACCTATCATTTATTAAGGGCTTGTTATGTGTCAGGCACTGTGGAGAAAAAGAAAGGTAAAAATGCCGAATAGGTAATTTTATTTCCTAGTGGTGCTTTAATTATAATTATGCTTAGGCCATGTTGTTTACGTGGGAAAATATTTTAGCTCATTTGAATCAAAACAACCTTTGTTTCCAGTTATGAAAATAGTCTTGATTGAGTTCTTTGAGTTTCCTTTTAGTAACTGAACCGGAGCTACACTGACGTGAAACTTTTGCTAGGTCTTCATTACAAAATAAGGTCAACTTTTTACTCTTGCCTTCATATACTTACTTGGTTGGATAGTATTGAAATATATATCCAGTTCAGGAAACATTAACAGGTTTGGTCAGATTAAAGCAGTGGTCAGTAAAGGAAATTTTAGAGAAATAACCTCCCCTTTTTTCCTTCCAATATTGTTAGGCACTGAGTTTATGGAAATTGTTTTAAATCTTTCTCTTTTTATCATCGGTCACATTATTACCATTATAGTCAGGGAAACTGAGCCATGAAATTTAAATGCCACATTTCACCTTTGAGAGGCAGCACATGGTAGTGAAAGGCTTACTGGCCTCAGAGTCAGGAAAGTCCAAGTTAAAGCTGTACTTCTCATATTTACAGTTGTGTGACCTTGAGAAAGTCATTTAACTGAGATGTGACTCAGACAACAACCCGGTACAACTAGCTCCCTATTTGGATGAAGCCAAAAAATCATATAGAAAATTTAGGTCATGTTGGCTTCTTCCTCTAATTGTATAGACCACTTATTCCCTACCCTACTTTGAATACTTCTCTGCTGTGTTGCCATTTATTTAAAGGGATTTTACCAAATTCTTCTAACAAAGTAAAATGAACTTGAACTTAGAAAGTAAGTGTGCATCACACATAATTCTTTTGAGGTAGTTTTAACTGGCACTGTACGGTCAGATGAACAGCATTGGCTCCTGACAGCTCCGAGGGCTCCAGATGAACTGTCATAGCTTTTCTGTTGATCATTTTTCAATGTGGTAAAATGTTAGCTGGGTTGGTTTTTTAGTGTGTTCTTTTCTAGAACCCTTCTCTGTCTTCTGTAAGGCATCATGGCAAGAAAAGATGCAACATTATTTCTTGTCTTCCTTGTTTATTCTAGTTGTGTGATTGTACTCCTGTTAGTTCACCCAACAGCTTCTCAGTGGTCCATTCATTTGGCAGTCATTTTTGTAAAAGAGTTGCCTTAAGCATTCAAGTTCTCCTGGAGGTGCTAATGACACAGCTTTTCTCCCTTCCCAGTGCGATGTTCTCCCCTCTTTTCCCCCCTCCACAATTGCCGCTGTGTATGTCCTATGTGCATTAGAGTGTATGCTATTCTTGATGCTCTGGGTGGACTGGCTCATTAGGATTACTTTCTTTTTAAAAAAACTGAATCATGACTCTGGTAGAGTTGATGTGGCTAGGGTGATATCATTAAGCCTTGCAAAAGTGGGAAATTCATCTTGTATACAGTGTTTTGGAATCGGGATATTCCTCAGTGGGTATTTGTGAAATTAACTATTTCACATTGTGTGCTTTTGGGATTTTTATGCTTTTGTAGGTATAATAAATTGATTTTATTGATAATACAATGGCCACCAAGGTTGGTGATGGGTGTATTTTGGTTGGTTCTGTGATTGAAAATCCGTGGATTCCTCGTTCGTACTTTTGGACTTCCCTTTTATTCATCACATTCACAATTTGTCTGTTACTTCACAAATTAATCTAAATGTGACATTATTTCTTCCTCTGAGCTGTTATGGCACCTGTTCTCTTTGTCTTTTCTTTACTTGACATGCCGCCATGTGTTGAGATATGTCTTTTGTTTGTCTTGTGTTCTTTCTCCTTAGAAGGATTGTAAATCCCTTAAGGTCGGGGACCACACTGACTCTTTATTTCTAGCACTTAGCACATGACTGTATTAGCAACAGCTACAGCTGCAGTAATGACTGACATTTACATAGTGCTTTGGTGTTTACAAAGAGCTTTATATACATGAGCTCATTTGCCTCGCAAGTATGTGAAGTAGAGGTATTACAGGTATCACTGTCACTACTTTACAAATGAAACTGAATCTCATGTATGTGAAGTGTCCATTGTCACATGACCAATCAGCATTGGAGTTAGGATTGGAACTGGGTGTTCATGACTGCAAATTAAGTTTTCTGTCCACTCTGAGGATGGTGATGATGGTGATAATGGTAGTGGTCATGGTGATGATGGTGGTGGTGGTGATAATGTTGGTGGTGGTGGTGATGACGATGGTGGTGGTGATAATGGTGGTTGTGATGGTGGTGATAATGGTGGTCCTGGTGGTTATGGAATGATGATGGTGGTGGTGGTGGTAATGATAATGGTGGTTGTGATGATGGTGGTAATGGTGGTAATAGTGGTGCTGCTGGTGCTGGTGATTATGGGATGATGATGATGGTGGTGATCAATGCCATTTCTTCTCTGGGCTTCAGTTCCCTAATACAAAATGAGGCAGTTAGGCCAAAGGACCCCTAAGGTTTGTTGCAGTATACTTTAAATTTTATAAATTCTGAAATTATTATGTGTTTTATATTTAGTTATGCTTTATCATTGTGTAGGGTTTTTTTTTAGTAAAACAGTAATGGATATGATTCATGTACCTTCTTTTTATTTATTCATTTCTTGCTACTATGGTTCTTTAGAGGGAATGAGTCAGTCCTCATTGCTTCTCCATTGATGGATTTCAGTTTAGTAGTGGCTGAAGTAATTCTGGTATTTATTTAAAGGAATTGAAAGCATGACCATGATTTGAGTATGCAAAGCTTGATTTTAAAATTGAGTAGAAGCTAAGTTTCTGGATCTTAATGTTTTTTATGACCTTTACCTCAAACCTTTTGAGGCAAAAGGCAATGAAAAAATTTGTTATCATAATATTCTTTCCAATTTGGTCTATAAAATGTCCATTAGTTGAATGGAGTCTGCTAATGAAAGAAACAATGAGCATTTCTCCCAAAGTGGTGCTTTTGGCTGAGGAGGGTTGAGGTGCCATGGTTAAGTGGTGGCAAGAAAATTTAAAGGTTCAGAAGTAAGATGCAAGGCTTCTTTTGACCACTGGAATGTCATAATTCAATCTGTGTGTGTTTTTTTTATAAGTGTTTAATCTGGTTGGTAATGTCTCCTGGTTTTGCTGCATCAGTGATTTTCCACCTTAGTTTTTTTTTTTTTATACTTTGGGGTTTTCCCGGTTATCCCTTAAGATCTTAAGGGAATATTTTTAAAAAATTGAAATTATTCAGTAATTTAAAAATATGGCATGTAGCATTTTGGAAAGGAGGGTGCAGATTTAATAGTTATTTCAAAGGAAAAATAAATAGAATTTGATGAATGGTAAGAGATGGAGAAGACATGAATCAAAGATGACTGAGCCAGAGTGACAAGGAAGATAAATGTCTTTGACATAAATATAGAAGTTAGCAGGTGGAGTTAGTGTGAAAGGAAATTGCTGTTGGATTTAGGGGTGGGGCCTAAAAGTTTTTATGTATTTTATGTATGAAGTTTTAATGTATAGTGGGTAGAGTTACAGTGGAGCTTTGGTGAAAGGTAAGGGCTTGATAGAATGCATATTTGAGAGACTTTACTTCTCTCTCAAGCCACCATGCCACTGAGACCCAAAACTAAGCCCTGGGTGACTGAACCCTTTCCTGTTGGAATGCCTGCCTTGAGCCCCAGCTATGCAGATTTGTGGTTGCCTCAGTCATCAGGATCAACTCCAGCCCTGCTTCATTTTTTTTTTTTTTTTTGCTTTTTTTTGGAGGGGGGGAAGGCAGGGCAATTGGGGTTAAGTGACTTGCCCAAGGTCACATGGCTAGTGTTAACAGGCCAAATTTGACCTCCTGACTTCAGGGCCGTTGCTCTATTAACTGCACCACCTAGCCAGCCCCTGCTTCATTTTAATCTCTGACCATCTCACCAAGTGCCATGGTACCACCGAGTAACCCCTTCTCCCTTTTCCCCTATAGAGCCGTAATCATATCAAATATGTCATTGCTCCTGGAAAGGTGTTCTGGTTCTTCATGGCTCTACTAACCATCTCTAACTTTTTAAACCAAAATATCCCTCTTTAGCCACTACTCTGTATGTGCTATCTCACCCTGCAGATAACTAGTGATGAATGACTTTTCCTGTTCTAGACTTCTCACCAGTACTCGTGGATGATACTAATGATTTATGTCACAGAGGTAAATATTATTGTAGTCTCATCTGGTACATAACAGAAAACTGTAGGATGGATTAACTGAGTAGGCTTTTGAAGTGTTTTGAATATTGATAAAAAAAAATACTGCACTTAAAATAATTAGTTCTTAATGGTAAGGAACTTATTGCTAAGTGAGCTGCAGTAAATGAAGAAAACTCTTGTGAGGGCTATCTGTCCTCACTGGGGACATGCCAGGGTGATAATTGACAGCAGATTAGTATGTTAGCAATGTGATATGGCATCACAAAAGGCCAGGGCTATTTTTGTCAGTGCATAAAATGGAATAATGTCAGAAAGCTGAGAAGTGATAGTCTCTTTATATAGAGTTCTGGCTATGGCATATGGTTCATTTGCTTCAGTTTTGGACATCTTAGTACCAAAATCATACAGACAAGTGAGTGGGAATCCCAAGAAGAGCAGCCAAAACAATTTGAGAATTAAGCTGAGAAAAGATTTTGTGTGTGTTATAAAAAATTTGAGTGAATGGTATGCATAGAATGGTTAAGACTGGTAGATTTCTGAGTCTATATAAGGAACAGACTTCCTAACAAGTAGAACTGTCCAAAATTGAAGTGGGCTGCCTTGAAGGTAGTGAGTTCTCCATCATTTGAGTCTTTAAGTTGGGGTTTATTGGTAACTTTTCAGGTATATGGTAGTGCTTTCCTGTTCAGATGTGGGCCAGACTAGGTGACCTCTGACACCCTTTACAACTCTTTGTTTCTTTCAAGGGGAAGAAAGTAATAACCTTTATTGGCTGGGGCAGTAAACTGCTATTGAAATAACAGCATTGTTAAGCTAGTCACTGGAAGTGAGTTACAGCCCTCCTAATAATTTTCAGTGGTTTAATCTCCACACTTCAGTGGAGTTACCTTGGCATTTTCACAGGTGATAATAAATAGATTCATTTAAGCCTTATAGATAGCAGGGACTAACAGATTTCTTCAAGGACCCCGAAGTTATTTATACTTGTTTAGGTTTGTCCTAAACCATCCTTAAATCCAGTAGACTAGAACAAATTCTTGAATATCAGACTATTCACCTGTGTTATGTTTATCAAAGGACAAAAAAGGAAAATATTTTACAGGGAAAGGTGATTAATGCAGGTAATATGTTTTTTATGAGAATTTCAGATCCAAATTTAAAATTTGGAAATGATTGAGTGTGTGGCATTTTTTAAAAATGCAAATATAAGGAAAGAGGAGGAATTAATTAGTCATCTGCCAGAAAGGGCATAGATGAGGTACAACATAAAGGAATCAAATGCAGACTGTGGATGATGGCAGGGGAAATTTCTGATAGTGAGAACTGTTTGACTGTAGGATACTCTCCAAGCGAATTGGCATTGCTTTTCTTTGGATGTTTGAACCCATATTGGATTGAATGTAATACCAGGAGAGTTACTGAATGAACGGCCCATTAGGTTTTTTTCATTTCTCCTTCCTCAGACTTTGCACCTGTGATGCTGAATTGATCACCTACTGTGATAAGAAAAGGAATTGTGTCTCTTGGTTTTATAAACCTGGCCCATTTTTTAATGCTGCTGAGATTGACAGTGACTAAATTGACTTGCAAAATTGACCTGCAGTGTTGACTGGGACACCTTTCTTCTTGTTTTTTTTTAGGGGGGTAGGATGGGGTAGCAGATGGAATTCTTTTCCCTAATAGAAATGAAATAAATAATATGAGACTTTATTGGAGTGTGGTGATATCATTTTGGGGAAGACTGGTCCATTTGATGTCAGATCTGTATTTTAAAGGGAACTGAATTCATAAGGAGTAGAGGCTTTATTTCTTTATTTCTGTCTTGCCTTTGGAATTGAACAGCAGCAAAAGTGAGTGAAACTCTTGGTTAAATCCTCCAGTAAGTGGGTTTTTTCCTGAAATCCTTACCCATCTATTTCAAAAAAATCCTCAGATAGAATGTATAACAGACCAAGTCATCAGTGCCTCTGACTATGCACTGGATAAAGTTGGCAGTACAAATAGGCTTTGGTTAAGATGAAAAACATCTACTTTAAGAGTCTTAGCTCTCCAAATGGTGATGATGATGAAGGTATATGTGCCAGACTCTTATCAGAGTGTCTCCTTCTATTTCTTTTTTCCTTTTTTTTTTTTAAGAGGAGAAAGCAAGATAGTTGGGGTTAAGTGACTTGCCCAAGGTCACACAGCTAGTAAGTATCAAGTGTCTTAGGCCGGATTTGACCTCAGGTCCTCCTGACTCCAGGGCCGTTGCTCTGTTCACTGTGCTACCTAGCTGCCCCCTCTCCTTCTATTTCTAAGGGAGCATGTGTAAAGCCAAGCACAAGCAACTTTACAGGGGACTGCTGCTATGAAGAGCTCTAAGGTTCTGATCACATAGTATAGTGAATTCTCTATTAATTCAGTAATAAACTAAGACAAAACATTCATAGAAACCAAAGTACCGCATTCACAATGTTATAACATAACAACTTATCGCTGAAGTGGCCACATAGTCTTAAACAAAAGATATCATTCAGTATGCCTTTAACTCAGTCATCCTCAAGGAGCAATCCTCCTTAAGGGACACAAAGTACAAAGGCCAAAGTTCTCCACCCATAGGTCACATTGTCTTAATCTCTGAGTCAAAAAGTATTCTTTTGTCTTAATTGGAGATTAGTTTCCAATTGTTCTTAACTCAATCATCCTTAAGAGGTATAAGGTACAGAGTACAAAGTTCTCCTACCCCTAGGCCACAGTAAATCATGATCTTCTCAGTGAGCACTAAGTACCCAAGGAGAGGTCTTTTCATCTTGACTCCAGGCTGGTTTCCAGATTTCATGGTTCCTCTTCCATGGTCCCAGCTTTTGCCTGAATTTATCCATCAGTCACCTGGATTCCAAGGTAGGTAGCTCTCAGCTCCTTGTCCAGCTCCTCGTCCAGTTCCTGTTCCATATTAAAGCTCACAGTGTCCAATCCACCTCAGGTGCTTCACAGTTTCTGTTTCTGGGAAGACAAAGCTTGACAGAGCCAAAACAACATTCATACACATTGCCGGCACCATCATCAATTCACTTTCTGCCTGTGGAATCAACACAGACCCACAAACAAAGTCTGAGAACTCAACATAAATTGTCAGTATAATCCCAGGACCTCTGAAATCCTCCTCTAGGACTTCTGTAAACAGACAAAAAAGAAAATCCTCTTTCAGGGCTTCCAGAAAGGTCCCAGGGCTTCTGTACAAAGTATTACAAACACAAATCAACAGGCAGAACAGACAAACAGAGTGCCAGGATACCACAAATTTTCTCCTTCTCTACTCTGCCACCACAAAGTGTTCCCTTCTCATTTCTGCTCTTTCCCAGCTTGTGCTCAGCTTTTTATCTGGTCATTAGCTCCTCCCTGTTCTGCCCACCTTTTATGTCCTTCCTGTTCCTGTCTTTGGCAAGTCCCTCCCACTGTCAGTTTCACAAGTTCCATTTCTTAACAAAGACTTGATATAATCATGGGCAGGGCACAAAAGAAACTTGAACTGAAACAAGGTGCTAAATAATTAAATAGTTGAAACAAGGCACTAAGTACTTCTTTGCTCGCCATTTCAGCATGTGTTCCTAAAATGTTGCCTGTTGTTTCCCTGGTCAGAAACCTTCCATGATTCTTTACAACTTATGGAATAAAATCTAAATTCCTTGACTGGATGTTAGAGATCATCCAGTGTAAGGGAAAAGCACTGAGCTGAAAAATCAGGGACTTGGGTTTGAATCCCAACTCAGCTACTTAATGACTAGAAAGACATAGGCAAGTCACATAACATCATTGGGTCTCACTTTCATAGATTATATGAAAAGCTACTTCCAGCTCTTAAGTTATGATTCAGTAAGCACCCATAGCATCTCTTCACCCTTGTCAGCCTCTATTTTCTTATATGAATCCTTTGCTTCAGTAAAACTTTAATGTAGGGATTTATAACTTTGGGTCCATGAGTTTTTTAAAAAATATTTTAATGGCTGAATTTCAGTATAGATGGTTTCATTTGTAATCCTAAGTATTTTACTTTTTTCATTTAAAAACATCCTGAGAAGACACATGTAGACTTCACCAGACTGCTGAAGAGGTCCATGTCACAAATAAATGTAAAGAACTTCTTTAAGGGAAAGTAACCTCTCTCTTTTTCCATTCTTAGATCACTTAGTTTATAGAGATTATTTGATATATCACATATTGCTTCATGTTGATAGTTTCTTTTGTATGTTATCTGATGCTTCCAAATACTTTACCATTGGCAGGAATCCTGGCTTTATATTTATTTATGTTTTTAAGAAATATATCTTATTAATGTCTTTTGTTATGTTTAACGTGACAGTCAGTTCAGAATATCCCTGCTCTCAAAAATGAAAGGAAAACAGTGAAGCAAAACTGACTGACAGCATGATTATATTTGACAGTCTTCACAGCACTTCCACCCTCGAAGACCTTCCACCTTCTTTCCAATAAGAGGGAAGTGTATTTAATCATCTCTGCTCTGGGACCAAGACTGGTCATTGCAATTAATTTTATTTCAGCTGCCATTGAGTATTGTTTTCTTGTAGTCACTGTCTATATTGTTCTACTGTTTCTGTTTTCTTCCCTTGGCATTCACTTACATGAACCTTCGAGTGTTTCTTTGAATTCTCCGTATTCACTGTTTCTTAATATACAATAACATCCCATTATATTCTTGTGCCTAATTTATTTACCCATTCCCCAGTTGAAGCCTACTTACTTTGTTTCCAGTTCTTTGTTAACATAGAAATATTGTTATGAATGTTTGTGTATATATATATATAATATAATATATAATATGTAGCAGTGTATTAGTGTGTCTGCCATTTCCTTTACTTATACTTCCTTAGAATGGTTAGCAGAGTCTCTTTGAAGTGTTGGATATGCATTGATTATATATCAATTAGCATGATGGGCTTTCAGATGCCATGTAAAACTGGTGGCTTTTTGTGGGTGTCAAAGTTAGCTTTTCCTCATTAGAAATTTATATCCTATAACTTAGGTAAGATTCTATAGGAGGTCAACTTAAGCAGCTTTCTATCTTTTGAAAGACATCTTCTTAAATTGTGCTAAACTGAAGAATGTTTGTTAATCATTCATATTAATGCAGACTTGCCAATATGGGGCCTGAAATGCTATGGGCGAGCAAAACCGTTAATGAACAATGTTAGTGTCATGTCGCCGGCACCCCATGCCACTCATTATTACTGACTGCATTGTTGCCCTGTTTCCTTGGTAAGTATGTGAAAGGTAGTGACAGTTTTAAATGTGGATAAATTTTTAAAAAAATTATTCATACAGTGGGTGTATCATTTTCTTAAAAAGCTTCAGGAGCACGAGATTTCACATCCACCTGTCTTTCGTGCTGGTATGCCTTATCCTTGGCTAAATATTCATCATATTTTCACCTTTTAGCCATTCTTCTGTTCTGTCTTTTGTAGTCATTTACACTCTCCCATTCTCAATTCTTCCTTCAATATCTTTTGAGTTTCCAGTCTATAACTCTTGAGTGGTGAGGCTATTTAAGCAGGGAGTGCATTTCACCTGAGGGGTGGCTATGCTTCAGTGGTGTCAGAGGTGTTTCTCTGAGAGTAGTTTGTAATATGTTTTTGTCATCTTCTGGGAGGAAAGGTGCTATAGAATTGTAAGACTATTATCATAACTCCAGTGCTACTATCCACAACATTGCTAAAATCATTGATGATTCTTTTGCATAACCAAAGAATTAAACAAAAAAGTCATATTAATTTTCAGCTCCATTAGATATGCAGGGAAAAAAAAAAAAAGATGTTTGCCAAATGGGAAAGGGCTAAATTGGTAAGGGAAAGAATTTTAATTTCAAGCTTCATGAGAATATTACAAATAATTGAACATAAAAAAAAAGCTGTACCAAAAAGTGCTTGACAGTGTCCTTTTAAAGTCCTGTTTAAAAAAAAAAAAGACAGAAGGAACCAAAAAGATGTGAAATTCAAATTCCTATAATTGTGTCACTTTATGGTAGCAAATGACTTCTGAGAGCATAATTTTAAAGATACCCAGCTGATCTCTTATAATTAGTATCATTTTTGCCACAGTTACCAAGTATTTATTTTGTAGTCCCTGGTCAAACACTTCTGCCTTCTGAATTTCTCCTCTGGGAAGAGTTGAAGAGAACCAGGAATTGTCTCTTTTTTCTCTCTAGGGGCAGGATTAAACTGCTTTCTCTTTAGTAGAGCAGTGAGGTATACTGCTCATATGAAGGATTGAAGCCCAAGTTTACCATGTAAAGAAGCAGTGGGAGGGAGGTATGCTAGAAAGAACACTGAATTCAGAGTCCAGAACATGAAGCTTGGCCCTAGCTCTGCCCCTCCATATCTAGGGACCAGGGTTATAGGCTAGCTTCCCCACCTCTGAAATGGGGAGAGTGATGCTTTTAGTTGAAGAGGTATATAAATACAAACTGCTATACTTTTTCAACCTACAGATAAGTGTATTGAGAAGTGTTAAAAACGAGATGGGAGTGCTCATCTTCTAGGATTATGAGTCAGCACAAGTGAGGAGGAGAGATGTGAAAGAATTTGCCATTATGAGTATTGTTCTTTTCTTTTTTAAAAAAAATAACCAAAACATAAACCTGTGAAGTCTATCAAAGAGTCTGCAGAGTCCTTAGTAGTTATATGTCTGGCATTCTCAACTTGGACTTTTAAAAATTCTCTGGCTTCCCTGGATCAGGTTACTTAGGAGCAGTTTGCAGCATTTATGGAAGAGAGTGAAGAGAAACCCAGAATTGTGGCAGTTGCTGATGTGCTGTGCTTCTTCACACATTGTCCCGTTGTAACTAGCTCTGGAGGCAGAGACATGCATTATCCAAGAATATATGAAAAAGATCTTTAGATTGAGAAAAGGCCATATGCTCCTCATGCCCACGCTCGGTGGGGTCTAATCTGACAGTGAATCATTTGAGGTTTGTGCTGGATAAACCTCATTAGTGTTAAAGAGCTGCTGACACCTTCTGGAAAACAGAAAAACTTTCTGTTTAGTGATTACTCAGACAGATGCTTTTTTCCCCCACTTTTTTCTTCTTTTTATCACATATGTACCTTCACAATGCACAGTAAGAAAAGGCCAACATGTAAACATTTTTCAGCATTCTCCTTTTTGGACTGTGTTATCTGTCAGGAGCAAACCTCTGAGTTATGGCAATTTTTGAGGTCTGAAAACATGATGTCAGGGAAACCATCCGAATATGTAATCTAGCTAGCCTCAATACTTAGATTTACAATATAGGGAGCATTTTTCATTGGCTGAGAGATCAAATGATAATTTTAGGACTTCAGAAGCAAACTGTTGGCATAATAGATGATGTTGGTGGCGAAAGAACCTGAGCTCAAATCCCAGTTCTCTTCTTTAACTAGCTTTGTGATGTTGGGCAAATCACCTCATTTTATGAGGCAGGATGGGATTAGATCTTCCCTATGGACCCTTCAGGCTCTAACTCTCATGCTCCTATGAGCATCAGCAAAGAATGTGAACATTGAGCTTGTTCTTAATGGTCCAGTCATTCAAAAACAGAAAGGACTAAAATCAACAAATCATGTCTCTGCCACTGATTAGTGGCATGACCTTTGAAAGTCACTTTACCTTTTTTCTGTTACTTTCTTCACATGTGAAATGGAGAGCATGAAGTACCCACACTATCTCATTATTTCTCCAGATTTCCACTTTGAAGTCAGTAGGTGAGACTAAGATGATAAGGAGAAGAATTATTATTTTCATTGATTTTGAATGATAGATCTTCATGGGTTTTTACAATTAAGTAAGTTATATCTAGGCAACTGAGCAATTAACTGATGAGCTACATAAGTGCAGAGGAAGATATTAAAAAACTTGGTTGTCCCAGTATTAGTCCTGGGTCTGTATTTTGTTAACTCTTTACCTTTTGATAAGCTTGATATCTTATGAGCTTTTCTACCAACAAGCTCCAAGTACTCCCTGGTGCTTATTTTTCCCTACTAGACTTTAAGCCAATGAAAGCAGAGACCTATATCTTCACTTTGTATCTCTCCCAACAAAACACTACGTCGTACTTTTCTCTAAGTGCTTAATTGTTTAATGACTGTTGAGTCATACTTGTATGCACAAGTTCTGTATGAGGTAAATAAAATACTCATTTTACAACATTAGTGTTTTCCCAGTAAGAAAACTAGCATAAAGAATTGACATAATTTTGAAGTGGGGGGAAGTTATACCATCTAGCTCTGCCAGACAGAGCTTGCTTATGTTACAGTTTTTGCCTCCTACTTTGATTTCCTATGAGAGAAGATTTGCTCTCCTTTAATAACAACAATGAACAAAGACTGAGAAACAGGAGAAATGAGGAGCAGATTTCCCCAAATAGAATGTTCTCCCTAGAATTCTGTGTACAATCATAGATTTTCTTCCTCTATAATATTTCTTCTATTTTCCATTTCATTTCCATTGCCATTGCCTTTATTCCCCACCTTCAGACTTATTCTTCAGTCCTGTCTTTTATTCCTAAATTGGTTTCTCACATAATAGATAATCTTTTTCAATCTGAAAAATTGGTCTTTGGTGTCTACATATTATTTAAAACCTTAATTAGAGCCCCTCAGCTGTGAACCTAGCTACTTTTATATTTATCTAGTATAAGACTTCACAAAAACAAGCATTCACTGAATTACTCCACTTCCTCCTCTTCTTTTTTCTTCTCCACTTCCTTCTCCCCCTCTTCCAACTACGTATTAGATTGGTTTTTTTTTTTTCTGTCCCAGAAAAGTAAATCCACTAAATTCCCTTGCTGAGACTTTCCCACTGTTATTCTTAAAGCTCTGTTCATGCCATCGTTCTAGCTCAAGCTGACATCCCTGTTCTTCTTTCTTCAGCCATACACTTTCTTTTCCTGATCTGGACTGACTAGTTGGGTGACATTAAGCAAATCATGGAACCCCAATGAACCTCAGTTTCCTCATCTGTAAAACTGTATGTAAAATTAGGGAATTGGGATAAATGAACCTCAAGATTCCTTCCGGTTAATGCTCCTCACAAAAAAGGAGGCTCCAGTTACCTCTATCACTTCAAGTAACACTGTGTATATGTTTATACCTATGTTAATGATTTCAAAGTTTTAATGGATTTTGTCATAAGGAGAGAAAATTCTTACCACTTTTTTAGTTATGATCTGAAGTGGGATTTTGTCAGTCTTCTCAAAAATCTTCCAAACTTTTTGGATTTAGCTTTTAGAATGGACCTATGAGAGCATCTGTTCCCACTCATTCATTTTACAGATGAGAAAACTGAAGCACAGAGAAGCAACCTGTCTTCCCCAAGATTACACAAGTATTAAGAAGCAAGAAAGGGTCAAAACTCAGTTCACTGATTTCAATTCCATCACTCCTCTCATTGTGTTATATTGCTCCCTCCATTTTGATGCTTTTGACATAGAAACTATTGACCCAATATTTGATGCCTTGTTTAATTAAGTCGTATTCATCCACTTAAAACTTTTTTCTTTCATCTGCTCCCATTCTCAGCAGTCTGAATCATTTTCATTTAGTTTTATTGCACTTTTACTTTGGGGTAAAGAAAGGGAGTTGGTCATAGCTTTCTTTTAATTCCATTTCCACTGTAGAATTTGCTCAAAAAATCTTTCCCTCATCTCAGATAGCAAAGGGAGAAGATGTGAATGTGAAGCAGGTTACCTTAAATGAATGCCTTCTGGTTTAATTCAGCTTGTTACAGGCACACGTGAACACACACACACATATA
The DNA here is from genome assembly GCA_028646515.1 of Pseudochirops corinnae. Taxonomy (NCBI): domain Eukaryota; kingdom Metazoa; phylum Chordata; class Mammalia; order Diprotodontia; family Pseudocheiridae; genus Pseudochirops; species Pseudochirops corinnae. The sequence continues at coordinate 465,189,279 of CM053585.1, forward strand.
CACACACACATTGTAGAAGCAGACTGAATAACCTTCAGCCCTTGTGTGTGACCTTAAGTAAGTCACTTATCTTTCCTGTGTCTATTTCCTCCAAATGGAAATGTTTACTTAAATTGCAGGAAATGCCCTGTGGCTTAATTAGTATCTCTAAACTGATTAGAGAATGTAAAGCAGTATTCAAGTGCTTATTATTTTTTAATTACATTTATAAAGGTTAAAGTATGGATAACTCAACTATTATTATCATTATCATTTAGAATTTGTGTATCATTTATATTTCCAAAGTGTTTTCCTTATAATAATTAGCTCTTTTCATGACATTCCTATGAATTATGTCATTATTATCCGCAGTGAAATGTTGCCATTTCTCCTGTTAGCCATTATTCAACCATGCTAAACTTAGAGGGGAGGATGAAAACAAGGGATCCTTTTGGTACTGAACACAGCAAGAGTAAATTTTCTTACAGCCTTACAGATGACCAAGAGCCTGGAAGCTCTTTCAAGTGACTGTCATGCAGTAGTTAAGATGACTTTTATGTTATATTTTACTCTAGCTACAGTAAATGCTAAATCTCCTCAGTCATCCAAGCTTGAATCTCAGAGTTATCTTTGAATCCCTTCTCCCTCACCCCCTACATCCAGTCAGTTTCTAAATCCCTAAAGAATTTTCTGCATCTGTTCTGTCCTCTCTATTTTACTGCTTTCATCCTAGTTCAGCCCTTTATAATTTCTTACATGGAACATTATAATAATTTTCTTCCTCACTTTAGTCTTTCCTCTCTAATTTCTCCTTACACAAGAGTCACATTCTGATATACAAGTTTGACTGTCTCTATCTCTTGATCAAAAACCTTCAGGGGCTCCCTATTGCCTGTAGGAGAGAATACAAAGTTTTTGGCTTGGAATTTAGGTCTAATTCTCCCTTTATAGACTTGTTTATCAATAATTTTCTTGTACTTTAGATTTCATTCACACTGGGCTACTAGATTTTACCTGTTTGCTTTATGAACTGTCCTGCCTCTATGCAGCAGGGAAGGTTGTCCCTTGAGCGTAAAATGAGCAAATCTCTTATGTTTTCAGTTGTTCAATTCAGTTTATTTGTTAAATGTCTGCTATATTGATATGTCTCTTCCTTTGAGACCCAGCTCAGATACCATTTCCTCATTACATAAACTTAGGCTTAAGGTCACGAAAAACTTCCTGATGATTAGAGCTGTCCAAAATTAGGCCTCACTGGTGGCCTCTGAAGTAGACTGCATAACTACTTGTTTATTTTATAGAAGAGTTCTTATTGAAGGGACAGCTAGGTGGTGCAGTGGATAGAGTATTGGAAGTGGAGTCGAAGACTCACTCATCTTCCTGAGTTCAAATATGGCCTTAGCTATGTGACCCTGGGCAAGTCAGTTAACCCTGTTTGTCTTAGTTTCCTCATCTGTAAAATGAGCTTGAGAAAAAAAAATGGCAAGCTCCAATATCTTTGCCAAGAAAACCCCAAATGTGGTCACAAAGAGTCAGCCATGTCTGAAACAAACGAACAACATTCTTGTTGAGGTATGTGTTAGGCAGAGTAGAATGTTTCTGAGGGCTCCTGCAGCTCTGAGATTTGAGTCATCTGTGATAAAGCATTTATTGTTATAGTATGAAAGGCTGTACTAGGTATACAAAACCACCAAATAAAAAAAAATTAAACAGAACACATTCCCTGCCTTCATGGAGCTTAAACCCAGTGCGGAAGACAATATATAGGCATTATGGATATAAAGAAACAAAATATTATTCTCATACATTAAAACCATTTATTACTTTGTAGTTTTACCTTGTGAGGATAAACAAATAAATATGTATCTACATATCTATATCTATATCTAACCTTTTATTGCTATAAACTAACAGCTATATGGGCAGTAAAGACCATAAGTACTCTCAGTTCTCCAATGAGAAGACCACTTTGAACTGGAGTAATGAAATGGGGCCTTGTGTGGTAGATAAGATCTCAGTTGAACTTTGAAGGAATGGTATCAGTCAGACAATTGGAAAGAAGGAATAGGACATCCTAGACTGGGACAGTGGAATGACCTGTGGTGGGAAATTGTTTGGTGTGCTCAGCAGTCTGCTTAATAACAGAATGATTTGAGTGAAGTGGAGGTTGATGGTTCCCATTGAGGAACAGTGGAAGAGAAGGTTTGGAAATCGGGTTGTGATAAGATTTTGGAGGACTTTGAATTCCAGATATGGGAATTTATATTTTATTCTTAAGATGCTCAAGAACTCTTGAAGATTTTGCTGCTTTTCAGGATGGAGTCGGTTATGACATAAGACATAAACAGAAGTTTTAAGAAGATTCACATTGCAGTAATGAGTAGTTTGGAGAAAGTAGAGAACAGAATAGAACAATAATAACAATTATTGTAATAGTCCATGTATGGACCAGGTGAGAAGGCACCTAAGGGTTTGTAACTTAAGTCTATGGAATAAGTTATTGAAGGCCTTGGCTTGCTAGAATGAGTATTCTGTTCTTTGGACATCCTATATAATGCTTATTATAGGAGCCATCAAAACAAATTTAGATTGGTGGAGGTGCTATATTCATACAGTAAGCAAGTATTTACTGCTTACCTATTATGTGCTCAGAAGTGTAATGCTACAAAGAAATAAGACTTGATTAACTTGTGTCTTAACTTGAGGTGCTTCCTTCTTTCAGACCATCATGACTGTCATTAACTGGGTATCTGCCTGACTACTCTCTGCCCTTCGTATGTTTCTTCACTTCGGTATCAATAACATTATATCCTTACATTTGTATCTGGAACTTTACATCTTTTAAAGCACTTTCATATGTACTATCTCATTTATTCTTCAAAACTATCCTTTAGAGCCACAGCGAGGGCTTGAGTCTTCTGTCCCCTAGTCCAGTGCTCCCTCCATTACACCATGTTGCCATAAATCCGTGGTTCTCAACCTTCCTAATGCCGAGGACCTTTAATACTCATATATGGGTGTATCTGCATGTGGATGGACCTGCCTGGAGATCGACAGAGGAGTGTTGTCTTGGTTCCTAAGACCATCGGAAAATTGTATTTTCTGATGGTCTTAGGTGACCCTGTTCGACCCCCAAAGGGGTCGTGACCCACAAGTTGAGAACCACTGACATAAATCAATTCAGATCCTCTGCCCCTCTTGACCTTTTCTCCCTTCTTGACAGTGGTGACCAGATCCCTTTCAGGATTTGCCTTAGATCTTTTTCTGTTCCAGAAACTAATGGAAGCATAATCCTTCTACCCGCTCTGTGCTGCATGATTAATAGGGGCTACATGGTGGATGATTAATGAGGGAATGAAGGGGCTGGTATATAGAAAAGTAAAAAGATAAATGTAGAGATACATGGAACATGTAGGTGATAGATGGTAGCTATGACAGGGTGAACGGTCAGGAGAGAAGAGAACAGGAAGCAGAATAAAAGGAAAAAGGAAAAGAGGAAAACAAAACCGAGGAAGAAAGAAAATATGTACAAAAAGAGGAGCAAGAGAAAAGGCAGAGGACGTGGAAAGGGCGAGACCTAGGAATGTTGGGTTTCTGAGTTTTCTAGTTGAGGAACAATGGGAGAAACAATGGGACAATGAGGAATAGTGGAACAATTCTGGTTCCTTGAAAAAGGCCTGAAAATGCAGAAGGGAACACAAATTTTAATTTTGTTACTATTATTAAGCTTAATGTGTATATTTCTTTTAAAAAAGCTATGCAACAGAAGCTTACAGTTTCTTATACAACCTTTTCTCTTATTTGTTTCTTGAGGAGATATTTGTGTTTGTTAATGACTGATTTCACAATAAAAAAGAAAATTTTAAAAAATCACATTTCTTCCAAATAGGTCAGTGTTTTAAAAAAAAGTTAGCTTTGATCAGTGCTAGAGAAATCTATAGTAGTCAGGGGAGCTTCTTAGAGACTTTTTCCTCAACTGAAGGTATTACATGTTTCTTCATATTATTTTGGAATGATTCTTGAAAGTACTGATCTTTTCAAAAGAACAGTCAGTTGCCTTCAGCAATTCCCCTTGATGACTGACTTACACTCCATTCCAGTCTCCAGTCTGTTCAGCTCTCAAGGTTTAAAGAGGTTCATGGCTATTCCACTTCAGTATTCCAAAAGGTCAGAAATAGTTAATTGGTCTCTCTACCTTTGAGTATTTCAAACCTTCATACTTTAAATTTAGAATGAGTTGTCTTCATGAGTTGCTCTAGCAAAAACAAGCCAACAGACCAAAAGGAAAAGACTTCATGTTCTGGTGGACAACCCTTTTAGCCCATGGAAGGGTATACTGAACTTAATGGGAAAGCATTTAAATAGGGAAACTCTTTCTCCTGTTTTTAGAATAGTTGACATCAGATATTACTTTAAAACTGCTTTTCCATTTTTCTGTGTCCATCTGTGACATGATTTAAGCTACTTCAACCTCTTAATACATTCCTGAATTTATTATTTTTAATAGCTGCTGTGTTTATATTAGAACTAGCATATTAATTACCCCTTTTAAGGCAAGTCACTACCCAAAACACATTAACTTCGTCTGCACTGAGAACTGTGGCAACACATTTTCACCTGACAGAAGGGGGTGGAAAGGAAATTAACTAATGAAATAGTTGTTCCAGCCTAGTCTGTAATTAAAGAGACTTTGCAAAGCTCTTTGGGAAGCTAGATTACTGGGAAAGTGTGAGAGAAATAGCAGTCATCTATTGCTATACTAAATGAATATCTAGTAGAAATGAGTACTTTTGGAAAAACTATTTAAAACAAGAATGTCAGAATTACATTTTTTTTCCTCATAGTAATCTAGATGAGAAGCTATACATGAGCTCAGAATTTCATTTTAATATTTTCAGTTATTACAAAGTACCCGTCCAATACTTTATTGTGCCAAAATTTTAATAATTAAATCTAAAATGCATTTATTAAGCACCTAGCCTATGTAAACTACCCTACCTAGGTGCTGGGGATACAAAGACAGGAATTCAACAGTTCTTATCTTCAAGGAGATTACATTCTACAGCAGTCATACAACACAGACAAGGACAAGTAAATACAAAGTCATTTGAAAAGGGAGAGAAAGCCAGGATGAGTTCATTGCTTTGGAGTTAGAAGGGATATTAGAGGAAATGTTCAGTAGTGCATCAGATGCTGGCTTTCTGATCAAGAAATCAAGAAGAATCAAGAAGACCCAGGTTCAATTCCTGGCTTTCTAAAGTCTTACCACTTTAATATATCCTTCACATAGCTACCAAAGTGACTTTCCTCAGATTACAAATTTAGCCCTATTATGATCAAATGCAAACTTCTCTTCACATTTCAAATTCTTCACAACCTAGTCCTTTCCTATCTTTCCAGTCTTCTTCTTCATTACAGCCCTCCATAAATATTACCATCTAACTGTGTTGGCCAATTGCTGTCTCTGTTCTAAATGGTCCATGTCCTGTCTGCTCCCCTAGACACTGGCCATCTTTCATACCCGAAATGCTGTCTCTCCTTACTTCTAACTCTTGGACTTCTAAACTTCCATCACAATATAACTTAAAGACCTCCTAGTGGGGGAAGTATTTTCTGGTCCTGCCCTTCCATTCACTCTGTATTTTGTATGTACCAATTATTTATGTCTTCTCTTTCAGAATGTAAGGTTCTTAAGGTCAGGATTGTTTTTTTTTTTCTTTTTTATTCCCAGCACTTAACACCATGTCTGGCTTACAGTAAGTGCTTAATGAATGCTTGTTCATTGATTGCTAATTAGTGCTCCAATGTTTTGTTTTTATCCTGTTACACAGTGAATTTGTATCAGAATTGGATGAAAGTGTGTGTGTGTGTGTGTGTGTGTGTGTGTGTGTGTGTATGAGCACCTGCATGCTCACACTTATATGGTGCCAGGGACCAGATTATATTTGCATTTTGGAATTTTTGGGCTTCCTCTCTGTAAAATTTTAGAGCTGAAATAGGTTTTAATGAATGAAAGATATTATCATACTCTTTGCATATAGTCATTTATCACACGTGTCTATGTGCATCATTTCCACACAGGTTGGGTATGATAAGTTTATTAGCCTCTTATTACTTAGTTTATTTATTCTTATGTCTGTGGGAAGAAAGAGTTACTTCTCAGTTATGCAGAAGTCATTTATAAGGAGATCTCAGCAATCCAGAAAATTGCTGAATACTAGAATATTAGCAATCAATGACAACTGAGTAGCTAAAACTAGAATCATAAAAATTAAGAGCTGGAAAGGACCTGAACATCCATCGTCTTGATTTTAAACATGAGAAAATTGAGTCTCAGAAAGGAATTTGCCCCACATTGAAAGTAGATGTGACAAAGTCTACATCTTCAATTCAGTTTGACCAGTATCTAGGAAGTATCTCCTATGTCCATAATACTAAACTTGACTCCATAGATACGAGTTCCCTCAGAATGTATTTATTCCTTTAAAAACTAATCTCTTTTATTTTTATATCACCTTCATTTCCTCCTACCTGTTCTAAATAGTAATTAAGTTCTTGAACTGGCTCTCCAAAATCTGTTTAACAAGATAACTGAAATGTAATTCTTCTTGGACTAGCTTGAATTCAGAGACCCTGAATGAGGCGGCCATGTGGTATAAAGTGAGGAGCAGAAAGAGTGATTCTTACTCCTTTCTAAGCATAAGATTATTATTTGGAAAAATGTTTTGAATTAATAGATCACATATAGTTCACTCTCTTACCGCCAGGGACCCTCTTAGCCACATACCAAGTACCCACATATTCTAAGCCTCCCACTGTGGCATTCTAAGTTAACCCTACCTCACCAAATATTCTGTGCTCTAAAATTATCTACCTCCTTTGCCTCTCAACTAAAACTCCCATTCTTTTGTGGTGCTAGACTAAGAAAGCAGTCTGATTGAAATAATTCATGTTGTGTAAATGACTTATAGTCTCTTAACATTCCCAGACTTACTTGCATTTTTAAAAGAGGATGCTTATTAACTCAGTGAATCTTAAATTGTTGGAATTTCAGGCAATGTGTCAAATAAAAAATTATGGAGTATGAGAGAAGATATTTTTAGCAAGTAAGCCTGCCTGGGACTTTGCCCCAAGGGTCAGTTTCATTATTCTGTTGCTAAAATGTTTCCTATTCTTTCATATATAAACTCACTGATTTTCTAGAAACTTTCAACATTTTCATAATGACTTCTATAACAGAGTTTAAAAATACGTAGGGATTGCCATTTATAGATATGGATTTTTACCTTAAAACTGCCTATACTATGCATGTCACAGCTTATTATCTTTTATAGGAAGTACATTTTCCACATCTGTTCTCAGAGCCTATTTTCTCATATTTTGCGCATAATTCTAGCATGCTTGATTTTCTGCTTTCCTGGCTCACAGCAAATTAGAAATATGGATGGGGAATGGGTCTGTTAGGAGTACTGATAGTGACAGAAGCAAGATATGACAACTAACAATTTTGACAGCAAGAAAGATTTAGGAAAACCAGAACATTTAAATTCATGAACTCCAAAAACTTAAACGATATTCTGGGACCATTTAATATAGGAGCAAACATCTCTATAGCTGATCCTGAGGTATTATAGCATAACACAACAATCAATATTTGTAATTCATCAAGGAAAGTGAAACTTCTTCTATTAGAAAATGATGCTAGCATTGGAAATGACCTTAGAATGTTGTCTAATTCAGTGTCCCTCATTTTACGAGTGTAAAAACTGAATGCCAACCCCTCACGACTGGTTAGTGGCAGAGGAGGAACTTACTTACAGGAAGGTAGAGCGGTATATAGAATATTTCAGAAGTGTTTTTGTCAAATGTGGCTTAAAAATGGCATTTAAAATGAATTTCAATTATGAGGGGGAAAATCACTTACATTGACATCTCATTGCTCAATTATGGTAAGGTGTGATGGTTTGGGTAGGACTTATGCTTGCAATTGGGACAGTTCACTAAGCATACCTTATTAAGCACCTACTGTGTGCTTGGTGAGAAATAGCATGGGGTGATGGAGAGCTGCCTTTGGAGTCAAGAAGAATGACATTACCTGGCTGTGTAACTCCAGGCAAGTCCCTGAATTTCTCGGTGTCCCCAGCAACTCTTCACATTGCAGAGAAGGTGCCACTATGTACTGCTAGAGGAAGGTCCTTCCTGTTAACTCTTTTTTTTCCTGAAGAAATTACAGGTCCAGTTAAAAAGAAAAATGTGTAAAGCACAGGGGATACCAAGACAAAGCAAAAAGCATTCCCTTCCCTCAAAGAGCTTACATTCTATTGGGAGATATAACATTTAAACAGGGGTATGTGTGTGTGTACACATATGTGCATCTCTCTTTCTCTTATCAGTTGAGGAGGAGGAAGTGATTAGTAACAATAAAAAAAAATGACTTTTCATGGAAAAATGACACAAGTAGAGCCTTGAAGGAAGAAACCAGAGATTCAGAGAAGCTGAGCTGAGAAGAGAGTACATTCTGGGGCTGGGGGTCCTTCAAGGCCGATGAGATGAAGGTGACAGATGAAGTGCTTTGTGTTATAGTGTGATCAGCCCAAAAGAGTAGGCTGGAGCCTGTGTCATATAAAAGAGCCTCTTGGTTCAACCATTACATCATTTACCCTGCCTGATATCTTGTTCATCTCTGTTGGTGGATCAGTCTAGACCTTTGTACTGGGCTCTCTGTAAGTGATGCCAAGGAGGTGAGAGGCTCCTGACCTTGAATGATGTGGAATGACATTAGGGAGAATGATGGTGGTGAGGAAAAAAAACCAAATCAATTCAGTCATTGTGGCTTATGCTAGGAGAAAAAGAATGACTCTGATCCTTTATAAATGAAGACACATTTGACTTGAAAGAGATTTGTTTTCTCTTAGAAAAAGATATATTGTGTATGATTTTAGGATTCATTTTGAATTCTAGTCCTCATATTGAATACATGATACGTGACAATCTTCTTGAAACACTCTTTTTAATATATATATGTATATTTTGCCCTCCACTTACATGTTAAAACAATTTTTTAACATTTTAAAAAAGTTTTGAGTTCCACATCTGCCCCTCCCCACTCCTAATTGGTGCGCAATCAGATATAGGTTATACATGTGCAATCATGTAAAACATTTCCATATTAGTGCTTTTCTACAAAAAGACCAAAACAAGAATGAAAGAAAGTAAAAAATATCATGCTTCAGTCCAAGTTCAGACAATATCAGTATTCTCTCTGAAGTGGATAGTATATTTCATAATGAGTCTTTTGGGACTGTCTTGGATCATTGTATTGATCCGAATAGCTAAGTTATTCACAGTTCTTCATCGTACACTATTGCTGTTACTGTGTACAATGTTCTAATGGTTCTGTGTACTTCACTTGTAGAAACAATCTTTGTTCATTAAAGACCTAACCAGTCCAGGAACTGGAGTCTCATTGAGCCTTATCAATTTCCTCCTAGACTTTCCTGGCCCTTGGGACATCTTTACTTTCTAGGTTCAGAAATTTGCCTCCCCTTTCCCCTTCCACCCTCCCCCCCCCAACTATTGTTACTGGATCTTGAAGCCTACTTGTGTACCTACAGTCTCATTTCCTATTTTCCTGTAATTGCTGCATAATTGAGGTCACAAGAGCTTATTTGGTAGGGTTTATTTATGTGAGAAGGTAAGGAAGAGGGGAGTACTAGAGAGCTGGTCTTGGACTTAGAAAGATTTGGGTTCATGTCCTGCCTCTGACACAATGGTAGTGTAACCTGAGGCAAGTCAACTAATCTTTCTGTTCTCTCACTGCCTCCAAGACAATATAGTTCAGAACAGTTGCCAGTTTGTATTGGTAGAGTTTTTTCACTAGTAGGGCCCTATACTTTAAAATTCAAGTCAAGACTTGAATAGTAAAGTAACAGAAGTGGAATTCAAATCTAATGTGCTCTTTCCAATACTCCATGTTGTCTGTGTCTAGTTTGACCTGCTGGGTCAAGGGAATTCACCCATTCTACTATTCCCAACGCACCTTTCTAACTGATTCTGCTTTGACTCATTAGCTTACATTCATACATCACTTTAAGGTTGAATCATTATTTTCCTTTGAATAGCTTAGCAAATTACTGGTGATCCACCAAATAAGATAAATGGAGAGCTTCACCTCTTGATTTAGTGAAGACAAACAAATGCAAAGGGCATACTCGAGTGTTTCCATCACGTGAAAAATTAAAATAAAACCAATATACATCAACCCCAAGTTCACAAGAGAGAGCACCTTTGTTTTCTGAGCGCCTCTGTTCTCTGATAATACTTCCATTCAGTGTCACAACTTCTTTTAGGTGGGGCTTATTTTTTTTTTAATGTGGTCAGGATTGATTGGGTAACAGTTCTCCTTTTTTTTTTACTTTATCTCTGCAAAACCCACCACTTAATTCGTTGCACTGAAAGACCTTTCTGATCTAGCTCAGGTAATCAGTACAGGCTATTTCCTTTACTCTAGCTATCGGGAAGGGCTGCATGAGAAGAGAAGTGTAATAAAAATCCAATAAAACTCCCAGTAGGTTAGTAAATAGATCAATCATTGTTGTTCTTACTCATAAGCTTGACTCTCCCCATTGCTCATAAGGGATTTTAAAATAAACTTGCTGATCTATAAATGTTTAGCTAAAATACAATAATAGGATGATCTCACTTTACTGCGGTGATTTGGAACTGCCTTTTCTTCACTGGCCACCATTTTGATGGTCTTCTAAAAACATTCGCTTTCTAGCCACATTCTCTTCTTGCTTCTGTCACAATTCCATTCTCTTGAGCTAACCTCAGTTGATGCTCTATCCTAATTCAGTGTGGCAGTTTTTTCTTCTGAACCTGTCCATTGTACTAGTGAGAGCAGAATTATGCATATGAATGTCTGCATCACACTGCATCTTTCCTTGGAAATACAGAGGACTTTCCCTGTTCCTCCACCAATCTTCTGAAAACAGTCATGTAGAATATTGTCAGCTGGGAGAAGCAGGTGATGCTGGAGGCTATTTTATTGCAGAGTTACAAAATTTTTCAGAAATGGTCAGAGAATTCTTTTTTGTTTTTTGCTTTTGTTTTCTTGAGCATTTTGATTGTTATTTTTCTTGAGATCACTGAGACTAGCATTTATTGCCTTGTTCTCCTCATGTTGCCTCTGATACAACGTTTTTTTACTGTAGACTATTTTAGCTGGCCTTAATCAGACATTTAGCACATAACTAACTAATTTGGCACATAACTATGACCATTCAAGTCATTCTTTTTTTCTATATAGTTTAATTACCCATGGGAGTTGGTGTTCGAAGGAACTTTCTCTTTGGTCATGAGGAATGTTTGAAATACTCCATGCTTCATGGCTCTGTTTATAATTGACCTGACCAGGGAATTTGAACCAAAATACTTGAAACCACTGGACTTTGTGGAGAATCTTGGAAGTTGCATTTTGAGAGCTTCACATTTTTAGGAGGTTTATGCTTGTTAATTAGTTTATCCTTATGGAATTGCTTTCAGAAAAGTAACACTTGATAACTTTTTTCTAGTCAAAGAGAGACAAGGAAAAGATATTGCACTCTAATTTCCATGATATTATTGATATTTGAACTTCTGTTTTCTGTTTTGTATTTCTCACTCTTCTCTTCCTTTGCTTCCTCTGCCCTGTCACTACCACCCAGAAAGGATATTCTTCTGAGTAATTGTCCAGCAAGTATACCTTTTAAATAGATTTTTTAATTGGCCTGTGAACAGTTAATTTGAAATAGTTATGTTAATAGGTTAGGCATGTGTTTCATTGTAGGTCAGAGACTTACTTATTATGCTGCTTAAAACTCACAGAATATCAGTTCTGGCATCTCTTTTGGAGGAAGGAAGAAAATACTGTATAGGGAAATATGCCTATGGCTGGAATTGCAGTAGAAGAATTGAAGATATTTGTTCAAGGTCGTTTAACCAAATGTATGAAGAACTTTAAGTTGGAGGTAGGGGTGTGTGTGTGTGTGTGTGTGTGTGTCTATTTTGCTGTTTATGTGCGCATATGTACATACATACATTATTTGTTCTCTCTCCTATTTTCATTCTTTCCAACCATTGCTTTAGGGTCATTTCTAATTTTTTATGGGGCAAAAAAAGAGGGAGGTGGGGCTATATGAAAATATCTCTACATCAGCAGAAGTAAATTTAAATTTCAGCAATTCCAAAGTTCTGTGATTTCATCACTATAGAGATTCTATCCATCAAGGCAGATTGCAACCCCTCTCCACTTTTGTATGTTATGTTTGTGAGCTGTTGTAATGAAAAATAAAATTCATTATCTAACTACCAACCTTATGGTGACAGGTCCTTTGATGGTAGACGTAAAATCATTTGCCAAGGTCATACTCAGACATTTTGGCTTCATCAGTCAGACTGACAATTCTCTTTCACATAACCTCTGAGAATCCAGAGTTACCTTTACACCATGAGGAATCATCAGAGTAAGACCTGAAGATTCTCAATTTTAAAGGAACTAAACAACATTCTTAGTTCTTCTTTTATTGAAGATTTGAACCGCCTGTGGTTTCACTGTATTTGTTTCTTTCAGACTTTGCATACTGAGTCATAAAAAGGGAAAGCTCCTGTGACTAGATCAGAGAACGTCTAACTTCTTCTGCCTCTGTCTCCAAAAAATGGGCCAAAGTTCATGTCCTCCCTACTGATGGTAGATTGAGAATATCATTCTTCAACTTGAAATTAACATTCTAAAAGTTAAAAACTACATGAGGAAATGTTTCCTAATGCTTAGTGCTATCCAGAAGTGAAATAGGCTAGCACAGGAGGTAGTCATTTTCCTGTCTTTGGAGTTTTTCAGTCAGAGGCTCGATGATGATTGCTCACCAAGAATGTTGTAGAGGGTATGGGTAGGATAGATGACCTCAGAGATCTCTTCCAACTCCAAAGTTTTCTGATTTAAGACAAGTGTAATTCTAGATTCATGACTTGCTCTTTCTAAAGACGACATTACCTCCTTGGATCATGTTTGCTGCTCTGCTACCTTCAGTAGTTTGTAATTAGATTATGAATAACATCTTGGAATCTCTTCATTAAAAATAGATATATTCTTAGTCATGTACTCACATTATATACACTTTCCATTCCAGTGCTTTTCCTAGTATTTCTCAGTATATTTAGCACATTCTCTTTTTTGTGCTGAATGCTTACCAGGTGCTCTCTTGGGTTGTATATCCATAGATATACTGTTTTCAGGACTTCAGAAATAGAATGATTTGGCAGTCTTTACACTCCATCTAAAAATATGTTGACTTCTCAAGAAAGATGTTTGTACAAAAATTACAACATCAAATACCCCTACAGAGGCATCTGCAGGTATAGATCATGGACAAATTATAAGGGATTTCTCTCCAAGGTCAGGAAAGTATGCTGGCTTAATTTTTTTTTAATTTTTAATTTTTATTCAAAGTGTTGAGTCCAAATCCTATTCCTCCCCTCACCCTTCCCCTCCTCCTTCTCTTAGATGGTAAGCAATCAGGTATAGGTTATACATGTGCAATTATGTAAAACATTTCCATATTAGTCATTTTGTGTAAAAAGACCCAAAAGAAAAAATGAAATAAAGTGAAAAATAGCATGCTTTGGTCTGTACTCAATCAATATCAGTTCTTTCTCTGGAGGTGTATAGTATGGTTCATCATTAGTCCTTTGCAATTTTCTTGGATCATTGTATTGCTGTGAATAGCTAAGTCATTCACAATTCCTCACTGAACAATATTGTTGTTACTGTGTACCAGGTTTTCCTAGTTCTGTTCACTTTGCTATGCATCAGTTCATGTAAATCTTTCCAGGTTTTTCTGAATCATCCTGCTTGTTATTCCTTACAGCACAATAATATTCCATTGCAATCATATACCACAGCTTGTTTAGCCATTCCCCAATTGGTGTGCATCCCTTTGATTTCCAATTCTTAGCCACCACAAAAAGAGGTGCTATAAATATTTTGTACAGATAGGTTTTTTTCCCCTTTTTTGGGATGTCTTTGGAATGTCAACCTCGTCATGGTATTGCTGATCAAAGAGTATGCACAGTTTTATGCCCCTTTGGGCATACTTATAAATTGCTCTCTTGAATGGTTGGATCAGTTCAAAACTTCACCAGTAGTGCATTAGGCTTCCAGTTTTCCTACATCTTTTCCAGTGTCCAACATTTTCCTTTTTTGTGATATTAGCCACTGTGATAGGGTGTGAGGTGGTACCTCAGAGTGGTTTTAATTTGTATTTCTCTAATCAATATGTGATTTAGAGCATTTTTAATATGTCTATAGATAGCTTTGATTTCTTTGAAAACTGCCTGTTCATATTCTTTGACCATTTATAAGTCAGGGAATGACTTGTATTTTTATAAATTTCACTCAGTTCTCTCTCGATATATGAGAAATGAAGCTTTTATCAGAGATACTTGTTGCAAAATCCCCCCCCCCTCAATTTTATACTTCCCTTATAATTTTGGTTGCATTGTTTTTGTTTGTGCAAAAACTTTTTAATTTTATATAATCAGAATTGTCTATTTTATATTTTGTAATCCTCTCTATATCTTCTTTGGTTCTAAATTCTTCCCTTATCCATAAATCTGACAGATAAACTATTCCATGCTTTCTTAATTTGCTTATGGTATTGCCCTTTATGTGTAAATTATGTATTCATTTTCACCTTATCTTGGTATACAGTATGAGATGTTGGTCTATACCTAGTTTCTGCCAGTATGCTGATTTTAGTGAAAGATGTGTCAGTCATAGTGTCAGGTAGAACATTCTAGTGTATGTAGAACCTAGGCTCAGCTGTTCAGACTGAAATTCTTGACTGTGAGCTAGGTGACTACCTATATACCTTTTATAACACAGGGAGTAAATGTTCAAAAAGTGTTTTTGAATGCTTTGAATGTTTTTATTTCTGGATAATGCAACTTATATCCTTATATATGACACTTGAAAAGAAGGTGTCAAACTCAGACTTAAAGTGTATGTTTAAGGCACATAAACATAATTATTTATGGGAATTCGTTCTTATGTGTCTTTGTTTGGCTACTGTGTCCAAGTTAGTCTAGCTTTTCACTGCATTTCAAAGGTGACAGAACAATGTGTTAGTTTTTGCCCATCAAGCACTTTTTCAGCAAGATTTTTAAATGATTTAGCCAATCTTTCGTATGTCAGAAGTATTTTTAGGATAAGAAATGGAGCTTTGCAAGGGACCAGTTTCCAAAGATAGGATATATTGCTTCATTCTCATGAGATCTAAATATTTTTATGTTTCTTTCCCTTCCCCCTCCCTTGTACTTATGAATCCCCTTATCTTTCCATCTAAGTTTTTATAAAGACCTTTTGACTTTGTTATGGCATCTCTTTTTTTCTAGATATCTAGGAATAGATTTTTAGCCTTTGCCTGAGGTGACAGCCAACACTGATTCAGCAGCTCAACAATTGAATGTCAATAAAAAATCCTAAGGTATAAAATTAAATCCTTTTTGATTTAGCTTATTAAAATAGTACCCAGGCATGAATATAAATTCATGGGATTCTGGCTATCACGTATGGGTATGATGAGCCATAGAAGACAGTGAGAATCAGTCATATTTACTGACTTAATGAAACTTTTCAATAGAAAACTAATTGGTAACTAACATTAAATTCCAAAGACTGAATTTTACGAAGATTGAGTTCAGAGTCCTCCCTCCCCCTTGTTAAAGTGAGACCTCAAAGCAGGGCTTTCTTGTCAAAGCTCTTTTGTAGCAGTGGTAATCTTGATTGCAAACTGCGAGGCAAGGGCCGCATCTTACTCTCCAGAAATGCCGGAGGCATTGCCGATGCTCGTTCTGGGTTTCATAACACTATTATTCACTGTTGGAGTGCGTTATGTTCACTGGAGTTAATGCCGCTGCTTGTAGGAAAAGGGCAATTGGAGTTTTAATCAGTGCAAATGTTGAGAACCTCTGTGTTGCGACTCATCTAGAAGACTGTATTTCCCAAAACCTAGATGTGTAAGGTCTGTGGTTCAGCACCAATTCAGAGGGGACAGCTCCATCTACTGAAGTCTTAACTTCCAAGTGATTCTGTTCAGTTCAGTGATTTTCCTGTTTGCACAGTTCGTTGAATTTTCCTTTAATTTACAAGCTCCAATGAAAGTTGTGCTTTAACTGGTCATTTGGTGATTTCACAACCAAATCCCTTGTCACTTTGCTTAGTGCTTAGAGCCAAAGGAGTTCACCAGTGAGTGATTCTAAAGCACTGTATTTAAAATACCGTTTTTGTGGTGCTTATGGTATTATGGGGACTTTAGTCTTTGTATTAACGCAAGGGAAATGTTGTCATAGATGGGTTTCCCTTTTGGTACCCTCTATTCCTATTATTTCTATTTGATGTCTTTCCTGGATGCTCCATCCCCTGCTTCCCTGGTGTACCATCAGCTTAAACCTTTTCATTCCTTGCTCTTTACTTAAGACTCCTTGCCATCTCTTCCATCTCTTCAATCTGGCCACTGATGCTGGTGAATAAGGGAAACTGGCTTCAGGTTGTCATCAGTGGCCTCAGATCTCAGTGGTGATGATAGTAGTCAGCAGTCTGATGAGTGGATGTAGCAGTTAATTTGAAGCCCTGTTGTATGGAATGTTTAGTCAGGAAAAGATCATAATAACATCCCTTTTGGAAGCAGGACTTGCCTCTACTATGTGATTTCATGGCAACCTCTCAGATTCCGGCACATCCATAGCATAGGTTGTATTCTCATGATAATAACTCACATTTCTATGATGCTTTAATGTGTAGGATATAGCATGTTACAGCATGTAACAACCCTGTGACATAGGCAATACAAGTATTAAACTCATTTCTCATAAGGGGAAACAAGCTTTGAGTGGTTAAGTGATTGACTCTGTGGTCACATAGACACTCACAATATCAAACCCAGAATTAAAACATAGCTATCTCCTGCCTATAAGCCTAACATTCTTTTTACTATATCATGCTGCCTTGTCCTTGTCAGTGGACTCTGTTACTACCTTGGATATCACACACACACACACACACACACACATACACACATACACACATGCACATATCCACATGTATGTGTATGTATATATATCTATATGTATATATATGTATATGTATATGCACACACAGAACATAATTTAGATAGAATTAGTATTAGGCTCTTCATACTAGTAGGGGGATACTAGCATATTTTTTGTACAACTTGAATTGTTGCTATAGTATAAGCTTACTTATCCAGATTGTTTTGTAGCACATAACCTAACAGTCACAAGGCACTCTGTTCAGCCCTTCCATCAGGACTTTTCACATTGAAACAGGATGGCAAGAAATGTCCTGTTGCCTTTTTATAGTATGGTCTGTCTCCCTGCTGCATAAAACCTCTCTATACACTCTCCCCATGCAGTGGAAAAATTCCAAGATGTCTGTACTCATTATTTACAGCTGACCAGAATAAATATATGGGATTGAATTACATTGAAATTTAGACATTACTTTAACTATTTGAGATTGTGTTTTTCCACCTGAAGCTCTGTCCTATTTGGATGATTATACCATAATTTATGTTTCTGTTAGGCAGTACAATATTTTCCCTTCTTGCCAGATTCTAGGGTTTGAGGCTTGAGGTTGCTACACATGCTGTAACATGCCTATGTTAAGCATTATACCAGGACTCTGGCCCAGTTATATACTTGATAAGATTTGTTTCAGGGGAATCCAGGGGGGCCTTACTTTGGAATGTCTTAGCATAATTGGGGACTGAGAGAAGGGATTTCTTTGAGAATTCAAAGTGTGACTCTTGCTAGCCACTAGAGATAGGATAAGGCAAAGAGGAAGGAAAATGGTGAAGTTTCTATTTATTGGTCTTGATTTTTCATTCTGAAATAGGAGGCAGAGAAATTGGCCAAACTGCAGGAAGTTCAGTTAGAGTTTTCTACTTAAGGAGAGTAGAGGGTTTGACCCAGAGGCTTTGGAGAGAGTGAGGTTATACTGGGGTTAGAGAACAAAGAGTGCCAAGCAGCAGTGAATACCCAACTGAAGTTTACTCCCTATGATTTTGTAGTGAGCAAAGCCTGTATGATTGTGTGATTTTCTTCAGCAACGTAATACTGTATGGTGTGGGAGCATGAATTGAAAAAGCAGAAGGGGAAAGTGGCATGGGATTAGGTATTTACGAGGGATGAGAGAGACTAGGGTATTCATAGGGCAGTATTTAAGTGTTTGATCATGGAGAACAAGGAAGTAGAGTTTAGTCAGAGTGGAGTCAGGTGGTGTATAATAACCTCGGGGAAATTAGAAAGGTCTGCAGTGATTACACATGAACATCAGCAGTTGGTCAATATTGAAATCAGACTAATAATATACTGTGTTTTCAGTCAAAGGTGGAAAACTCTACACAGTCAGTTAAAACAAGACCTGGAGTTTAGATCATGAGCTTCTTATCATACGATTTAGGCTTACATTGAAGAAAGTAGAAAAAACCATCACATTGTATAGGTATGACTTAAATAACATCCCTTATGAATATGAAGGGAAAGTGATGAATAGATTCAAGGGATTAGATCTCGTAGAGTGCCTTAAGAACTATGGACAGAGATTTGCAATATTGTACAAGAGGCAGCAATAAAAAAAAAACTCCCAAAGAAAAAGAAGAGTAAGACAACAAAATGACTGTCTGATGAGGAAAGAAGGAAAGGAAAAAAGTAAAAGAGAGAGGGAAAGATATACCCAACTGAATTCAGAATTCCAGACACTAATAAGGAGAGATAAGGTTTTCTTAAATGAGCAATGCAGAGAAATAGAAGAAAGTAACATAAAAACAAGAAATCTTTTTAAGAAAATTAGAGATATCAAGAAAATATTTCATGAAAAAAATGGACATGGTAAAAGACAAAAATGGTAGGGACTTAACAGAATTATAAGAAGTTAAAAAGAGGTAGGAACTGTACAAGAAAGATCTTAACATCATCAGTAACCACAATGGTGTGGTTACTGACTAGAGCCAGACATCCTGGAGAATGAAGTCCAGTGGACCTTAAGAAGCATTGCTAGCAATGAGGCTAGCTGAGGGGATGGCATTCCAGCTGAGCTATTTAAAAGCCTCAAAGATGCTGCTGTTAAGATGTTGTACTCACTATGCCAGCCTTTGGATTGGAAAAGATCAGTTTACATCCCAAGAAAGGCAATGCCAAAGAATGATCAGATTACCAAACAATTGTAGTCATTTCACACACCAGCAAGGTAATGCTTAAGAGCCTGTAATTTAGGCTTCACTGTGTGAACCAAGAATTACAAGAAGACCAGGCTAGTTTTCAAAGATGCAGAGAAATTAGAGATCAAGTTGCCAACATTCACTGGATTATGGAGTTAGCAAGGGAGTTCCAGAAAAAATATCTACTTCTGCTTCATTGACTACACTAAAGCCTTTGACTATGTAAATCATAACAAAATATGGCAAGTCCTCAAAGAAATGTGAATACCAGATCATCTTACTTGTCTCCTGCAGAGCCTGTATGCAGGCCAAGAAGCAACAGTTCATACTGAACATAGAACAAGTGATTGGCTTAACATTGGAAAATGAGTACAACAAGGATGCATACTGTCACCTTATTTAACTTATTTGCAGAGTACATCATGTGAAATGCCAGGCTAAACAAATCAAAAGTTAGAATTAAGGTTGCTGGGAAGGATAGCAATCTGAAATGTGCAGATGATACCGCTCTGATGGCAGAAAGTGAAAAAGAATTGCAAAGCTTCTTGATGAGAGTGGAAAAGGGGAGTATAAAAGCTAGCTTGAAACTTAACATAAAAAACCCCTAAGATCTTGGTTAAACAAGCCCCATCACTTCCTGGCAACTAGAGGGAGAAGAAATGGAAACAGTGTCAGATTTTATACTTCTGGGTGCAAAGATCAACACAGATGGTAACTGCAGCCATGAAATTAAAAGATATTTGCTCCTTGAAAGGAAAACTGTAGCAAATCTGGCCTGCATACTAAAAAACCAAGACATCACCTTGTTGATAAAGGTCCACTTTATCAAAGTCAAAGCTATGGTTTTTCCACTAGCAATGTATGCCTCTGCAAGTTAGACCATAAGGAAAGCTGAACACCACGGAACAGAGGCATTGAAATTGTGGTGCTGGAGAAGACTTTTGAGAGTCACTTGGATAGCAATGATCAGCTAAGTCAATACTTAAAGAAATTAATTCCGACTATCCATTAGAAGATCAAATACTAAAGCTGAAGATTATGTGTTTTGGCCACATAATGGGAAAATAGGACTCATCAGAAAAGAACCTGGTGTCAGGAAAGATTGAAGGCAAAAGGAGTAGGGGATTGCAGAGGATGAGATAGATGGAGAGTATAATGAAAGTGAGGAACATGAATTTGGACAGACTTTAAGAGATAGTGGAGATTAAAAGGGTCTGGGGTGATATAATCCACATGGATCACAAAGAGTCACACATGACTGAATGACTGAACAATAACGAAATAATGACTGGAGATACTAGTAAAGGCAGAGATATTAATTTGTCTGACTTTTAAAATACTGGTGAATAAAATGGATGGTTTAAACCTCTCTTCTTAGTTTCCTCTTCTCTTCTTTCCTTCCTCTTTTTCTCCCCTTCTCTCTATTCCCTTTTATTTTTTCCTTCCCTCCCTTCATTTCCCCTTTTTCAACATTCATTTTTATAAGATTTTGAGTTCTTTAACAAGAATTTCTAGGAAAATTGGAAAGAAATGTGGCAGAAATCAGACATAGAATAATATCTTGTATTAGATGCCACAATAAACTCAAAAGTGGACAAATGACCTGATTATTAAAGGTTTTACTATAAAAAATGAGAAAAGAACTAGATCATGTACTTTTCACAGATATGACTGGGGGAAATTCTTAATGAACTAGTAAATAGGGATGATTATAAAAAATAACATAGATGATTTTGATTACATGAAATTGAAAAGCTTTTGCATAAAAAATCTAATGCAACTACAGTAAGAAGGAAGTAGCATACTAGAAAGAAGGTTTCTATCAATCATTCACTTGAAGAATTTAATATAATAGGTAATAATTTTATCGAGCAAATTTTAAAAGATATATAAGACAGGAATAATCACTTTGGGAGAGGTTGTGGAGAGACAGGCTTAGTAGAGAAATATTATTGGTGGAGCTGTCAATTGATCTGCCTGTTATAGATAAGAAATTGGAATTATGCAAATTAAGTGACTAAACTGTCTGTACCATTTACTTAACCCAGACATTTCACTGCTAGGCATATACTCAAAGGAGCTCAGTTACGCAAAGGAAGGCCCATATAAGCCTAAATATTTATATGGCATCTTATTTAATTGTAAAGAAATAGAAACAAAATAGATACTCTTCAGTTGGAGCGTGACTAAGCAAATTATGCATATGCATGATGTGGTGAGTAAAGAGAAGCATGGAAAGATGTATTATCTGATGCAAAACGAACAACAAAGTAAATGGAAAGAACCAGGGAAAACCATTGGAAATGAATTCTGTGAAGTGATGGAAGGAAGTTCCCTCCTCTTGCCTTTTTTTTTTGCAGTAGTTGAGAACTATTGATGGGAACACTATGTTTAGTATCAGATGTTTTTCAAACTATTGTTAGTTTTGCTGAACTGTTTTCTTTTCTCTTTTAAAAATATTATTTGCTGTAGTGGATTGGTCTTTGACAGAGGAATGGTTAGAGAGAATGATCGATTAAGAAATACAGGTAATATTAAAAGAAAAGTAAAAAATTTTGGGGGGCAGCTAGGTGGCACAGTGAGTAGAGCACTGGCCCTGGAGTCAGGAGGACCTGAGTTTAAATCTAGCCTCAGACACTTGACATACTTACTGGCTGTGTGACCTTGGGCAAGTCACTTAACCCCAATTGCCCTGCCTTCCCCCCTCCAAAAAAATTAAAAAAAAGAAAAGATTGATACTCTTGAAATTGTTAAAAACACATCTGTACCCTCAGGCCACAAATATATGTTTTTTCCAAATCAGAATGGATTTCTTTAATTGACTTTCTTGAAATAAAAAATAGGTATCCATTTTGTTCAAGGAGTATGTGGCTACTCATTTGTCAAATATTTGAGTTCTTTTTTTCATGATTCCATACATCTAGCCTTTCAAATGACTTTCCTTCCTTTGTTTACAGTCTGCCTAGAATGGACTCTTGCTTTTGTATATAGGAAATTTAAGAATTAATAATCTTGTTTGTTTTCTGTATTTTTACTTCATTAACAGCTCTCTTCTTTCTCATAGTAATTAAGAAGCAATTTTCTGGATTCACTTGCTGCATAAACAAAATTCTACCAACGTATTTTTGAATCCAGTGGTAAGGAGCAACCTATTGAGGCAGTATCTGATTTTTTTCTTGCCTTGGTGCTTAACACACCCAAACTCTGTCCTGTCCCCTTTTCCCTTAGGACTCCACAATCGGCTCTCTTTCTCTTTTAAAAAAAATCTGGTATATTTAGTGCCCTGAAATCTGCTATTATTGTCATTACTCTTTCTTCATCTGAATGTGAAAGGAATTGAAAAGTAGCTTGGATTGTGCATTTGGTAAGTTAGGTCTTTCTGCTTACTTTGCTTTTATTTTAGTCTTTGAACAACTGGGTAATCAGACTCAGAAATTTCCTTAGTGTTCTTTTGCTGAGACAACATGGTATTGAGGTCACAAAATTCTTTAAAAAGAATTTCTTACCTATATTTTTAAAAAAGAATGTTTTAAGAGGGAGAGTTTGATAAGCTGCAGCATGGTCTGGTGAATAAAGCCTAGATATTAGGGTTAGATTAGGCCCAATTAATGTATTGATTCAGTTTTAAAGAAAACTGTTAAAACCCCTTTTAAGATAAGTTTGCTGTCTTTAAGTAAAAATGGTAATCATGGGATCATTTTATAAGAAAGTTGAAGAACTATACAGAGTTCAGCAGAGACTAAATCTGCTTTCCCTGTGTAGATAGGTGATTCAGGCAAGGTTTCCCGGAAAAAGTGAAGCTGACGAAGTAATTTGAAGCAGAAGCATATTGAGATGTATGCAGTGAGTTGTAGAAGAAGACTTGTGTCAGGTCCCAGGGCAGCCAGGAATGCCCAGAGAAGGCCACAATGGGACTAGTATCTTAGAGATAAACATTTGCTTCAATTTAGTAGACACTGTGCCTGGCACATAATAGATAATTAATAAATCATTATTGGTTGGTTGTCATCTGAGGAATTATTGAAATGACCTACACTAGCACTTCTGGTAATTTTTGGTAGAAGGAAGAGTATAGGAAAGGTTAAAGGGATTAAATTATAAGTGGTTTGGAGGAATTGATGTGACTGGTTGCCACTCATAATTTTATGTGTTGTGGCACAGTGAATAGAGTGGCACATGTGGAGTCAAGAAGACTGTGATTTAAATCCCACCTTTAAAATTAGATGTGTGAAAAGGGCAGGACACTTCTTAACTTCTTGGATTTCTTCTTTACAAAATTGGAATGACATCTTCCTTATGGCATTGTTGTGAGACCCAAATGAGATAGTGTATTTGAAAACTTTAAATGCTCGATAAATGTCTGTCATTAAAACGATACCAACAAGAAAGCTTTAGAAAAAAGAGAAGAATTTTTTAGCTGTCCATGATAGTTCTGTTGAACTGATTTAAAGAATTAAGCCACCACCCAGGTGAAAGTGAGACTCCAGGGGATGGGAAGGAGCTGGAATTTGCATAAAAGGGTTTTAAGAGCAATGTTATGGAGAACTGTTAGCTTTGGGTGAATAAGGAGTGGGTAGAGCAATTTGAAGTTTAAATGAAGTCTTCTAGCTGGTTCTATAGCTATATAGGAATAATAAAGGCTGTAAATTAGGAGATTGAAATTAGAGAAGGATTACATCAAATTTTAGATATCCGAAATGGAGCCGTGTGCTAGGATGATTTGAGCAAATATATCCCTGTTCAAGGTAGCAGACTTTAAATACCAACCCAATCCAAAACAAAACAAAAACCTATAAGCATCAGCTCAGGGACATCCCCTCTAGGAGGAGGAGACTTATTAAAATGCCAGAGCACTAGGTGGACTGATTGGGTTAACAGTTGTTAAGGGGCTAAAAGAATTCAGTATTTCTCTAATAATTCTGTATCTTTTCTTTGGGGAAAGTAGGTAGTTAACATGCTGAGGTTGAAGGAAATCTAGGGCTTGGGTGGTTCAGGTGATAGGTAATTGGATATGGAGTGGTTTTTTTTGGGCCATCAGTTCACATCTGGTCGGAAGATGTAAAGGTGAATAGCTGTTACTGTCCAGTGACTCCATCCTGACCTGTTTGAAATGAGTTATTGTCATTCCTGCTCGGAGTGGTTAAGTGTTTATGATACAAAACCACCACCTCTTTGAGAATCTGGCAATTTCCATGGAAAAGAAACTGGACAGCTAACTCTCTTAAAATAGAGAGTATGCAGTATATATATGTTTTGGGGGGAAAGTTTGTGGGTATTTACTTCTCTTTTTCTTTAAAGGTTTTTCTGGGAAATCCAAAGATATTTCATTCTATAAATTCCAGTCATGTATATTACTAAGGTTTTCTAACCTTTTTTCTGTATGTACCCTCTTGTGTTAAATTTCATTCTTCCTTTCAAGCTCCCTTTTCAATGCCAACCCCACTTCTCCCTTCTGGAATAGGTATAATATTTGAAATTTTATTCAGCCTGATCCTGAGATGCAGTAATTTATGATATCTGAACCAAAGCAACAGCTATATTTACCTAATCTAGCCAGGGGTATCCTAAATAGAAAGAGAATACACAGATAAATTCTTTTTATAACAATGGTACCTGCAAATTAATTGTAGTAGAATTTTGTTAAAATGAATGAATCATCAAGAAAGAATGCCCGTTTGCCATGACCCTATACAAATGCAAGAACATTAGGAGCAATGTTATTCTAATTGAAGTGACAATGTTTTTATATGTGTGTCTGTATATATACAGACACACATATACATATATATACACATATATATGTCTGTGTATATATATTTTTTTAATTTTCAGTTCTAAATTCTCTTCTTCCCTCTTCCCTTACCTCTGCCCATTGAGAAGGCAAGACAAATAAATCCCATTACGAATAATATATAGTCGTTTGAAATAAATACCCACACTTAGCCATGTCCAAAAAAAATAAAGAAACAGAAAAAAGTAAGTTTTCAGTCTGAGTTCATCTGTTCCCTTTCTGGAGATGCATAGCATGTTTCACCATTAGCCTTTTGGGATTGTGTGTGGTCATTGTGTTGTTAGTCTTTCAAAGTTGACTGTCTTTACAATATTGCAGTTATTTTATAAATTGTTCTTCTGGTTCTATTCACTTCACTTTGCATTAGTTCAAACAATTCTTCCTAGGTTTTTGTGAAATGGTGTCCTTCATCGTTTCTTAACAGCCAAATTTCCATCACTTTCATATGCCATAACTTCCTCAGCTTTTCTCCAATTGATAGACTTTCCCTCAGATTCCAATTTTTTGCCACCACAAAAAAGCTTCCAGAAATATATTTGTCCATATGAATCCCTTATTTTTTTGATCATTGTGGTACAGACCTCATGGCAGTATTAATGAGTCAAAAGGTCACAGTTTAATAACTTTGGGGGCATAGTTCTAAATTGCTTTCCAGAATAATCGGACTAGTTTATGACCCTACCAGTAGTGCCTTAGTGCACCTATTTTACTACATCCCTTCCAGCATTTGTCATTTTCCTCTGTTGTCATCATCACCAATTTAATGGGTGTGAACTGCAGTCTTAGAGTTGTTTTAATTTTTATTTCTCTAATTATTGGTGACTTAGAGCATTTTTAAAAAATATGACTGTTGATGACTTGGACTTTTTCTTATGAAAATTTGCTATTATTATCCTTTGAAGATTTATCAAGTAGGGAATAAAAATTTTACCAAGTTCACTTATATCTTATAAATGAGACCTTTTCTAGAGAAACTTGCTGAAAATATTTTCCCTAGTTTTCTGCCTTTCTTCTAACTTTAACCAAATTGGTTTTATTTGTGCAAAAACTTTTAAATTTTGTGTAATTCAAATTATCCATTTTACTTCCAGTAAACCTCCTCATTACCTCTTGTTTGGTCACAAACTCTTCTACCTTTAGATCTCATAGATAATTTATCCCATGCTTAATTTGCTTATGATGTCATGCTTTTGGTCAGTAAATATTAATTAAGCACCTACTGTGTGCCAGATGCCATACTTTCCACTGGGATACAAAAGCAGACAGTCTCTTCCCTCAAGGAGTTTACAGTCTGCTGGAGAAAGATAACATATGAAAAGAAACTGAAAAGTGGGGGAAAAAAGGGGAAAGGTACTTAGCATGGAAGTGTGATGGAGAATGTCAAAGAAGTATAAAAGCTGTGTAATTGGTGGTAAGTAAGGAAAAAAGTGCTCAATGTTCTCTTTAAATAGAGAACCTGGATCCTGTGCCTCTGCCTTTTGGTCAGAGTTCATTCAGAAGGACAGAGGGTACTGATGAGATATAAATACCAGCAAGATCCTATCTGTATGCCACTATTTTTAAAGCCTGTATCTCTTTTGAGCTTATCTTGGCGTCTATACCTACTTTATGTCATACAACTTTTTAGTTTTCCTAATAGTTTTTGTTGAATAAAGAGTTCTTGTCCCAGTAGCTGCAGTCTTTAAGTTTGTCAAACATTAGATTGCTTACTATATTCATTTGTTTCTGTATATCGTTTAGCTAATCTGTTCTACTGATCACCCTCTCTATTTCTTATCCAGCACCAAATTGTCTTGATGATTATAGCTTTGTAGTACAGTTTGAGACCTGTACTGATAGGCCCCACTCCTTTTTTTTCCCATTAATTTCCTTGATATTCTTTTTTCCCCCATTTTTCTCCATTAATTCCCTTGATATTCTTGTTCCTTCAGAAAAATTTTGTTATTTTTTTAGCAATGTACTTTGAAAGGAGTCTATTGTTATTCTAAATATCCTTTCTTCTGACTTGTGATTAATAGACTAACATATTGAAAAAAACTGATTTATAATATATTTAAAGTTAATTAGGCTTTAAAAATTTTAGTTTCATAAATTTGAAAGACATAAAAAAAATTAGCCAGACTAGTTCCTGAGAATATTAATTCTGCGAGAGGTATGTATCTAAACTTATATTTAATTTTTTTCTCTGTTTCTTAAGTTAGAACCAATAAACTATCCTAATGATTTTAAGTGGTCCTTAATATGATGAAACTGTGCTATTGGGTAGTCCCAACCTTGCCATCTGCTAATAATACTTAATGAAATACTTTGCTAGAAATTAAATTTTCAATCTTTGTAGCAACTGGAGTCATAACAGAACTTATTCTTAGCTTCTTGGAAGACTTGAATTCTTTTTGGAAGAATTAAAAAGTTAAAATGTTTAGAGTCCTATAAAGGAAGGAGGAGATAATATATATGACCTACTTGCCTACCCTACTCTTCCCTTTCTGTCGTTTTTCCTCCCTCTGTCTTTTTTTTAAGGTCCTACGACTTTTTGTGTGTGGGAAGCTGTTTTAATATTTGCCTAGGGAGTTTAGGTGATTTTTTTCCTATAGATTAGTGTAGGAGTAATTACACCTTGGTGATAGTACAGAGGACACTATGGATGCTTTCATTATTTAATGGTACTCTTACAAGGATGAGTAAAATAGGTTCCCAGAGCTAGAAGGAACCTTCAAAATAGTTTGTTCCAGCTCCTGCCCAAGGCAGGAACTCCCTCAGTTTGAGACTGCTGTTTCCCTTCAACAGATTTGTTATAAAGGATTATTTGCATTAGAGAATTTACTATAAGTGACAACAAAACATGATTACTATGGGGGCATCCATGAGGAAATTCAGTTAAATAAGAGTTATTATAATGTCCAAAGTATCACAGGGATTAGATTTGTTTCACCTCAGAGGCAATGTGTAGAAATTGCTGAAGTTTCAATTTGTTGTAAAGAAAAACTCCTCAACAAAGAAAGCTATCCAAAAATGAAATGGCCTGATGAGACAAAACCCTTAACAAAATGTATTCAGTGGTTTCCCTTTAAGAAAATATCAAGAGATCTAGAAGATAATTCTCCCTCCTTCCCCCCAAGGGGAAGAAAAAAGAAAATTGAATGTACTCTCTGGAAGATTTACTGAATATGGATAAAAGTAAAGAGGTTAAAGTGTAAACAGGTTTTGATCTATACCATTGGAATGGTATGGTACCTGTATCCATGATATAATAAATCTTTTGAAGAATCAAAGTGTGTATAAGATACTATGCTGGAATATAGAAATAGATTTATTATTTAAAACACTTAGGATGGTAGAGATTTTATCTATGTAATATTTTGAAAAGGATGTCTTTGATGGGACCTTTAAATTGGATAAGTTAGGTTTCGGTAATCTCAACTGTTGTTTTACCTAGCCGTTAATTCCTTTTCGTTTGCATTACTTCTTATAATATGAGAACTTGGGTTCTCTGCCCCTTAACTGTGTGACCCTGGGTTTTAGCTTCTTGATTGTAACGTGAGAGACTTTGACTAGATGATCTCAAAGATTCCTTGAATATCTGAATTTATGACTTAATCCTATGAGCTATGATTGCATTAACCGCTAGCAATACTATATTTGTCAATCCTTTAAAAGTTGATTTTAATTCCATGCCTTCGTTTCAGTATGTTTGTCACCTGAAGTTGATTTTGATGTCCAACAGTACTTTTCAGGCCTCGTCCTCCAGCCAATCATATGACGTTTCATAAATGGAAGGCAAAAAAGCTTGTTGTATTGGTTTCTTTCTATTAAGAAAATACAGCTACAATAAAAAAAACCCCACAACTCAAATTTTTAGTTGCTAAATCAAATTATTTGGTCACATTTGATGACTGGGTACGCCAATGGCTGATCTCATAGGCTTTGTACTTCCAAACTTTTCAAGGGAGTTAGAGTACAAAGAGAAAGTAAAATAGTTCCTACCTTCAAGAAGCTTATAATTTAACAAGGGGGGATAAAATAGTGGGCAAATAAACGTTTATAAGACTCAATGTGAGAGGTTTAGACAAAGTGTGAGTAATTGGAGGAAGGAAAAATCTTTTTGAGGTGGAGGAAAGTAGGAAGAGAGAGATACCTAAATGGAAGTGGCAGCTCACTTCTTCCTTGAAATCAGGGGGGTTGGATTACAAACATGGTAAGAGTTGAGATTCATTC
>CM053585.1:465219037-465300627 GCA_028646515.1 Pseudochirops corinnae
TGAGATACACAGGCACTGTGGTTGGGAGATCCATCTTGCCCTACCGAAAAGTGACATAGGAGAGAATAGATTGGGGGAGGGGGGACACACTGGGATGGCTGTTTTGGGGTGGTGGGTGGGGGAAAGAGGGGGAGAAAATATGTTACTCAAAATCTTGTGGAAATGAATGATGCAAACTATAATAAAATTAAAAAAAATAAGATAAAATGTGAAAAAAAAAAAAAAAGAAAAGCCAGTTGATCCTAACATCTCATGCTGGTGCTGCTTGTATTTCCACATAGTGCCTGACACATAGTTTATGCTCAATATATGATTGTTGACTCCTCTCTTTGACTTCAAAACTTTAGAGTCATCTTAGGATCCCTCCATGTCTTCACTGGTCACACTTCCCACAGCCCTTTGTAATCTGGCTTCTGGTTCCATGCTCTTCTGAAACTCATCAAGTAGTTGACTGTCTCTGAGTCTCACTTTCCTCTTTGTTAATATTAGATGTTTAGACTGGATACCCTCTAATATTCTTCCAAATTTGAATTGATCCTTCTGTGGATGACTCTTGAAGGCACTTGGAGCACAGAGTCCACTTCATGTAATAGGTCCTTATGTCTTTTATATTATTTTTATCATCTTTAGTAAACAAAATTTCTAACTATAAGATGTAGTGTTGTAAATGCATCCAAATTGTTAACAGAAGTGTGGCCCTTCCACCTCTTCTGTTTGGTGGATTTGTTATTGTATTTCAAGCTTTGATAATTCCATGCAGGCTTTTAAAAATTGGTGATCCCATCCCTCATTGAGGATGAAAGTTGATATATAATCGCCTGAATTGTACTAGTAATTAGACTACTGAATCTAACTTCTTGTGTTCCTACAGATGGCTTTGAGTCTGTCAAAGAAAGAGTAAGATAAATATTTTCTTACAAATATAAAAGGAAAAATAAAACACTTATTATTTAGACACTAAGCTGATAAGCATAGTACATTGTTTGAGACACCAGAAATAAACAAATTAATTACATGCAAATAACTGTTGCTTAGGAAGAGTTGGTTATTAATAGTATCTGTTTGAATGTTTATGGGCAAGTTTATTTACAATATGGTTTGATACTCTAGTTTTTTTTTTCTTACAGAAACCTATAAACATTCATTTACATTCTCTTGCTTCTGTCTTTCAGAAACACTAAAGATTTTTTAAAAATATTAACCAGTTTTGGTGTCATTCCCTTGCCAAGGACAAAGTTAAGGATAGTATTTATGTGTATTGAATTAAGGACTATTATTCATATGTTGTTTTTTGCAGCCAAGAACAGATGAGCATCATCAGTATTGTCATCAAGGACATATTTTCAAAGGATATGCAAAAATATCCTTGTTATGTTAAATGACCTTTTATGTCGACCCACCTGAAACTGATTTTCTGATCATCTTTTTCATAGACATCCCATGTCAGTTTCTTGGGGAACTCAGGATACTTTTTTGACGTTGCTGGATGAGGACAAGACATATAATTGAATAGTGTATGTTGACAGTGTGATTCCCTGTTGTGTTGTCTCTGTCTTTTCAACTCCGTGGCTGAGATGAGTAACAATTGCTTTAGGCATTGAGCTTGTTCACTTGAAATGACTCAAAGCAGTGCTAGTTTTGGAGTTAGAGGATTTAGGTTTCAAAGCCTGACTACGCAACGTGCTACCAATCTCTTTTATCTCTGTTGTGCCTGGTCTTTAACTTATATAATGAGAAGACTAGATTAGGTGATTGCTAAAGTTGGTTTCACATCTGTCTCCTGTCATCCTATGAACAATCGATACTTAATCAGAAAATCATGAAATTTTAGATACTTAGATTATTATTTAGATAAAGTTAGAAATTTTAAAAAGAAGTCCCTGAAGGAGTACATCTCATCCAGCCCACTCAGATGAGAAAGCTGATCTCCATGCCAGTTCGGAAATTTGACCAAGGTGACATGAGCAGGAAGTGGCAAGGCCATCCTAGAACTGAGGTCCCCTGTTCTAAGACAAACTGAGAACTGCATGTGTTATCTCCCTTTAACTTGTATTGCATTTTAAATGATTTGTTTGATATTCGGTATATGCATGTTGACTGGAGAATTAGGCTTACTTTTTATGAGTTTTCAAAGACAGATATGACCTTTCAGCATGAAATTTTAAAAATCTTACCTCATGGATTGTAATGAACTAGGCACTCTAATTGCTCATGATTTGTGAGCCACAAAGTAATGTTTGCTTCTAGACATGGAATGGACCTTGTACTTTGTTTGGTTGTAGAGCAGTAATTTTGTATTTAATTTAAAAGCAACGCTGAAGATGGGGAACTACAATGTGTATACCAGTGGTTCTCATACTTTCATTCTAACACTTGAGAATGCAAAGCAGACTGGTGATGGGGGCGTGGGAGCTCCTATCACTCAATGTGACCGTGTAAAGCCCTCGTCTTTGTGTTTCTCTGTGTGGTTATTGCCACTCTTGCTTTTGTCTCTACTGCTTTTTCTCCCCAGTGATTGCCACTTTGGAGATGTTTTGGGGAGGCTAATAGTTTAAGAATCTTGCCCCTGTCATTGTCCTTCCTAATTATATCAATTGTTTTATTCAATTTAACTAACATTTGTTAGTTAAAGCACTGTGTACACCATACAGCTAGGTGGCATAGTGGAGAGATTGCTGGGCCTGGGGTCAGGAACACCGGAGTTCAGATGTGGCCTCAGACACTAGCTGTGTGATCTTGGACAAGTCACTTAATGCCTTGTGCCTCAGTTTCCTCATCTGTGAAATGAGCTGGAGAAAGAAATGACAAACCACTCTAGTATCTTTGTCAGGAAAACCCCAAATGGAGTCACAAAGAGTCGGACATGACTGAAATCAGTTGAACAACAACAATGTGTACAGTACTGTGCTTGGTATTGGGGATGCCAAGATATATTAAGCAGCTCTTGGCCTTGATTTGAGATATGCTGATGTAGATCATACTTTAATGACTGTGTTTGAAATAAGAAAAATCGATTAGTCGATATCTGGGAAATATTCAGTGTATTCATAAAAGAGGATGAGAGATAGAACTGTCTTTTGGTTGCAAATTATTTGCTTTCAGTCTGTGATGCTTTCAGGGTTTTGAAATATGGTATTTAACTTCTCAACTTATGACTGATAGGATCAGGCTAAAAGTGCCTCAGCCTAATGGGAGTTTATAATGTGACTTTCAGAATTGCCAGATCACACTTGACAGTGATTTGTATGCCTTTGGATTATTAAAACTTCAGCATGGAGAATGGCCTAATTTTAAAATTTCCAATTTGCTTAACTTTGTTTTGTATGGGTAGCAGGAACTTCTATCCATTGCCCTTGACACTAGAATCCATATTTTCCATTATGATAGTCTTTGATTAGTGCCCACTAAATAGAAGTCTTGAGACTGTCTGCCTCTACCCACTCCACCAAAGTCACTCGCTTTCCCCTTCTCTTTGAATTTGGGCACTCATGTGTTACTGGACTATGTAAATGCATAAGTACATATGTACACACAGACATATGCATATTACAGTCCAATTACTTGAAATGATTATCAAAAAGCCATTTTTCTGGCAATTGATGATCATTTCTTTTTGGTATCTTTCCCATCTACTGAAATGGCTGCAGAAATGTGATATATAAATATGTGCAATATCAAAACCTAAAAATCATGAAACTGAGTTAATGTATTGATTTGAAGACTTTCTTAATGTAATTTTGGAGTGGCATCTGTTTTGTTAAGTAGTAAATTAAGTAATAGAAGAAGAATATTAATTGTACATTCCAGAAATATTTATTAAACACGTAATAGGAATACTTAACATGTCCCAAATTGAGCTCCTTGTCTTTTCCCCAAAGCTGCTCTCCAATTTTCTGTTTTGTTTGATGGCGTCAGTATCCTCTCAGTCAACCAGACTTGAATCCTTTATGCCATTTTTAACTCTTTGCTTTTTTTTGCTTCATTCAGTTGCCAAGTCCTGCTGATTCTATTTCCATGATATTTTGTGTATATCACCCCTGCTCCAATCATACTGAAGTTCTCTTTTGCTCATAAAACCTTCGATGTCTTCCCAGTAACTGTGGGATAAAATTTAAACTCTTTAACCTGGCATTTAAGTCTCTCCACTCTCTGGTTCCTGTTTACCTTTCCAGTCTTATCTCAGTCTACTCTCATTTATGCACTCTATGTACCAACCATCTGGACTATAATTCTTGATTTTGACCTCCCTCCATATCTTCACACAGGCTTGTGTGTATAACAACCTTACTCTACAACTTGTCCATTAAAATCCTTTTCATCCTTTTAAAGTACCAACCTTCTTTGATCCTTCCCAGTTGAAAGTGATTCTTCCCACAAAATGTTTTATGGCTTATCATGCTTATTTTTATATACGTTTTATTTGCTTTATTGGATTGTAAGGCAGGGACTGTTTTTCATATCTGTATTCTCAGTGCTTAACAGCTACTTTCTATGTAGTAGACATGAACCAAATGTGTATTTCATGAATAATACCCTTCCATCCCAAAATACTATATTTTTTCTCCTTTTTTTTTTTTATAGAAAACCTATTTTATAAATGCTATAAGCAAATTTGGATATTTGTT
Source organism: Pseudochirops corinnae (assembly GCA_028646515.1). Taxonomy (NCBI): domain Eukaryota; kingdom Metazoa; phylum Chordata; class Mammalia; order Diprotodontia; family Pseudocheiridae; genus Pseudochirops; species Pseudochirops corinnae. The sequence continues at coordinate 465,223,663 of CM053585.1, forward strand.
GATCAAAGGAAATATAGAAGAACAAAAATTCTACGTCTTGAGACTAGAGAGGGTAAGGACAGGAAGACCTAGGCGGGCATGATTGGAGTAAAAGAGATTGAGGTTACTAGTAAGATGGACTGGAGGAAATAAAAGGCAGAAACTGAAAGACTATTGATTAAGTCAGTGGTAAAATTCAAACCAACAAATTGGGTAGAAGAAGAAACCTCACTGAAGTGTGTGTGTGTGTGTGTGTGTGTGTGTGTGTGTGTGTGTAATTCCCATGAGGACAATTTCTCCCTAACTGTACCAGACAGAAAGTATCTTGTTTTTTAAGAAAAGAATTGAGAGAATGAACCTATTTGACCTGGAGGTCAAATACTTTGTATATCAGGAGACACAGCAGACTTAAGTGTTAATAGGAAGAGTTCAACTACCAACATATCTTCCATGGCTTGAATTCCTCACATTATACTAAAGTAAACTTTGGGTTCCGAATGGTTTAATGTGTTGATTAGTTGGTTGTTGTCTTTTGTTCTCAAAAAGGATCAAAATGACATCACTATCTCAGGGTCAAGATACAGTGTGTCTGACTGTGACCACTCAGACCAATATGAACTCAGAACTCTCTACCACAGGTCAGGCACAAATAGTCCATTTGAACATTTGGATTGGAGATGTTTCTAAATTTGCACATCTATGTTTCTTTTGAGCTACTACAATTGTGCTTCACTTAAAGAGCACAGCGTCTTCTTTGATGCAGGCACACCATGCTGGGTGGTCCTTTGCCACTGTCTCATATGTCATACACTTGATTCCAAAGTTGTTCTCAAGGTGTCACTCTTGAGAGTGTCCTTGTATCCCTTTTTCTGACCACCATTTGAGCACTTGCTCTGTGTGAGTTCTCTATAAAATAATCTTTTAAGCATTTGAACAACGTGGCCAATCCATCGTAGTTGTGCTCTCTGTAGTAGAGTTTGAGTGCTTGACAGTTTAGCTTGAAATAAGACCTCTGTGTCTAATACCTTATCTTGCCAAGTGATCTTCAAAATCTTCCTAAGACAATTCAAATGGAATGAATTCAGTTTCCTGGCATAATGCTGGTAGACTGTCCAGGTTTCACGGACATACAACAATGAGGTCAGCACAGTGGCTCTGTAGACCTTCAGTTTGGTAGGCAATCTAGTACCTCTTCTCTCCCACACTTTCCTTTGGAGCCTCCCAAACTCTGAGCTAGCTCTGGCTGTGTGTACATCAACCTTGTCATCTATGTGTACTTCCCTAGGAAGTATACTGACAAGGTAAGTGAACTTATCCACAACATTCAAAATTTCTCCTTTTGTTGTAATGAATAGTTCCATTTATGGATGGTGTGGTGCTGGCTGATAGAGTACCTGGATTTTCTTGGTGCTAATTGTTAGGCCAAAATTACTATAAGCAGCAGAGAACCCATCTATGCTTCGTTGCCTGTCAGACCCAGAGACTGCATTGAGAGCGCAGTCATCTGCAAATCAAAAATCATGCACCAGCACTCTCAGGGCACACCCTGGAAAAGACCTCCTATTAATAGAGGACATAGGGGCAAACCTAAGATTTCATACTGGTAGCCAAAGATGACCGTGGTTTATTGGAAAGAGACTGGACAGAGAAGCAGGAAACTGGATTTAGTCCTAGTTTTGCTTATTATTAATCCAGTGTAGGAGCATCTGGTGGCTCCATAGTGCACAGAGAGCTGGGCCTGGATTCAGGAAGACCTGATTTCAAATCTTGCTTCAGATATTCACTAGATATGTGATCCTGGACAAGTCATTTACCCCATTTATCTCAGTTTCCTCAACTAATAGCAGCACCTGTCTTACAAGATTGTTATGAAGATCAAATGAGATAATATTTGTAAAAGTGCTTATTAGCACAGTGCTTGGTATGCAGTAGGTGTTCACTAGATGCTCATTCCCTTCCCTACTGTGGCATTTGATATCCTGTTCTGGAATTTTGAGAAGGGTGGTGGTTCTTTGCATAGAGGAACTACTTTAGTAGCACGATTATGTGGAATTAGCATAGCACGTATATGTGTTAGCTTCTCAGTCAGTCAGTAAATACTTAGTAAGTGCCTACTGTGTGCTGGGCCCTGGGTTTCACATTTATTGTTCCATTCAGCTTTCTGCTCTTGTTTTTGTTTTAGGTCTTACACTGTTGTGCCAAACGTAAACACTCAACTTTGTCCTGATGTTTTAATTCATTTAAAATGCTATTTTAATACTCATAAAAAATTAGTTTCCCTTTCAATTATTTGAGTTTGCGCTGAAGTCTTAAATGATTTATTAAGCCATGTGACCAGTTTTTTTTTCCCCACCCAAATGGAACATGGCTTCAGTTCATAGCAAAGTGAATGAAAAAGTAGGATTCAAGCAGTCTTTTCAGGAATTGTTATTGTGCAATGTGAGGTTCATTTTGGTTACAAAAAGAGAAATTGAGATAACGAGAAATTGGAAGAACTTCCTTATGATAGAGGACATTAGCCATTGTTATAGGTGGCTTTGGAAACTCCATCCCTGGACCTTTCCCTGGACCTTTTTCAGAAAAGGAGAAACATAATTTCGTAGTTTAATCCAGTGAAGCTTCAATGACCACCAAGTATGTGCTAGGCCTTGGTAATACACTGACAAAAAGTAATTGGTCCCTTCCCTCGAGGAGCTTGTATTCTCCCAGGGGAGATATGAATGTAGGTATGTACAAAGCTCATGCAGAGCAGATACACAGTAACTTTGGAGGCGATGGCCCTAGCTATTGAGGGGAGTAGGGAAGGCCTCATGCAGAAGATGGTGCTTGAACTGAGTCTTGGAAGAAGCCAGAGATTCTCGGAAGTAGAGTTGAGAAGATAGCATTTCAGGGCAGGAGGATAATAGGTAGTGATAGGAAGTGGAGTGTCATATGTAAGAAATAGCTGGTAGAACAGAGAGGCTGCATGGATTATTCTACTTGGAGTCAGAAAGACCTGGGTTCAGATCTCACTTTAGATACCAGCAGCGTGACCCTGGGCTATCTATCTTAGAAATGGCTTCTAAGGCCCCTTTCAGCTCTAACTGTATGAACCTGCAAGTAATTCAATATGTCTGACGAAATGTTAGGAAGGTTCTAGACTGTTAGGAGGTTTAAATGTCAGCCAAAGGAGTTTATATTTGAATCTAAGGATAATGGAGAACCCACTGGATTTTGTAGAATGTAATGGGCAGGTCATGGGGAGCAAGGTAACATGTTACCTTCACTTTAGGAAAATCAGTTTGGCAGCTGAGTAGACAATGGATGGGAGTGTAGAGAGTTGAGATTCTGAGATCATGAGTGTTGAGACTATTGTTGTAGTCCAGATAAGAAATGAAAAGGGGTTTAAGGAATGGGATGGTAGAGAGAAAGGATGTATGTGAGTATTGTTGTGGAGACAAAAAACAGGAGGCTTGGTAATTGATTGGATATTTATGGCGAGGGAGGGAGCTAAGGATTATACTGAGGTATGAACTCAGGTGATAGGAGGAATGGGGGCCCTTGACAGTAATGGGAAAGTTTGAAAAAGAGAGAGTGGGGGGGCAGAGCAATGGAAAGGCCTGTTTTGGACATGCAGAATTTGGGATGCTTATGTGCTATCTGGTTTAAAATAGCCAGTAGGCCCTTAGTGATATAGGCCTCTGGAGTACAAGAGAGAGATTTTCAGAGGTGAAAACTACAGTAGAGATCATGTAGTTCCAACTCCTTGAAAGGAAGTATACTCTGCAGCATCAGAGGACCTCAGGTACAGTCATGGCTCTGCTGCTTCACACCTGGGTACTAATGAGCACGTCTCTTAACCCTTCCAGGCCTTTGTCTCTTCCTCTGTTATAGGGAGCAGGGGTGACTTCTAAGGTTTCTCCCAACTCTAAATGTGATCCTTCTTTTGAGAATACTAGGACATGAAGAGATCAAGGGATTGTCTAAGGTCCATCATTCATCTAGTGACAGAGTTGGCAATGCAAGAAGCTCTGTCTCCTGACTCCTTGGCTAGTTGGTAGTTGCTGGAATGTCCCCCCACCCCCACCCCCCATCCCTACTGCCACATTCAGAAGATTGAGAATCATTTAAATTCACTGTTGTTTAATGAAAAGTGTACTTTACAGTATACTTTATTGTATATGGGGGCAGCTAGGTGGTGCAATGGATAGAATGATGGGTCTAGAGTCAGAAAGACTCATCTTCCTAAATTCTAATCTGGTCTAAGATACTTACTAGCTGTGTTACCCTGGGTAAGTCACATAACTCTGTTTGCCTCAGTTTCCTCATCTGTAAAATGAACTGGAGAAGGAAATGGTAAATCACTCCCATATCTTTGCCAAGAAAACCCCAAATGGGGTCATGAAGGGTCAGGCATGACTGAAAAACAACTGAGCAAGAACATACTTTACATTAGTGGATCAGAGTTCAAATAGAAAGAAGACCACTAAACTGTATATAAAGATCCCTGAAGTGGCATATCCACCTAGAAAACCATATATCAACATTATCTATGTTTTATTGTATTTTTAAATTTATTTTTAAAAAATTTTCCATTTCCATTTTGATTTGATTCAGGCCACACAGGAATTTTATGGGCCACCTGTGAGTATTTGACACCTGCTTTATCTAACTTTTTGCCTCTTTTACTTCTCTCTTGATAGAGATTAAATGATCTCTATTCTGTTGCATTGAAAAAAGGAACCACTTTATACCCAGTCTTCTTTGTGAACCAAATGGTTTAGAGATGACACAAAACCACCTAGTACATTGTTTACTGCCAGTTTTTATCACTGTGTCAGGGGGGTTTTACTGACTTTTAAAGAGTGTTTTTGTTCTTCTGAAGTAATTTACATGTTTACTGCTGAGGACAGCACTCACAAAACAAGAAAAACAGTTTAAATAACTGCATTTTATCCAGGGGAGATGAATCGCTGTCGCCCATCAATAAATAGATAACTTTCATAGCTGCCAAGATTATTAGATAGCAGAAGACAATAAATTTGCAAGCTCCCTTGTGAGTCACAACGTCTTAAAAAATTCACAACTAATTATCTTAAAGTGAGACAAGTTAATGCAGGTTTGCTATCTACTAGTTTTCCTTTCTTTCCTAATCACCCCTGGGTATGGTAGGAGACCAGTTTGTATCTGACTCCCTCTCTTTTTCCAAAGTAATGTATATATAAATTAAATGTAGCATGGTGTAAGAAAGCATAGATTACTTGGTATCTGCAACAGTGTTCTTGGAAGCCCCATTTGCATGTTAAGTGGAGTTGTGTGCCGTGAAGGATAGGTTTATAGACTGGGCCTGTAATGAAGTCAAGAATCACTGTGCAGAAGCTGTGGATGGTAGGTAGAAATCTAAAGCTTTTGAATACAAAGAGCATACATTTCACTTTCCTTTGACAAAGCCTTCATTTTATGTGGTTTAATGGGAAGCATTTGGTTCAGTTACTTTAGTTAAAACTCACTGAAAGGAGAGGGACATTAAGATGCTGGCTGGAGATACTTGCTTTGGTTCAGACTAGAGGAAGTATCCAAGGTAACCAAGTTAAATAGGTTAGTTCGCTTTCTGATGCTTGATGATGAAAGCACAGTACTCCTCCCCCATTGTTGTTGTTCTTGTTTGTCCTTGGTTCTAGAAGGAGACCATGACATCAGGGAGGTGATGCCATGACATACAAGTGAATTAGACTTAAGTGAGGGAAGACTGTGCAAAGTCACAGTCTTACTTTCTCCTCCAGAGCCATCTGGGTCCAGTGGCCAGATACAGGTCAGAACAACTGGAGCTGGCCCTGGATGCAGCGGGAGACCTCAGCCTTTTTAAGCTCAGGTCTTTGGCAGGTCTCAGTTTGACTGAGGCATCACCTCATGTCCCCAGTGGGCGGGTAGGCAGTGTCCAGGGTAGTGGGCTCTTGCAAAACTTTGCCTAAGATTTGAAACATATCTTTGTATCCATTAGCATGTAGTCTTGTGCCTTGCTCATTCTAGGCACTCAGTGAATATTTGTTATCTTCCCTTGTACCTCTAAGTCAGAAATGTTCTTTCCTTAGCACAGTGGTTCTCAACCTTCCTAATGCTGTGACCCTTTAATACTCGTATGTGGGTAGACCCGCCTGGAGATGGATAGAGGAGCAGTGTCTTGGTTCCTAAGACCATGGGAAATATGTGTTTTCCCATGGTCTTAGGTGACCCCTCTGAAAGGGTCATTCGACCCCCAAAGGGGTCGCAACCCACAGGTTGAGAACCGCTGCCTTAGCACTTTCAGAGCATTTTGTTTCACTCGTGTGCTGTTGGTATTTTATTTGTTTTATGGTGATTTTTTTCAAGCCTTTCTTTCCTTTTCAGTTGTAAGACAAGAATCACATCTCCTTGATCTTTTCACATCATTCTCAGTGTTCAGCATGGCAGTTTGCACAGAGTAGGTGCTTAGTAATTATTGCATGAATGAATTATTATGCTACTACTACTATTTCTCTATTATTCATATGGATTCATTAACTTTTCCTACAGTTACTCTCGTGTTTGAAATGCTTCCCAGCTTCTCCCAGTTTCTGTTAGGGATTTTGCCATTCCTCAAGCACCCCTAGCTGAAAGTATCAATTATCTTTGACTCATCTTCATCTTATATCCAAACATGCACCAACAATTAATTGATTCTTCATAGAATAATAATCTCAGAGGCAGAGAAACTTTGGGGCTCGCTCATACTTGATGCATACATCTTTTATTTTTAAACAATTAGTTATGTAGTGTTCCTGAAGATTTCCAATAATGAGGAACTTGCCACTTCACAAGATTTTCTCTTCCACTTTGGAATCTATCCATCTTTACTAGGTACTGACCACTGTGATTCAGTTACTATAGGGATCTCTCAGGTCAGGAAAATTCACTTCCAGTAGTAGTAGAGAGGTACCTCAGCCACTTAGAGTCTTAGTTTCCCAGAGCACTGAGAAAAGTGCTAAGTGGTGCTAAGGTCACATAACTCCTGGGTGTCACAGGCAGGACTTAAACCCGGGTCTTCCAGCTTTGAGACTGACTCTCTTCCAAGATTTCCTCATATTATCTCCTTGTTCAAAAACTTTTGATGCCTCTTCCCTGGCTTTGGTATCAAATCCAAATTCCTGACCCTGGAATTAGACACATGGCAGTACCACCTCACACTAATAGTCCAGCTGTTTCAGAATCCTCTGATGCTGCCTGGCTAATTCCCTCATTTTCTCCCCTAAACATGCTGTGATTATTTTGGGCTCCAAGCCTTTGTTCTTGGGGTCCCTCCCCCCCCAAACTGAAATGTTATTTTCCTTTCTCCTCCTTCCCCAGGCCAAACTTGAGTCTTATCTTCAAAGCCCAGTGTGACCCCTTCTTCTACTAAACCTTTTTGACCCCTCCAGCACTCACTGATCTGTTCATTTCAATTTCTCTACCACTGTTTGTAACACAGTCATATGTTGCCTTCTATTGTTACTTCCCTTTCATGTCTGTATGTCTTGTCTCCCCAAGGGACTGTATCTTATATTTCTTTTTGTCCCCTTCAGCATTTCTTAAAGAACTCTTCTGTACATATGAGATGTTTGGTAAATATTTGGATAAATGAAAGTTTTAGAAAATCTGCTTTTTGATACTCTAATGCATAATGTTTAGTTAATTTTTCAATTAGACTCAGAATTCTCTCCAGACACTACACTATTTTTGTAAGATTCTGTTGGCTGAGCTAGCTTTCTCCCATGCCTGTCAGCTATATGTGGACTGATACAAGTCCAGTGCTTCTAGTCTTTTGGTACTCATCTTTCCCTATCTATATACACAGACTGAGCAAGCCCAACCCCTGCATTCCACATAATTTATATTGGTTGCATATTTTTGTTATTTTGGTGAATGTTTAATAATTCTTCTTGCTCTTACCGTTATCTCATATCCTGGATCCCTAGGCACCTTGTACTTTTTCTTCATTTAGTTATGAAGCTTGTGACAGAATTTTGTCATTAAATCTCGTATTTTCTATTAATGCACATTATATCTATTCATCTAATGCCCCTAGTCCAGTGGGCATCCGGTAGTATGAAGCACCTTGTATAATATGCATTTCAGAGAGTAGGCCTTGTGCAGTGTGGGTTAATGCTGATGCGAGTTAGACAATATGGGAAGTAGCCTATCTCTTTCAAACCACTAATCACAAACCACTAAATTAAGGTGCCCTAATCAGCAATCTTCAGCAGTAGTTTAGTATTCCTCGTTAGTCATTTGCTGAAGTTGGTATAGCTCCCGATGGTGCCATACTTACATTGCAAAACACAATCTGTTCCCCATCTTCCACTTCCATCCCTAATGAAATCTTATTTTCTTTCAGCATTCCTATGAGGCAGGTAAGTAGTATGTCTATCAGGCTACTGGAAGTAGTCTTGTGGTTCCATGAAAATATAATGTTAACTAAAGCAATGTTGCAGGAAGCAATTCCACAGGAATGATGGATTTTATATAAGTCAGTTAGTGTTAGAACCACATCAGATGGGGTTTCTCAGCTTTGCATTTGTGTGTTACAAAGTATTATGTTCTTATTACAAAATTACATTGTTTGAGTATGTGTGTCTGGCAGCCTTATTAGTGAACCAAGTGCCTATTATATGCTAAGCACTGTGCGATGGTTTACCTGTTTTTTGCATAGATATTTTAATATTATAGAACTGTGTGTGTGTGTGTGTGTGTGTGCATGCAGCAATGATCCTAGGTACATAAGAAAAGAAAATTCATGATAACCTATTTTTGAATGGTAGTGTGTAGGTCATAGGAGTAGAACTCACAAGTCTGAAGTGGAACAGTGGGCAAAGTTCTTACCTTCTCTGGGCCTCAGTTCTGTTATGTGTCACATGAAAGTATAGTTATCTTGTATTTGCTGATTTACTCCTTCTCATTAGAATATAGGATGTCCCCAAAGCCTCAGTGTGCAGATTTAAACTTTAATAAGCTTTTATAAGCTTAAAACAGCCCTAAGACTTTGAGGACACCTTGTATAAGCTCCTTGTAGCCAACCACTTCTCTTTTTTATGCACTCCCCTTGGGCAGCTAAGTGGCACAGTGGATAGAGCGTCTGGTCTGGAGTCAGGACAACTCTTTTCTGGAGTTCAAATGTGGCCTCCGATACTCATTATCTCTGTGACCCTATTTATCTCAGTTTCCTCATCTGTAAAATGAGCTAGAGAAGGAAATGGCAAAGTGCTCTAGTCTCTTTGTCAAGAAAACCCCAAATGGGGTCATGAAGACTTGGACATGACTAGAAAACAACTGAAGTTCCATTGGGGAACACAGTGCCTTGCATGTAATATGCAGTTAATAAATGTAGTTTATTGATTTACTGGATTGATCCTTTTAATTCTAAGGATATGTACATCTATAGTTCCCTTCATGCTAGATAAATGGACACTGGGCATATATCTCTGGCTTTCCAGGCAAAGCCAATACTGTATTAACTTTGACACTCATTTTAGAGCCGAAGACTTAAGAAAACCCCCAAAACTGGGCTCCTTATAGAACCACATGACATTACAAGTTCAGTTAAAACACGACTGAGTTTATCTGGTAGGAGGGGGATTCCATTTGGTATTGCCTGCCTCCCTCTAGCAACCCTTGTACATTTAGGTCTGCATGCTAGGCAGAATGAGTGGTGTTCTCTACCTGTAGGATAAAGAGGTAAAATGTAAGGGGAGATGCAACAGCAAGCCCATCAACTTAATTCCTCATTTACTATGACGATATGTATTGTTCCTTCTAAATACTCAAGAGGTAATCTTAGTTATGGAAAGAGCCCATTAAAACTCAATGAGTTTTTCTTTAAAATTGAAGGAATATAGAAGTCACATAAACTTCTCTTTAAGATCATAATTTTTTTTTTGCTTTTTTGAAGCGGGGAAGGCATGGTACTTGGGGTTAAGTGACTTGCCCAAGGTCACACAACTAGTAAGTGTTAAGTGTCTGAGGTCAAATTTGAACTCAGGTCCTCCTGACTCCAGGGCCAGAGGATCACTGTGCCACCTAGCCGCCCCGATCATAATTTTAAAAACATATATATTTATTTATAGTTTTCAACATTCACTTTTATAAGATTTTGAATTTTAAATTTTCTCCCACTCTTTCTCCTTTCCCCTTCCCAAGATGGTGGACCATACAATATAGACCATACGATGATGTTAAACATTTCTACATTAGTCATGTTGTAAAGAAGAATTAGAACCAAAGGAGGAAAAAAAATTAGAACCATGAGAAAGAAAAAACAGAACAAAACAAAAAAGGAAAAATAATATGCTTTGATCTGCATCATACCCCACAGTTCTTTCTCTGGATGTGGACAGGATTTTCCATCATGGGCCTTTTGGAATAAGATCATGATTCTGTTGGCTTAATTCTCTCTTAGGGTCTTCAGAATTATTAGGCGATGATTCTTTTGGGAGCTTCATTTGCAAAGAAAATTTATGGAAGGGAGAGAGATGGTTTGCAGTTGGAGGGGCTTTCTTGAAGCAGAAATACCAGGCATCAACCTGAAGTCCATCGACTTTGTTTTTGTTGGACCTCAGGGTTGCTCAGTAAAAAAAAGGAGGTGAAGGGAAGACTTGGTCATCTCTGAGAGTGTGGAGAAAAACAAGGAAAGCCGATAAACAGATTTCTACTCCTTTCTTCACCCTTTCCCCTTAAAAAAGAAATCATTTGCAAAGAGAAAAGGGTTAATGCATAAAAGCCTGCGAGGCTTTCAAACCTCTTTGCCACCCATTATACACAGGAGAGTTCCCTTGGTGCTGAGCTCCCCCCTCTGGCACTTGAGCCACATTTATTTCTGTTTTGAATTCTCTAAACTTAAGAGTTTCTCTGTGGTTGTCTGTCCTCTTGCCTGTGTCATGGGGAATGACTACTTCTTCTGATATCTAGAATTGGAGGAAAAGGATAGGTGGGGCAGAACAGCAGACATTTAGAAAACCTGGAAAATTTGATACAGCCCTGATGTCTCCTAAGCCAGGCTTGTTGACCCTTCTCAAAATGCTCCCTGCTGCCTCTGTGCAAGAACCCAGATGTAGCCCCCTGGAACCCTCCAGCACTGCCTGCAGGACCCTCTGCTGATCCATGAGGCCAAATCAAGGCAACCCCTTTCCTTTCAAGGCAAAAGGACATCCTCAGAACGTTATTTTTGTTGTTGTTCTAAAGTAATTTTGTCTTCTTATTGTGGTACAATGGAAAGAATATTGAAAATGAGCAAAAATGGAAGGAAAGAATATGGGATTTGGAATCAGAGATCTGGATTCAAATTCTAGCTTCTCATTTAATAGCTGTGTGGCTTCAGGGAAAGTTCTTTTACCTTCCAGCTTTAAAATAAGGGAATTGAACTCTATAGGTCCTACCCTTCCTCTCGCTAAATAATTTTGAAACAAATTCCCAGCCACACATGGTACCTTCTCTGAAAAAAAGAAATATGACCAGGCCCAGTTTATATTGAATTGTGTGGCTATGTGGTGGTGTTTCACATGAATGAATTTTCAGAGAAAGTATTTGTGGTGGAGTTTAACAAACAATGGACTCAGAATCTCTATGCCTGAATTCAAATCCTACCTCTGACTGTATGTATTAGCTTTGTGAGCTTGGGCAAATTGCTTATCTTTTCTTTCCCATTGCTCAATACAATAACACTTACTACACTAATATGGAAGTTAATTATCCAGTATTTGGAGCAGAGCCAAGAACCTGGAATTATTATATACCATATAAGTAATTAACATTGTTATTTTCAGCAACCTTCCCCTTTTTATCATCAATCCTATCGTTTTAATGGAAATTTTTATTAAAGTGATTGCATGCATTTTTATTTTAAAATACACTAAACATAATATAACTTTTTCTTTATCCCTCAGGATCATCTTTATGAGTGTTAATGATCATATTATACCTAATGGCCCCCAAGTGCCCTTGATGTATGACTGTCTTACACGAAATGGCCCCAGACTATTTTACCTTTTTTTATTATACTGTAATGTTCATTTTAAGAAGCTTTATTGATGCCCTTCCTTTTTAAATCAATTCCTAGTATATCCCCCCCATTGAACTCTCCTTTGTGACTCCCCTCAAACCAGTAGTTCAGCCAGACTATCCGACAACGTGACTGTTGGGATATGCAACATTCTGTATGTGTGAGTCCTCCTCTTTGTACAGGTGTTTCATCATTTGTTCTTCAGTACCAAGAATACACATCATAACTAAACTTATTCAACTGCCTTTTACTGTTACTTTCAGTCATATCATTATAGATATTATTCTCTTAATTGTTTACTGTGTTCTGCCTCTTGTAAGTTTTCCCACGATTCTCTGAAATTCTCCTGTTTGTCATTTTTTTAATGTCACAGCAGCTTCTTATAATATTCATATACTTCATTTTGTTTGATCATTGTCTCTTCCCTTCTTCCTTTTCTTTCCTCTTCTCTCTCTTCTTTCTCCTCTCTCCCTCTCTTCTTCCTTCCCTCCCTGCCTGCCTGCCTGAAAAGCTACTACATATAGGATGTGTATATATATGTATATATATATATAGGATCTCCTTTCTATTTTTTTTTACCTCTCTGGCAGTAGGTGCCCAGCAGTGAGATTACTGGGTCAAAGATTTTTCTCACATTATTCAAAATTATTTTCAAGGATGGTCTGACCAATTCACAGCTCTGCAGATAGTGTCTTGGTGTATCCGCTGCCCGAGCCTCAGTTAGGTAGCTTGTTTCTATTCTTTATCATCCTTCCCAATTTGACAAGAATGAGGTGAAACCCAATGGTCCTTTTCGTTTGCCTTTCTCGTGGTGTTAGCGACTCTTTGCCTTTTTAGTCTTGACTCTGAATAGGGTTTTTTTTATTTTACTTTATTGTTAAGAAATCAACTTTCATTATTGTTTATAATTACCCTCCCCTTCCTGAATTAACAAAATCTCTGGTTTCTTTATCTATATAATCTTGCATTATCACTATAGATTAATAGTGTGTTATATAACAATATTGATGACATTTTAATCATCCAATTAGCTTTTTATGGTTTTTAAAATACTGTTAATAGAAACCCTCTCACCCCATTTTATTACTTCTGATTTGTGGTAGGTAAGAAGATAATTAGTTTTGGTAAAATTATTTATAAAAGAAGAGCAAATAGTCTTTGAATGAGGACTTGAGATTTTCTCCTGTGGGCAAAATACATGGACCTTGTTGCAGTTGTTTGTTAGCTTCTAAATATTTTTTTCTTACTTGCTTTTTTAGCTATATACTAAATAGTTGAGACTTCAGAGAAGTCAAGAGTTAACGTTTGAACATTAAAAATAATGTAAAGCATATTTCATTTTTCCAGGTATATCTGATTTTAAATGTCCCAATGATGGTACATATTTCAGCCTTCTCAAATATTCCATAATCTAGAGGGTTTTAAAATTTCTGACAGCATTTAATAATCTTTTTTTATTTCCATTACTTCTTTTTAGCTCTTCAAGTTTATTAGTATCTCTGTCTTCCTTATAGTTCCTACTCTAAGATTTTCATCTTTTTTGCATTTTTGACATTAAGCTACATGTAGAGCCTTTTCTTTTTCTCCTTAAATTAGTTTTTGATTACTTAGATTGCCATTCTCTTGTTCCCCCTACCCATTTGGGTGATTGAGGTTTCTTAAATTATTATATTCCTCAAAGGCTGAAGAATTTGTCCTTGGTAGCTGTTACAGTAGAGTGATCCTGTCTTGCCATCCTGTGATTTTCTTAAAAAAAAAAAAAAAAATTTTTTTTTCTTCTGTTCTCTTTGAGCAGGACTGTGATATGGGATAAATCTGGTCTCAAGAGATATATGGGCCTTCCCATGTCCTCATTCTTCATTCACAGTTCTTCAGACCTTGTTAGTCTGGAAGTAGGTTGTGTGAATACTACTCCTGAATTCTAAACTATAATTTTCAAAGGAGTAGTCTCACATGGGACCCTACTAGCCCAAGGCTCTAGTCCCTTTCTAAGTGATATTGCTGCTGGTCATTGTTCCTGAATTTGCATTTTCCTTTTCTTCTCCATCAGGGACTCTCAAGTTCGTAGACAAATCTCTGACTCTCTGTTATGACTGTCTTGGTTGAGGATGTAAATATTCTCTCCAGGGAATGAAAAAGAGTCCTATTGTTGTATTTTTAGCAAAGCCCAAAGGGTTCTAGGTCAGTGGGGCCTGCAAGACTCCCTTGATAATTTTATAGAAGGGACCTTCTGTCATATATCCAGTCCCCCATTCTTTAAAATTTGCCCATTTATTATTTCACATAATACAGTGCCTTCCTTTCTCCAGTTCTTTTCCCAGAATCCTCCATTCCACTTACTTTCTGTCTACCTGTGCCCTCTCATTCTAGGTCATGTCCCCCTTACTGTGTCTTCTTTCCAGACAATGACCTATTTCTTCCTCCTTCCGCCTGTGGATGTGTTCACTGCGTTTCCATTTCCTCCTTTCCTTAATCCTTACAACTGATGATCTCCTGTCTCTGTGGAGGAAGTGAGCATCAAGTTGACTTGTTAATACTTTGTCCAAGGGCTGTTCATGGCCCATGAGAAATCTTCCCATTTGGCAGTACTGTCTCCTCTTAGTCTCTTTATTTTCAGGGAAATATTTGAGGTTACTAGGGAGAGGCATTAGATCAATATTTCCCATAAAAGATGTGTGTAGTGTTTTGTTTTTTATGTTTTGGTTGGTTTTTTGTGGGCATGGTGTTGCTCTTCATTTACCAATGAAGCTATAAGGTATTGCTCAATATAACTGAATTAAATCTGAGTTTTAAAAAAATTGCAGGTTATTCTGTAACACTGTAGGGATGCCAAATGCTTCCGGAATTATGGACCCAACCTTAGAGGTAAATCACTTCTTCTGCCAGGGGCTCTTATTCAGCAGTTTCCAAAGTGACTTCAGAGATAAACCAGCATGTTTTTATTTTTACTATGTTTTTATTACCTTTGGATCTTCCCTATCTAGACCAGAGTAGATAATTAGCAAATGTTGGCTGTGCTGATTTTAGTTGAAACCAGAGCTCCCCTTTTTGGATACACAAAGATTTAGGAAATCCATTTTCTAGCTTCTGTTTTGGAAGAGAAATTCTTCAATCTGGAATGGATGGGATCTCCTCTCTCCACTCTCACTCAGGATCCCTTCTATAAAGCCATTTTTGTAGGGAGTTGCCGATGCAGTCTTGGATGATTTTCTGATCCTTATTTTCCTCTTTTCAAAATAAAGAGGTGGATTCCCCCCCTAATCCCTTCTTTTCCTTAACCTAGCTATGAATTAGATGGTCATTTCTCAAAGTAGTCCTTGTTCACAACTAGATGATTACCAAAGGCCAGTTTGCTTCTGGAATTGGCCCCTTGGCTTAAAACATAGGCACAAACCAAGTCATACCCTGCACACAACCATGCGTTCGTTGATGGCAGCCTTTTGCTGCTTGTTCTTGCTTGAGGTTCTATTCCATTGACAAGGGCCTAGAGTAGGCTGCTGTGCATTTTGGTCTGATGGTCAGCTGTGTTTTGGTTCAGCCTCCATTGAATACTGTGATCACAGATATTGTCAGACATACATTGACAAATTTGTCTGTATGCTGGTGCCATATGTTGGTGGCCTGGTGGCCTCCCTTTTTTTGGGCAAAAAGATATACTAGCACTGTCTTTGGAGTGATGTTATAAAGATTAGAGACCTGATCACCAAGAGAGTTTTAAGTGTTTTGGTTTTCTCTTGAGATTATTTTAATTTCCTAACTAAACAAGAATTCACCAGCTAATAGCAGCCAGTATATGCAGTTCTGAATCCAGTTCAGGACTGGATCTAGGTAGAATTGGGCCTGTTATTCAGACTATCTCAGTAGAAATACTTCTATAATTGTTAATGCTGTGGCAGTACTGAGGGCTTACAACAGAAGACAGAACCCCAAATTATAGGAACCAGAGAATTTTAAACTTTCAGTAAAAGAAAAACAAAAAGGAAATGAAGGTGATGGAGAGACAGGATGTTACTAGTGAACATTAGCTACCAAACTCAGGTTGAGACCCAAATTAGGATCTCTATAAGGATCTTTAAGAATCCTTTGGAAGGGCTCAAAGATAGAGCTAAACATAAATGATCATGGTGCTTCCCAGTCATATACAGGGAAGACAGAAGACCCCTCCCCTCACAACTCCTACCTGCTCCTTGTTCCTTTCCTTTACCTCTATCCTTTGCAGAAGGAACACTAGATTTGGAATCAGAGGACCCCAGTTTGAATCCTGTCTCTGATACTTGTTATCTGTTTCACTTTGGCGATATCACCTAATCACTCTAGGCCTCTGTTTCCTTATCTGTAAGATGAGCAGGATTGTACTAGGTGATCTTTTAAGGCCCCTTCCACCTGTGAGCCTTTGATCCTTTGCTCATACCATTCTCTATGCATAGCATGCCCTCCATTAATACAGCTCCAGTACCACTTTCCCCAATCCCTTCACTCAGATGTGTTCTCTCCCTCTTGTGCACACTTATCACATTGTTGTAGCCCCCTTAAGCCTTTTTGTTTGATAAGATGGTTATTAGCATGTATTTTGCCTTGCCTGCTTTTGCTGTTGTTGTAAGCTCCCCAAGGGCAACAACCCCATCTTCTTTAACTTTGCCTTTTCCTTGTTGCACCCCAAGAAGCTTGTTTGTCTGTTTCTGTTGT
This sequence comes from Pseudochirops corinnae, assembly GCA_028646515.1. Lineage (NCBI taxonomy): Eukaryota > Metazoa > Chordata > Mammalia > Diprotodontia > Pseudocheiridae > Pseudochirops > Pseudochirops corinnae. Next base: position 465,240,353 of record CM053585.1, read on the forward strand.
TTCTGACAGCTCATTCTTCCAACCTGAAAGTCTTGGATTAAATGCCCTTCTAAAAAATTACTTGTTCCTTTTTACTGGGTGTTCCCCATGCCTGGAATGCTCTCCTTAGTTCCACCTCTTGGATCCCTTGACTTCCTTCAATTCCTAGCTTAAATACTACCTTCTATAGGAAGCATTTCCCCATCTCTCTTAATTCCAGTACCTTCCCTTTGTTGATTTCCTACCTCACCGGTGTGTAGCTTGCTTGAACACAGTTTTCACATGTCTCCTCTATTATATTGTGAGCTCCTTGAAAGCAGGGATTGTTATTTGTTTTTTAAATTTTTTTTTAAATATCCCCAGTACTTAGCACAGTGCCTGGTACTGTGTGCATAGTAGCTTGATAGTAGGTTATCGACTGATCAGTGAACTGATGGTTGTGGGGACAGAACAGGAACATCATGCATTTTCAATAGATCTTAGCAGAAGTGACTTTAAAATCATGGGACTGTTGAATTTTTAAGCTGGAAAGGTTCTTAGAAATCATCTAAGTATTTTATATGTGACCAGTTTGAGACTATGGGCACTGACAAGATATGCCGCAAATCATACCCCTGATCTGTAAGTGAGGGCCCTGGATGTTTTTTCTTTTGAAATCTTCATCAAAACATTGACTCCATCTTTGTTGCCTTGATTTTCTGCTTAATTGATGTTTATAAATGCTTGTATAAAATCTGACCAAATTTTGTGCATTTTCCTTATTTTGTGGGGTAGTTGCTTTGAAAGACTCCCCTCTGCATGATACTATTTTTGTTTATGGGTCACTTCCCCCAAATACTTACTTTGTTCTGTAAGCAGTGCAATATCATATCTTCCCCCACACCCCATTTTTAGAAGCATTCGAGATCCATATATTGTGTTTTTCAGTCTGTTCAGTCTGTTTCAGATTTCCTAATTTTCTAGCAGGTTACTCTATACAAATAAATTTCCTATGCCATGTTGGCCTGCCGATTCTTAATAAATTGGACACTGGACAACAAAATTCTATGATTTATCATAATCAAAGTAATAAAGAGGTGGGTTTTTTTTTTTTTTGCTATTTTTTTGATTTTCTGTAATTTTTTAATGATGTCTTTTTTTTAGATGATATGGCAGTTAGTTTTCAATTCATTTGTTTGCCAAATGAACTGGAATTAATTTTTCCAAAAGAAATTCAACTACATGTTGCACTTGCAGTGTAAATTTATAACATTCTGCCATTATTCTTTCATTTTTCAATTTTCTCAAATCTATCGTATTTGTGTTTATGGATTTTCTTTTTTTGGGGGGAATTTGTTCTGTTTATGGTTTGTGATTCTGTTATCCTCCAGATGTTCTATTTTGCTGGTTTTTTATTCCATTATTTCACATAAGACAAGCACAATTTAGTTGTAGCCTCTTCCATCATAATAAAAGTTTCTGCTATGATGAAACGAGAAAATAGGGAGACTTCTGGCGAGAAGGCTGAGTGAGAAGTGGCATCTGAGCCTAGCTTCCCCTCAGCACCTTGGAACAGGGAGAAATATGACATGTAAATGAACAAAAGCAAGGAAAAGAAAAAGGAAGAATTCCTCACAAGTTTGTTCCTACAGAATAAAGCCAAAGAAAACTACATTATTGATCATGCATTCTTCTAGTCCCTGTGATCGGAAGAGGAGACAGCCAAGAACTGCAAATGGGCAGTGAGCAGCCCAGCAGTACTGGACAGATCCAGTGCTTTCTGGAACTGAAAGGATGGAGCTTTTGGTCAGAAGGCAGAATAAATGTGTTCTCCAAGATTCCTTCATCTCACTATTTATGATCTTGTGAGTCCATGAGAGGGTGGATATAAGTCTAGCCCCTACTTGGCACATTAGAACAACTGAAAAGGAACCATTCTGTAAATCTAGTAAAGAAATATAGTATAAGAATGCAGTAAAGGAATAATAACAAATGACAAAGAGGAATTAATATAGAACTTATTACAGGACGACATCACAGGTAAACCAGAAAACTTATTGATAAAGAAGGAAAAACAAACAAAAGATTTTTAGAAAAGGAACTAATATAATGAATGAAAAAAAGTAGCAAAGGAAAGAAGATTGAAGTTTCTCATAAAAATAATAAATTTCATAAAAGTCCCAGAAATTATAGTGTAATTATGTATTAAAAATCTCCAGCCTAAATACATACATTGGTTGACCTAGTACTACCACCACTAGACATATATTTCTATTAAGAGATCAAAGAAAGATGAAAATGATATGTATATAAAGATGTTTATAGCACTTACTTTCATATTAGCAAAAATCTAGACACTGATCAGGTCAGATATTTCAGGAAGGGCTAAAAATTGGCAGATGAATATAATATTATTGTGCTGTAAAAAATGATAAAATGAACAGTTTCAAAGGAAAGTGAGAAGTACTGTATGAATTGATATAACACAAGGTAAACAGAACCAGAACAGTTTCTACAATAACAACATTATAAAGATAAAGGACTTTGAAATACCATAGAACTCTGCCCAATGCATAATTCCAGATAATTCCATGAAAAAATCTTGATCATGCTTACCTCATCTCACCATAATGCTCACCTCCTCACAGAGAGATGATGGACTCAAAATACAAAATGAGACACTTTTTCAAAATTGCAAATGAGAGAATTTGTTTTGATTGACTATGCATAACTATTATCTTTTTAAAATTTTATTCATTTGGGAAGGGATGTAGGACAAAGGGAAAATAAATGCTTATTAATTTGAAAATAATTAAGTTTAATTTAAACACATAAAAATGTCCAGATAAGCAGTACAGAAATTAAATGACGTTATAAGCATAGAAATTGAAGGTCTTAAAGAAGAAATTTTTTTTAAAAAGCAGATAGACAACTTTGAAAAAAATGACAGAAAACTCAAAAACAGTGTTCTGAAAAAGATCATGGCAGATTTGAAAGCAAAAATGCGTAAGTAGAAAAAATGTGAGAGAACAAAATTTAAAAAAAAATTAGAAGAATAAATACCATACTAGCCAAGGAAACTGAGCTTATAAATGGAATATAAGAAGAAAATGAAAGATTAGAGATTTTTTAGGAAAACAAATTTAATGGGTGGCTAGAGTGAATAGAGCAGTGGTCCTGGAGTCAGTAGGACCTGATTTCAAATCCAGCCTCAGACACTTGACACTTACTAGCTGTGTGACTGTAAGCAAGTCACCCAACCCTAATTGCCTTGCAAAAACAAACACAAAACCTCCAAAAAACCCAAAGCCAAAAACAAAAAAAAAGAAAACCAAATGTAAGTATCAGAGTAGTATACTTCAGGAAGTGTGGGAGTTGAGAGAGAATATTGATGGATAGGACCTAGGGAAGTAGTGAGATTATAGCTATGTTGATAGTATAGGGGCAGCAGGCAGTCCTAGAGCCATTAGAGGATTGTAACCAGAAAGGTTTAGAAGCACAAAGACTGTCTTGCAGAGGATTACATCCAAGGAATATGGGCAATTTAGGAGACCATTTCCAGGCAGACTTCTTAGGTCTTTGTTCGTATTTAGGGTGGTAGAAAGTTTGAGTCTCTGGACTTTTTCAGTAGAAGATACAGATTCATTGATATATTCATTGGCTTATGATCTTTTGGACTGGTAGTGGGAGTAGCACTGGGGCATCTTATTTAGGGTAAAAGGAACTAAATGGAGGAAAAATAATAATTATAACCTGAAATTTGACTTGTTTAAACTCACCTTTGAAGTGGAAGAGAATGATGGAGTGGATAAGAAAACGACACTTAACAATTTGCTGCAAGAAAGAAACAAATATATGGGCACATGTGAAATAGAATGAGGACCTGTAACAACATTGATTAAGCTTCAGGTGATTTCCCCCAAAACATGGGTGGTAATCCTTCCTAGCAAGGCATAAAGAAACATTGACAGTGTCAAGATAGAAAACCAGGAAAACTATATTCTACTAAAAGGCACTATATATAATGAAACAGCGTTATCATTAAACATATGTGACCAATTTGACTTGTCCAAATCATTAAAGGAAAAACTAACCAAATTGAAAAAAAAGTCAGAAGTGGCACAGTAATTGCAGGACACTTTGATATTGCTTTCTTAGAGCTAGAAAATTCTAACAGAAGTTAAAGAACAAAAATGTAGTTTTTTGTTGTTGTTGAGTTCAGCCTTTTCTGACTCTTTGTGACCCCATGGACATGCCAGGCCCTTCTGTTTTCTGTTATCTCCCAAAGTCTGTCCTGGCTTATATTCCTTGCTTCCATGACATGATCTATCCGTCTCATCATCTGCCATTCCCTTCTGTTGTCTTCAGTCTTTTCCAGCATCAGGGTGTTTTTTGAGTCTACCTTCTTTTCATATGGCTAAAGTATTTAATCTACAGCTTTTGTGTTTGACCTTCCAGTGAATAGTCTGTTAATTATTTCCTTAAGTATTTACTGATTTGATTTCCATGTTGTCCAAGGGACTTTCAAAAGTTTTCTCAATCTCCATACTTTGAAAGTATCAGTTCTGCAGCGCTCAGCTTTCCTAATAGGACCATACATTGCTTCTGGAAAAACCATAGCTTCGCCTATGTGGACCTTTGTCAACAAGGTGATGTCTTGGTTTTTTAGTATGCAGGCCAGATTTGCCACAGCTTTCCTTTCAAGGAGCAAACATCTTTTAATTTCATGGCTGCAGTCACAGCTTTCCTTTCAAGGAGCAAACATCTTTTAATTTCATGGCTGCAGTCACTATCTGTGTTGATCTTTGCACCCAAGAGTATAAAATCTGACCCTGCTTCCATTTCTTCTCCCTCTATTTGCCAGGAAGTGATGGGGCTTGTTTAACCAAGATCTTAGGGGTTTTTTATGTTAAGTTTCAAGCTAGCTTTTATACTTCCCTTTTCCACTCTCATCAAGAGCTTTGTAATTCTTTTTCACTTTCTGCTATCAGAGTGGTATCATCTGCACATTTGAGATTGTTGCTCTCCTTCCCAGCAATCTTAATTCTGGCTTTTGATTTGTTTAGCCTGGCATTTCACATGATGTACTCTGCAAATAAGTTAAATAAGGTGACAGTATGCATCCTTGTTGTACTCATTTTCCAATGTTAAGCCAATCACTTGTTCTATGTTCAGTTTGAACTGTTGCTTCTTGGCCTGTATACAGGCTCTGCAGGAGACAAGTAAGATGATCTGGTATTCACATCTCTTTGAGGACTTGTATTTTGTTATGATCTACAATAGTCGAAGGCTTTAGTGTAGTCAATGAAGCAAAAGTGGATATTTTTTCTGGAACTCCCTTGTTACCTCCATAATCTAGTGAATGTTGGCAACTTGATCTCTGTTTCTCTGCCTCTTTGAAAACTAGCCTGGTCTTCTTGTAATTCTTGGTTCACATAGTGAAGCCTGACTTACAGGCTCTTCAGCATAACCTTGCTGGTGTGTGAAATGACTACAGTTATTTGGTAATCTGATCATTCTTTGCCATTGCCCCTCTTTAGGACTGGGATGTTAAACTGATCTTTTCTAATCCAGGGGCCACTGTTGAATTTTCCAAATTTACTGGCATGGTGAGTATAGCACCTTAACAGCATCATCTTTGAGGCTTTTAAATAGCTCAGCTGGAATTCCATCCCCTCAGCTAGACTCGTTGTTAGCAATGCTTCCTAAGGCCCATGGACTCCCTTCTCCAGGATGTCTGGCTCTAGATCAGTAACCACACCATTGTGGTTACTGATGATGTTAAGATCTTTTTTGTATAGTTCTGTGTATTCTTGCCACCTCTTTTTAACCTCTTATCCTTCTGTTAAGTGCCTACCATTTTTGTCTTTAGTCTACCCATTTTGGCATGAAACATCCCATTGATGACTCTAATTTTCTAGAAGAGATCTCCTGTCTTCCTCATTCTGTTATTTTCTTTTATTTCTCTGCATTGCTCATTTAAGAAAACCTTATCTCTCCTTGTTATTGTCTGGAATTCTGCATTCAGTTGGATTTATCTTTCTCTTTCTTCTTAATTTTTTCCTTTCTTTCTTTCCTCAGCCATTTGTAAAGCCTCATCAGATAGCCATTTTGCTTTCTTGCACTTTTTCTTTGGAATGTTTTTTGTTGTTGCCTCCTGCACAGTATTGTGAACCTCTGACCATAGTTCACTCTACCAGATCTAATCCCTTGAATCTATCACTTACACTTCATTTTCATTAAAGGATTTTATTTAAGTCATGCCTGTACAGTCCCATGGTTTTTCCTACTCTCTTGAATTTGTCTGAATTTTGCAATATAACAAGCTCATAATCTGAGCCGCAGTAAGTTCCCTCTATTGTTTTAACTGATTGTATAGAGGTTCTCCACCTTTGGCTGCAAGGTATGTAATTGATCTGGTTTTATATTGACGTTTATGTAGAGTCTCCTTTTGGTGTTGTTGATAAAGAGGGTTTGCTGTGATCAGAAAGTTATCTTGACAAAACCCTTTTAGTTTCTGACTTACTTTATTCAGTACTCCAGGGCCAAACTTGCCTGTTATTCTGATTATTTTTTTTATTTCCTACTTTAGCATTCCAATCCTGTATGATTAATGTGACTTCTTTTTTTTTTTTGCTGTTATTTCTAGAAGATCTTGAAGATTTTCATAGAACTTATCAATTCTGCCCTTTTCAGCATTAGTGGTTGGAGCATAGACTTTTATTATTGTGATGTTGAATGGTTTGCCTTGGATTTGAACAGATACCATTTGGTTATTTTTGAGATTATACTCAAGTAGTATTTTTTCACCCTTTTATTAACTATGAGGGTACTTAATTTCTTATAAAAGATTCTTGCCGGAAATATTATATATAGCAATGACCTGAATTAAATTTACTCATTCCATCCAATTAGTTCATTGACACTCAAGATGTTGATGTTTATAATCTTTCCACTCCCTGTTTGACCACATCCAGTTTACCTTAATTTATATATCTTACAGTCTGGGCTCCTATAGAATATTGATCTTTACAGCATAGGACTTTCCTTTTATCACCACACCAGACACTTCCACAGCTGAGCTTCCCTTTGAATTTGTCCCAGAAACTTCATTAGTATTAGAGCTACTTGTCGTTGTCCCCTGTTCTTACCTAGTAGCCATTGGACACCTTCTGACCTGAGTGACTCATCTTCTGATATCATTTCTTTTATCATTGTAATACCCTATCATCTTAATAACATAGAGTTTTCTGGGCAAAGATATTGAAGTGGTTTGCCATTTCCTTTTCCAGTGGATCACTTTTTATCAGAACTCACCGCTGTGGCCTGTCCATCTTGGGTAAACTTGCATGACATTGTTCATAGTTTCATTGAGCTATTGAACCACCTCCTCCATGACTAGGCATTGTCCTAAAAGGGGATGTAAAGCTGTATAGATGGCTAAATTAAGTTTCAGAGTCATTTAGCAAATTGTGAATGACAGTTATAAGAGTAAATGTATCTGTCAGCATTCTTTACAAAAAAATCATGTATGAGAAGTCATGAATGAATGTAAAAAGTCAAATATGTTAAACACATTCCTTTCAGAGTGTAACACGATAAAAAAGAGCAATTAATGGAAACTTGAACAAAAGATACAAACATAAGTGAATCAAAGAACTAATGATAGAAATTGAAACAGTGAGACAAGATAAAACAATTTATGTAATGCAACTAATGGTCCTTAGAGGCAAATTTTCTTTCAAAAATTAGCAAAATAGGAACAATGAATTAAGCATACAGCTTATAAAAACAGAAAATCTTTAAATTAATTATACCCAATTAAATACTAAATCTTTAAGAGTATAGAGAAATAGATAAAAATTGAAACTAAAAAGACTATTGAACTGATATTCAAAAAGCACTTAAACAGCACTAAAACTTTTTAAACCATTAGTTAAATTTAAAAATAAAGAGGAAAAGCAGATTACCAAAATAAAAAAAAAAAAGAACAAGTTGCCTTCACAAGATAGAATAAAGTCACAATTATATACCAATATATAGACTTAGAATTCTAATTAAATAGATGCTTACATGCAAAAGTAAGAAGTACTTAAATTAACAAAACAAGAAATAAAGATCTTTAATAATTCTTACAAAGAAAAATCAAGTGAACCTTAAATGAATAATCAAGGTTTGGGGAAAGAAAATTTTGATCCAGATGACTTCACCTATTATTATTACCTTGTGTTTCAGAACAGTCTATACTGATAGTATAAATAATATTGAAAGAAGTCATTTTACCAAGCTTTTAATAACAAATATGCCTCGTAACTGTATCCTGGGAAGGGATCAAATTGGGAAAAAGAGGAATAGAACAAAATATATTATATTATATTATATCATGTTATGTTATGTTATATTCTGTTGTGTTATGTTATATAATGTTATATTACTTTATATTTTGTCACATCATGTTATATCATATTGTATTATATTATAATAATTGTTGCCACAAAATTAGAAATAATGGAATTATTCAGAAATATTTAGAAATGAAACTGCAGAAATTATTAAAATTATTTATGCATTTGCCTCTCTACATCATTTAACACTATTCACCATTCTTTCTTCCTAAATACTCTTTCTTCTCTGAGGTTTTGTTTGGCGGTTGGGGGCAGGGAATGATGCTGTGTCAGGGAATGGTGCTCCATCTTGCTTCATTTCCCATATTTATTATTACTCCTCAGTCTTCTTTGCTGGATTGTCATCTGTTCATTCATGTCACCTGTGAGTTGTACTGGAATGTCTTTTCTTTTCTCTGTGCTCTCTCTTACTTGGTGATCTTCTCAGGTCCCTTGGGTTCATTTTTCAGCTCTATGTAAATGATCATAGATCTGTGCATCTAGTCATATTATCTCTCCTGAGCTCCAGTCCTGTATCTCCAACTTGCCTGCTGGACATTTTGGAGTTGATGTTTCATTTTTGATCTCAGTCTCAGTTTATCTTAAAGAAAACTCATTGTCTTTCCCCTAAAATATGTCTCTCTTAACATCTCTTCTGTCCCAGTTCAGGCCCTTCTTTAACTGCTTTTCAGAACTGTTGCAATAGTCTCCTACTTGGGTTTTCTATTTAATTTTTTTTTTCTCACTTATGCACCGTCTCAGATCTTATACCACCCAACCACCTAATAAATTCCAGTGGCTCCATATAACTTCCAGGATCAAATATAAAGTATTTTTGGTGTATAAAACTCTTCACAACCTGCTCCTTCCTACATTTTCTATGTTCTATATATTACCACATTCTGCACTTTAGCCAAACTGAAGCACTTGCTTTTCCTCACATGCTCATCCTGTTTTCATGCCCCCTCCTTCAGCCCAAGATTTGAAATGCCCTTCCTCTTCACCTTTGCTTCTTGAAATCTATTTTTTTCAAGACTTTCCTGAAGTCTCATCTTCTACATGAAGCCATTAGAATGTAAACTCCTTGAAGGCTAGTGCTGTGACTGATCAGAGGCAATTGCTCTTGCTTTGCCCTGCTTAGATCTGGGTTGCAGTCTTGGGTGGAGGTCGTGGGGTGAGGAGGAGTGCTGGCATGGCAGAGCTTATGGGAACAGTGGAGAGGGAATGCTCCTCTCAGTTCTGAGGCAGAAAAGAGTGCCTGTGGATACTCACAGACCAGAGAACAGATAGTGAGAGGAGTAAACGCTTCTCCTTTGATCATATCACCTTAGAAGAACTGAAAATTCATAGGTGCCTAGAAGTAGCTCTGACAACAGCTGCACAAAACCCCAGAAATTTAGGACAGAGCACTCTCCACTCTAGAAGCAGAGTCCTACTTTGGCAAAGAGCTCAAAAGTCAAGTAATTGTCTGGGAAAATGAGCAAACAGAGGGGAAAAAAAATCAGACTATAGAATTTTTCTTTGGTGACAAAGAACATAAAAACATAGAACCAGAAGAAGACTACTAAGTAAAAACTCCTGCATCAGAAGCCCCCTAGAACAATATTAACTGGTAACAGGCCATAGAACAGCTCAGAAAGGATTTTGAAAATCAGCTAAGAGAAGTAGAAGAAAAACTGGGAATAGAAATGATAATGATGCAAGAAAATAATGAAAAACGTGGCAACAGCTTGCTAACAGAGACCCAAAAAAAATACTGAAGAAAATAATACCTTAAAAAATATGACTAACTCAAATGGCAAAAGAGACCCAAAAAATCAATGAGGAGAAGAATGCCTTAAAAAGCAAAATCGGCCAAATGGAAAAGGAGATCCAAAAACTCACTGAAGAAAATAATACCTTCAAAATTAGAATGGAGCAAATGGAAGCTAATGACTTTATGAGAAATCAAGATATTATAAAACAGATCCAAAAGAATGAAAAAATAGAAGACAGTATGAAATATCTCATTGGAAAAACAACTGACCTGGAAAATAGATCCAGCAGAGGTAATCTAAAAGTCATTGGATTACCAGAAAGCCATGATCAAAAAAAGAGCCTAGATATCATCTTTCAAGAAATTATCAAAGAAAACTACCCTGATATTCTAGAACCAGAGAGTAAAATCGATCACCTCTTGAAAGAGATCCCAAAAGAAAACTACTAGGAATATTATAGTCAGATTCCAGAGTTCCTAGGCCAAGGGATTACAAGCAATCAGGAAGAAACAATTTGAATATTGTAGAAACACAATCAGAATAATACAAGATCTATCAGCTTCTGTATTATAAGGGATCAGAGGGCTTGGAATATGATATTTTGGAGGTAAAAGGAGCTAGGATTAAAATCAAGAATTTTACCCAGCAAAACTGAATATAATGCTTCAGGTTAAATTAAGAATATTCAATGAAATAGAGGACTTTCAAGCATGCTTGATGAATGGACCAGAGCTGAACAGAAAATTTGACTTTCAAATACAAGAATCAAGAGAAGCATGAAAAGGTAAACAGGAAAGAGAAATCATAAGCAATTTCTTAAAGTTGAACTGTTTACATTCTTACATGGAAAGATGATATTTGTAACTCATGAGACTTTTCTCAGTATTAGGATAGTTGAAGGAAATGTATGTGTGTGTGTGTGTGTGTGTGTGTGTGTGTGTGTGTGTGTGTGTATGACTATGTATATATGCATGTGTCTGTGTATGGACAGAGGGCACAAGGTGATTGAATATGAAGGAATGATGTCTAAAAAATAAAATTAAGGGGTGATAGAGGAATATATTTGGAGAAAGAGAAAGGGAGAGATAGAATAGGGTAAATTATCCCACATAAAAGAGGCAAGAGAAAGCAGTTATAGTGGAAGGAAAGAGCAGGGAGGTGAGAGGGAATGAGCCAAACTTACTCTCATTGGATTTGGCTTAAGGAAGGAATAACATAGGGCAGATTGGAGGGGGGGGTAGTCAGAAGCAAACACTTTTGAAAAGGGATAGAGTCAAAGGAAAAAATAGAATGTTTTACATAACTACACATGTATAACCTATATTGAATTGCTTGTCTTCTCAATGGGTGGGGGTGAGGAGGGAAGAAAGGAGAGAATCTGGAACTCAAAGGTTTTTGTTTTTTTTTGAGGGGGAAAGGGAAGGCGAGGCAATTGGGGTTAAATGACTTGCCTGAAGTCACATAGGTAGTAAGTATATCAATTGTCTGAGACCAGATTTGAACTCCGGTCCTCCTGACTATTTGCACTGTGCCACCTAGCTGCCCTTAGAACTCAAAGTTTTAAAAACAGATGTTTAAAAAAATTGTTTTTATGTGCAACTGGGAAATAAGATATGCAGGCAATGGAGTATAGAAATCCATTTTGTCCTACAAGAAAGTAAGGAGTAAGGGAGGGATGGGGGAGATAGAAGAGAGGGCAGACTGTGGGAAGAGGTAATCCATATGCTTGCCATTCTGGGCTAGGGGGCAGGGGAGAGATGGGAAGAAAATTTGGAACTCAAAATCTTGTGGAAATGAATGCTGAAAACAAAAATAAATAATTATTTTTAAAAAAAATATTTTTATGGCACGAGGAACACCAAGTGTGAGGAATGCAGAGAAATAAAGGAAGACATATATAATAATTCATAATAAAGAAAGCAGAACCAGGAAAACAGTGTATAACTAAATTATTATAAATGAAGGCAACAATATAAGTCAATAAAATTCAAATTAAATGCAATGACTGAAGATAAAACACACCTTTCACTAGACATAGTACAGACCACCTAATCTGCAGTGTCACATACATATACTGCCGGTTGCACTTGCTCTGAGAGTTGATTTTAAATTTTGCTCTTGTTTTATGAAGGGATGGGTTCTGTGGTGGTTCTGGGGGGTATATTGGAATGTGATGATGGTGTAAAACATATAGTGCGTCAGCAATATAACAATAAAAAAATGAAATGGAAATCCTTTTAAGTCTGTACATTCTCTTCAAGATTCTTTTGTAATTAACACATATTGAGTACCTTTTCTGTGCTGTATGCCAGGCTGTATTGGAGAATCTACAAGTACTGTGCATTAATTCCTTCATGGCCTGTACAGTATGCAGGAATTGAGGAGATAAAATAGACACCCAGAAGGAAGGGGCACCTTTTAAGTTCCCTGTAATGAGATCTCACTTGTGTTGCCATAATCTTGTCAGAAAGAAAATTTCCATAATTGCTCTTTTTAACTACTTTAAGATTGATAGTGTATTTTTCTATTCAATTTTCCCCTACCCCCATCTTCAAACCTTTTGTTTCCCCACCTTTCAGTAATATTTCTACTGTGATTGTAAATGACTCAGCAAGCCTGGGAACCAATTCCCGTAGGAACCTCAGCTTCCCATCATCCAACCTTCCTGATGGGTGTATATTCAGCTTTATCAAGTTTCCCCATCTGCTTTTTGTCAGTCATTATTTTTGCAAAGTCTTCATTCTTTCCTAATTATACAAATGTCTTCATTTCTCTTGTCAGAGACAAATTAAAAAGAATTAGTTCAGTTTGGGAGCAAGTTTAGCATCTTCATTAATTCCATGCCCCACCACATTTATAAGCAGCATTTTTTTCTCCACCCCAGGCTTTTTCCCCTTGATAATTCATGAAATCCCTTCCTATGCCTAACTCATTTGGGTAGGATTAATCCATTTACTACCTGTACCTTTGACTGGTAAGCTTTGACTATAACAAAGATATTCTGTTTCTTTTGACTTTTGTCATATTAAGTCAGTTTAGCTCTGTCTTTGTCTTTGGATACTTGAGTAGTAATTTGTGAAGAGTGCATTAGGTGTTTCTTGTTCGTTATCATTTCCTTATTTCCCCCAGAGGAATTATAATCCTCTGTGTGTTAATTATTTCATTATCCTAATGATGTCTCAAGACACTCTGGCATCTTGCACACTGATGGCTTTTAATCCATCATCCTAGGGCATCCCATAATTCTTAATTCTTTAAATTTTGCTCATTTAAATCTAATATCCTTTCTATGAATTGGTTAGTTATGACTTTTTTCCTTTGATACTCAAACACTTGAGAGTCACCTTTCCCTCAGCCAATCTACCAACAAATATTTATTAAGCAGAATGTTCTAGCTACTAGAAAATAGAGAGACAAAGATGAGATTGTCTCTGACCTCAGGGAGCTTAACAATCTTTTGGGGGGTTGATATGGTGTGTACATAGGAGTATATGCAAAATAAAAAGAAGATAATGGAAGGTACTACATTTGTAGGGATAAGGAAAGGCTTAATGCTGGAAGTGACATGTGAGTTTTGAAGGTAGGAACGTTTTCTAAGGGATAGAGGTCATGAGAGGCTTTATTTCAACCATGGGGGATATCCAGTGCAAAGGCACAAAGATGATAAAGGGGCTTTCCTGTGATGTACATTAAGAAGACCAGTTTGGATGGATCAATATATAATATATTGTATGTTATATAATAGGTCATGATAGAATATGTGTACACATAGTTAATACAATGATACATTGGCATCGTGGACTGAAAATGACGGTTTGGGCCAGGTTTGCTGTTATTTAGTTGTTCAAGTCATATCTGAGTCTTTGTGACCCCATTCTCTAGCTCATTTTATAAATGAACTGAGGCAAACAGGGTGAAGTGGCTTATTATATAACTAATTATATAACTATATATAATTATAGGATTATATTATATAATCCTATATATAACTAATTATTATTATATAACTAATTATATTATATATTATTATATATAATATATATTATATATTATTATATATTATATATATATATAATATATATATTATATAACTAATAAATGTCTGAGGCCAGATTTGAACTCAGGAAGATGAATCTTCCTGACTCTAGGCCCAGCATTCTGTCTACTGTGAGCTTCCTTTTTATCAGATTTGGGAATTAAATGATCATTTATTTATGCTTTTTGAGAGAGCAGTTTCAGTTGAGGGATGAAGTCAAAAGACAGCTTGCAAAGAGATGAGAAGAGAATGTGTAGAGGCAGTAAGCATAGATGGATTTTCAAGGAATTTGACTGAAAAACGTTTCCTCAATTGTAGAATTAGGGGATTGAATTAGAAGACCTCTGAGGACCTTTCTATTTGTAAACATATAATCCCACAAAGAGGAGTGAGAGAATAATAGCTCAAGGGGATGGAAGAGGCTGCCCTATCATCTTGGGTGAGTTTGAGGGGAGCAGAGGGAGTCCTTAAAGATTAGAGAGGGAATGATGGTAGAGGGAATCTGCTGGAGAAAACACGAAAGGATAGGATTAAAGATACTTTTGATTTATTTCTTTTCCTTGTGCCCATATGAAATCAGTCTTGAGGTTCTCATTTTCTTTGGTGCTTATTTTGTAAAGATATTTTGATATTCTGTTTCATTAATACCAGATAGCTTAAGAAGTAAGTCTCCATTTCTTAATATAAGCCATTAAATAATTGTGACCAACCATACTGAAGCTTCCATTTGCATCCATTTTATATCAGACATTTTAGGGTGTGTATAATCGAAAGACTTGTGCTATTTTTAGAATTACAATTTATTATGTTTTTTGGCTTATTGGTCTATTTGTTTATCTGTTGGCAACTAGGTGGCTCAGTGGATAGAGTGTTGGACCTGGAGTTAGGTAGACCTGAATTTAAATCCTGCCTCAGATACTTACTTGCTATGTGACCTTGGGCAAACCACTTAACCTCCGTTTGCCTCAGTTTACCTAACTTTAAAATGGGGATAGTAAGGGCACCTACCTAACAGGGTTATTGTGAGTATAAGATAAGTCACTAGTTGTAAAGTCTTGGCTTAGTGCCTGGTATGTAGTAGGTACTATGTAAGTGCTGTCATGATTGTCAGGGTTCTGTGATATGATATAGGCAGGGACAAAGGCATTGAAAAGCATTTATTGAGTTTAGGTAGTAGTGCCAATTGCGTAGTGTAGTTATGATGGTACTACATTTTTAATGGTAATTTTTCCCTGGGGATGAAAATACAAAAATGAGAGAGTCCCTGCCCTCAAGGAGTTTGTAATCTAATAGGGGAAGAATGTACTTCCAGGAGAATGGATATTTTGGTTTTCTTAGTCTTAGCAGCTGGTAAGTGGAACCAAGGAGAGTTGCCTCATCAAATGGCAGCAGCAGTATTCGTTTTATTACGGTTCCCATGGGAAGAGGTCAATTAGGGGTTTGAAGTATCAGCATGAAGAAGATATGTGAATACCAACGGTGTGGATAGCTGGGATGGATTCTGAAACATGACTGACATCAGCAGGATATAGTGAGCCATCTCTGCATGTGAGCAAGTATCTGAGCACTCACTGTTAGCATAGTCCAGTGTCCCAGGTCAGAGTTCCAAAACTGAGGGAGTTAAGTTCCTTCAGGGCATAGTCTTTGGAGATCTGGAGATTCAGAGAATTCTTTGGCAGTGACAGTGGTTGGGTTGGGACATCATTCGTGCATGGCGCAGGCCAAGGAGGATAATTATATCTTCCCAGTCCATGAAGGTCCATATGTCACATTAGATTTGGAGACAAAAGTTTTTGGGTTCTTATTTCTAATCTTAAACCTTCTGCTGATTTGTGACCCTTGTGACTTGGAGCAAACTTCTTCCTGTCTCAGTTCCTTTTACTCTGAGATGGGTACCCTTGAAGTTGGAAAAAGAACACGTTCAATGTAATGAGGATCCATGATTGTTTTCGGGACAGGGAGCTCCCCTTGTCAATACCGGTAGACTGCTGTTTCACAACTTTTAGAGTATTGACTATGGCCCTCTGAGGTTCAGTTTCTAAACCATGATTGCACAGGCAATATGTGTTGGAGGTAGAGCTTGAACCCAAGTGTTTCTTCCTGTAAGCCTGCCCTCTCTGTACTATGCCACATTGCCTCAGTTGTAAAATAATGGTGTTATTTATGGTCATATTTGTCCAGCGAGTTTTTATCATATCTTTTATGGACTGATAGAGTCCATCATCATTATATATTTTCCTTTCCATTTCCCTTTTCCTTATCTCTGCATAGTAGAAAAATAGTAACAGTAATAACATTTATGTGATGCTTTACCTATGTTGCCTCCTTTGATCCTTATAGCAATACTGTGAGCTAATATTATCTTCATCTTACAGATGAGGAAACTGAGGCAGGTTCCGTGACCTACCCAAGCCCACACTGCTAGGATGTACCTGAGGCAGGTTTTCAGGCGAGGTCTTCCTTACTTTTAGGGCCAGCATTTTCCCACTATGCCATCCAGCTGCTCCCTATCAGAAGACAATTCCAGTCATAATTCCTGGGCAAATGAACCTTTCTTTTTGTGCATCTGTTTATTTATCTATAAATGTAGATAATAATATTTGTCCCTCCCCTTCATAAAGGAGATATTAAATGTGGCAATGGGGATAGCGAATAATAGTCCCTCTTAAGGACAGAAATTAAAGTCAGTAATGAAGAGGCAGAAGGTAGTCGTGTAGAAGCAAGAATGAGGGTTAAACAGCTAGCTCTACGTCTCTGAAAACGTGAGGCTACCACATCTGTAATGTATTATCTCACAGGTTGTAAGAGCGGAGGTTAAACAGCTTTCTTTATCTTACTACCACAGGACACTGATGGGCTATGCTCAAAGAACAGGTACTGCCATGGTTTAGCTGTGGAGGATTGGGAAGGGTCTGGGATTGCGGGATGTCTATTGGAGTAAAATTAGTTGTCGTTCAAGTCTCTGGCTCATCATTTATAGTTAACATCTGAAACTGTCTTCATTAATGATGATAATGCTGAGCCAGAATCTTCAGAGCAGAGTTCATATAATCATAATATTTAGAGGCAGAAGGATTAGATTTGTTGGTTCAACCCCTGTCATTTTTACTAAGTAATAGAACCCTTAGCAGAATTCTAGTATTATGGGTCCAGATGTTCAATACACTATACTTCAGAAAGGAATATTTTCTACTTACATGCACCCCTCCCATATATTTACATGAAAATGTTAAAACGTTTCCAAACCTAAAGGGTTAATTCCCCTCCCAGTTATTTGGGTAGTCATTACCTATCTATAATGATCCTTTCCCAGATAATTCTTCTAAACACAAAAGATTTTATAAAATTTCAATTCAGTTTACCTGAGTTCTCTGATTCTTTAGTGTCTTAAGTCCTAGAGCAAAATAATTCTTTCTGACCATGAGTTTTTGAATCCTTGGCATTATTGAGTACCTTATAGAACTTGATGGCCTAACAAATGTGCTTAAAGTTATCATAACAAATGTCATATGTATCAGAACTTATGTTTAATTTCAGCAAGAGTGTGTACTATAGATGCTTGAAACATATGTCCTACTATTAAGTGTCATAGATTGGTTTCCATTTGTATAGTTCCTCATTTTATTTAAAAATGGCTTTTTCTCTGTACATTAAATGTTTGAGCTGTGTGTATCTGCCCCGTCAGGTAGACTACTCTATGTGTATACCTGGATAAATAATGTATGCGACTTCATGGCATGCTTATAGTATGTTTTTTTCTTTGTTAGAACTGAAGAAGCCATAAATATGAACTAAATTTATTAAGAGGCCAAGCATAAATCACTAAGAAAAATTATTGTGCAACATTTTCTGAGAATACAAAATGCTCTATAAATAATAGATAATACAGTATGGTAGTGCCAGAGAATTTATTTGTAGACAGAAATGCTTTACCATTTTCCACATTTGGACTCAGTAATTTAAATCTGACTGGTTGTCCAGGCAGCAGAATATGATGTAAAATTCTGTTCAGAAGCTAATGGGTAAATGTTTGATAGCAGGGAACATTGATGCTCGCTATCCGGCAACGTTATTTATTACTTTGTATTCGTCTCAGATACTTTGTTTTGTATTATTTAGAGAAATCTTCATTTATAGGTAGCTGTGGTTAGATAAAGAAATCAAGTTTTATTATAGAAAACTGTAATTTTTTTCAGAATAAAAATTTGCCCTGTAGGTTTCAGGAATTGTTTTATGATCTCATTTTATTAAGAGGCAATGATTGAGGCATGGGTCATTTCTTTGAGATGAATGATTGACTAAGAGTGTGTTGGGCTGCTTGTTTTGTGATGTGTCTAGCAAAACCATTTTATTAATCCTTCTTCTGTTTCATTTCCTTAAATGAGGTTTTCAAAGGAAAATTAATCTTAGAAGCATAGCATTAAGGTAGTCAACCTTTTGTTTGATGGATGCTGCCTTTTGTTAATACATTTAGGGTAAAATCTTCTGTGCTACCTACCAGTGGTAGCTTTTCAATAAGTTTTAATCCCATTTGTTAATGACTGTTGCGTGTTCTTTAGAATATTGCATGATTTTTAGGGAATAAATGATATTAAAGTGAATAACTTTCAGATGGTCATATAAGTTGAAGATAGAAAAACTTTACTGTGGGAGCTTTCTCGTCATCTTCTCATATAAAATTTACATTGTGTACATCAGTAGAGCATCAGTTAGTAAACATGTATGATATCCTTAACACCATGCTGGGCTGTTTGGGCAATATGGAAGAAGTAGAATACACGATCCGTGACCTTGGGCTCCCCACATTTGATAGGGAGATGGCTAAAACCATATTTCAGCTGCTGTTAGAATCAGATTAAGTTAGTGCTTAAACACCACTGAATTTGCTGACCCCTCCTCCTCTACCACAACCCCCTTTCCTACTGTTGTTTTTCTTCCCAGGGTTGAGTTTAAATCCTGCCTTTGACATATAAAAGCTGTAGGACCCTGGGTAAGTCACTGAAGCTCTCAGGACTCTAGGTAACTCCCTGAGACTTTTAAGTTAGAGAAGATGCTGACCTTCATTGATAGAGGGAATTTCCTCATATGGAAGTTCTGTGCACCCAGAAATATCAGGTCCAGCCCCATCCTCTGTGTGTGTGGGTTACCTTATTTGACAGAATATTATTAGCTCTTTGAAGGCAGAAACTATTCCATTTGCATACTTTATCCTTAGCACCTGCCACATAGTAGGTATTTATTAATTCTTGTTGATTGATGGGAGAATGAGGGAGTAAAAAAGGAATTGTAAAGGGCCTTGTATTCATCAAAGCGCACTAATAGGAATCAGCTTGTGCTAGTTGTAGGACAGTAAGGTCTGGCTAGAGCACCCTGTACATGTTGGTCATAGTATGTTATAGAGATGGAATGAGGCCATAATTTGGAAGCTTGTTTCTTTCTTTGCCATTCTTCTTTCAGTTCATTTGGAATGTTTAATGTTATTGACAAGAATATAGTGCTATGGAGGGCAAAATTGTGGGTTTCTTTTTTCAGATTTCTTATAAAAACCCATGCCTTGAGAAATTTTATTTTATAAATGCTTCCAACACCTAGCCAGTTGTTTTGTAATTCCATGCTGTGAGTTATAAGAGAGATCAGGAAAGAAGTGTGTAAAAAGTGCAAATCTGTGCTTGTTTAACTTGAAACTCATCTCAATTTTTGTCATCCCATATCAGTCAGTAAATAGGATTCATACCTGTTAATTTGATTTGGACACAAAATTCTTAGACTGTTAGGACAAGAATACACACACACATACACATACCTTTTTGACTACAACTAAACTTAGGATCCATATGCCTTGGTCTATCAGATTATACCATTCTCAACTGGTCATTGAAAAAGAAATTTTAAACCCTGCAAGTGAGAGACAAGCTACTTCAGCTCCATTTGCCCCAGTGAATTGTTGAGCAATGAACTTCCTTGTTTATTTTTGTTACTAAAGCAGATCTAGTGTTATATAATATGTGTGAAGTTTTACATTGTAAAGTTAGCTGTCAATAGCATTCTCATCCTCCTCATTGACTTTGTGTTTCTACTTAAGGAGTTCTCCAAAGTGAGGAACTCTGACCTCTTGTCCGTTAAAACTCTAACATTGGTTTGTTAATAGCAGCAGCCGTAGTAAGAATTGATACTTTTCTTCCAGAGAACCCGTTGAAGTTTTCATTGAACTTAGGGAACATTTCTCAAACTTCTATATCCACTAATAGAAAAAGGAATCAAAAGAATTAGAGAGGAAAATACAATAATATTAATTCTTGCACCACCAACCTCATAATATTGTTGTGAGAATAAAGTTTGATAATATATGTAATTTACAGAAGGAGTACGGAAGTGAAGATTGCAATTTAATATGTAGATAAAAAAATCTACATTTCATTAAAATTTTATAATTTAACTTGACTTGCTAGATTTCACTCATTTAAAGTGTTCTTCACTTATTTCTTTTAATTTATCCTTCATCATAGTAATTGCTGTATCTCTCCATTACTCCAGCTGGACAGTCTGGAATTAGAGGTTTGTGTTTGTTCTTTGTTTTTGAAGAGGACCCCATATAGCATCAGGGAAATGATGACGACTTGCAGTTGACTTTGATTTGAGTGAGGGAGGGCTGTGCGAGGTCACCAGCCTCATTTTCTCTTCCAGAGCCAGCTGGGTCCAGGGGGTTTATAGCTGGGCTGAGAACTCTGTTCCTGGGTTTGAGATCTCTTATTCATTTCTCTTGAGCACATTGCCTCTCACAGGCTGTTTTTTGTAATGTACCTCAGGGACACAGTTTTGCTTTCTTCTGGGTCGAACTGTGGTTGCTCAAGCATGTTGTTTCAGAGAATCATAAATTCCTCTTGGAGTTTGAATCTGTGTCATGTTCATTTGTCAACATGTCATTCCAGGGACACAGGTGCAACACGTTTATGGAGGGAAGTAACTTGTGTTTCTCCTTCTGATTGAAATCCTCTGTCTCTAAGATTACTTCTGAAGACAAAGCAATTAAAGTTCTCACAGTGTAACACATTTTAGTGTGGTTGTAAGGCTTTCCTAGAGTAGAGGTAGAGACCAAGTCTTGAGGGGAAAGGAGCAAACTTTTAAAAGACCTGTAGATACCTTCTCCCAAAAAGAAAACCAAGGCACTTATGCCCTGGTGGAACGAATATTGCACATTTTTAGTTAAGTGTGTGATTAAATTTGACATTTGAAAATAGAACTTCACGTAGAAATGAGTATGGTACTTCTGCATGTTTAATTAAGATGTTTCGTTCCTGTCAAGGCTGATAGTTTTTTTTTCTTTTCCTCTGTGAAGGGCAATATATTCTCAACTTCTGGAATTTCAGAAACCTGTACTTAACCTTTAATCGTCATTCCATTTACATAGAAATCTGATTAATAACTTTTAAAGTTCAGGAGCTCCTGGTAAATGCAATTAAGACCTTTTTGGAGTCTGTTATTAAGAACTGGCATTTAATGAAGACTAGGGCCGGGCTGCTGTTTCCGTCTCCATCAGAGCAGGTTGTTTCAAACAATTAGTAGACAACATGAAATACATGAATTGTACTGTTTTATCTCTGAGTTAACATGGTTGGTATTTAAATAGCATGCTGTCTGTTTCTCCATTTCACTTTATTGTATATGCTTGTTGTTCAATGATAGAATAAGACTTCAAATAATTAAATGGAGTCTGGCACTTCTCACTGCTTTTCTCAATTGCAAGAGTTACACGTGCTCTGCTCTTGGGATGCGTCAAAGTTGTGTTTACAAACATGCCCTCATTCATCCCACTGAGTCAAGTTAATACTGCAAATAAATTGTACTGGTGGTGGCAGTGGGGAGATAAACTGGGGCTTTTCTAGCAGTACCATTAAAAGAAGCCCATTTGAAAACAGAAATGTGATTCAGATATACTACTTTGACCCAGCTAAAGAGAAGAAGGGTTTGAAATTTGTGGTGAATGCCATATCTCTTCTAGGTTATAACTTGACTAGAACATAACAATTTCTAGCAGTGTATTAGAAACTACAGCAAGTGAAGGAGTATAAAAGCATCTTATTTATCCATTGAAGGAGTTTCTTCCTAGGGGCAAGGTATTTGGAGAGAAAGTTTTAACTTCTTCAGGCCAATTGTGCATCATTTACTTAGACTAAGTACACTCTTGCTTAAAAAAAAAACAACAACAAAGCAAAAAGAAAACCATCCTATTCCAGTTCATTAGATACTGACACACCTGTTTTGTGAACAGATGGACATAGCTAACTGGCATTTCTTAAGCACCTATTTTTTGCAGAATATTGGACTATAAAACCATATAGAGAATTTTATTCAGTTCAACAGGAACCTACTATGTTGTGGACACTGAGACACCAAAAAATGAAATAGGGTACCCTCAAGGAGCTTAAATTCCAGTGGAAGAGCACAGCTTGTGTATGAAATATATGCAGAATAAATATAAAATAAATTTAGGCCTGGGAGAGAGCATTAATATCTGAGCAGATCAGGAAAAGAAACCTCAGCTGTGTTTTGAAGCAGTCTAGGCATTTTGCAAAACCAAAGAGAGTAGAGAGAGCAGGTTCCAGGTGTGGGTATGGAATGTCACCTATGGAGAACAAATAGTCTAATTCGGTTGGAACATAGATGCATGATAGGGAATAATGTGAAATCGATTTGGAAGGACAGTTGTTGAGTAGCAGACATGGTTCCTTCCCCTGAAGAACTCATAGTGTGAGGAGAGAGAAAAGAAGATGGTTAGTAAAAAAACGGTGAAGCAGATAGCCAACAAGTGATTATCTAATGTGGGTAGTTTTGAGAAACAAATTAAGGCCTCTCTGCTTGTTTTCTAATTTCAATTTAATCCCCCATAGCCACATTGTAATCATTTTAGTCTTATTTAAGAGTCTTCTGTTAAATGAGCCACAGTATCTCTTTTAAACCTTCTATTCTCAATTCTATATTATTCTCCTCTCCACCTCATCACCTCCCACTTTGCCGAGAAAATCGAGGCCATACATTCTGTCCTGCTTCACAGTTCAGAACCTTCTATTTACCCCCTGTTTCCTCCTCTCTTGTTCCATTTTTGGAGGAAGACATAGTTCTTTTCCTTGCCAAGACCAACTTCTCTAGTTGTGTTCTTGACCCATCTCCTCTGAAAGATTGTCAATCTTCCATATTTCACTACACACTGAATTCTTCCTTGCCATTTACAATGTTCCCAGGTCTCTTCCAATCCTAAAAAGTAACCTTTTACTTGACCCCGTGATCCCTTTAAGGCACTTACATTCCATTGAGAGAGCACGACTTGTGTTCAAAATATTGCAGAATAAAATATAAAATAAATTTGAGGTCCTTATTCCTCTCTTTTCACATTAAAACTCTTAGACGTATATCCACTGATTGCCTTCATTTTCTCTCCTCCAACTCACTTCTTAACCTCTTCCAAATTGCTTTTTGATCTATCCCTTTATTGAAATTCCTTTATCTTAACTACTAAGCCCAATGGCCTTTTCTCAATCCTATGTTACTTGAGTTCTTTTCAGCTTTGGACACTAGACAAGCATTATAACTTCCTAGACATTCTTTTATTCCTTGGCGTCAGTGATACTGCTGTGTCCTGCTTGCTCTCCAGTCTGTCTGATCAGTCCCTAAGTTATATCATCATCCGTCTCTCATCCATTAAACATACATGCCTCACCTCCGAGTCTCTGTCTTAGACATTCTCTGCATTCTTCCTTTCTTTGCACCACATCAGGTTCCATTAGTTCAATGACCATTTCTAGGTAAATGCCTCCAGACCGGTACATCTAGCTTTTAGGCCTGGGAGAGAGCATTAACTGTATATAATATCATATTTCTTACTGAAGGATATTCTTCTCCACTTTGGCAGTGTATTTGCATTTCAAAGGCAACTTGTCTAAGACAGGACCTCATATTTTTCTCCATATGCATTTTTCCTCCAACCTTCAATATTTCCGTGGAGGGCGCCCCCATCCTTTCAGTCACCTTGATTTGCAAACTCTACATCCTCTTGGATTCTTTCCTCTCTCACCTCTTATATCAAGTTTGTTGCTAAGTTTACCTCCACAACACCTCTCCAATCTGTTCCCTTCTCATCATGCATATTGCCATTGCTGATCGCCTCTAATGATCTGCCCTTTGACTGTTTTTACAGAAGACTACTTTTTAGTTTCTCTGCTTCCCATCTTTTCCTTCCCCAGTCCATTTCCTAGCCTAGCTATTAAATTGGTATTCTTAATTACAGATCTCCATGCCAGTTGCTGGCAGGATGAAGTATAAACTCCTCAGCCTGTCATTTAAAGCCTCTACAATCTACCATCTACCTATCCAGAATTACTTCTGTTGTTCTCCTTTATATACTTTATGTTTCAGTCTAACTGACCTATTGTTCCCATAACTCAGTATGCCATCTCCCTACTCAATGTTCTACTGTACACACAGACTTTCTCCCATGCCTGGAATCTGCTTTCTCTTATTTCCTCCTGTTAGGCTCCTTAGCTTAGTTTCTTTCAAAGCTCAGATCAGTTTCTTCCTTCTTAAGAAATATTTTCCTAGTATCTTCCTCCTTCTGCAGTAATTTTGTATTTATTTATCTGTCTATGTATTCTATCACTGGAGTGGGGTGTAAGCTTCTTGAGGTCAGGAAATGTTTTATTCCTCTTTTTCTTATCTTCAGCACTTGACACAGTACCCTGCCCATAGTAGGTATATAATAAATGTTAGTTGAATTGAAATAGATTAGAGGAGGGCAGTTTGTTCTAAGAAATATTGATTCAGCAGATATATCAGTTTGGGGACTTGCATTTCTCTATTTAAACAGGATATTTGAGTTAGCCAGACAGCCAGCTTGTTTAACCTTGTTAGTGATGGGGCGGTTCCAGAAGATGAAATGAGTTTTTGCTTTGACATGTGACATTCCTGGGAGATTGATGTGTGTTAGTCACTGCCTCATTTTGGACCTGGCAGTGAAAGTGAAATTGACTTCTTAAAGAATCAGAATTTTTTTTTACCTTAATGCCACCAGGTAGCTTTCACTACCTGGGGGGCAGCTAGGTGGCACAGTGGATAGAGCACTGGGCTTGGAATCAAGAAGATTCATCTTCCCAAGTTCATATCTGGCCACAGACACTTACTAGCTGTGTGACCCTGGGCAAGTCACTTTACCCTGTTTGCCTCAGTTTCCTCACCTGTAAAATGTACCGGAGAAGGAAATGGCAAACCACTCTAGTAACTTTGCCAAGAAAACCCCAAACGGGGTCATGAAGAGTCAGCTATGAACAAAAACAATTGAACAAGAACAATGACAAGTAAGTTAGAAGCAAGAGATAACAAGTATGACAGCAGTCTGGGGTGGGAAAATAAATTGGTTAGTAAAATGTTCCCTAGATGAAATGGACTCTGAGTTATACTCTGTAGTATGAGTTCAATTTGTATTGTTCAAAGGAGATGGTAGAAGGACAATGGTGAAAGTTTCCTATTAAGGGAAGTGGAGAGCGAGGGATATTAGATTATTGAAAATTAGATTATTCTAGCTCTCACCTGTATTACCCACCCCCCCTTTTTTTGTTCTGTCCTTTATTTTTATTAGGAATGCTCCAAAAATATGTCGTCAAAACTTTATGGATACTTCTTATGGTCAGGCCAGTATTTCATTTTCAGAAGTAGCCTCCTAATATTTTAGTGCAGATGTTTTTTCTGTGAATCCGGTTTGCCCTAGTCTAAAATCATTAGCTTGTAAATCATTTAGTAATGCTTTCCCATAGAGATGTCAACAGTACTACTTTTTTTTCCCCAAAGATAAATGTATTTGGACCATAAATAAATTTTTATATGTCTTTTTAGAAACTGTTAGTTTCAGCTTCTCTTACCTGAGTGTGTATGTTGAAGTAAAAATGACCCTATACATATTGCTCTTGTTTTGTATAGCACTTTATAATAGATAGCATTTACATAGCACAAGATAGTATGCAGAATACTTTTTATTCATTAGCTTATTTGACCCTATGGACTAGGTAACAAAAGTATCGTTATCTCCATTTTATAAATGAAGAGATTGAGACCCAGGGAGTCTAACTGGTTTTCTCTGAGGCGCTGAACCAGTGTTTGATTCAGAACTTGAGTCCTGGTCTTTTACTTCAAGAAAAGTGCTCTTTCTTGCTGCAACAATGAACTATGTGTTATCATCCTTACCAGTCAGAATCTTGGTATGGGACCCACATCTCGGAACTGCCTGTTTTATCCTGCGCATTAAAGTAAAGGACTATTCACAAGTTCATACTAATGACTGTTTTAATTGAACAATTGACTTTCATAATGAATGTAATTGAGTTCAGAGCTATTGTATTAGTGAAATGACTGTGTTTATTTTATTTTGTTTCCTTATAAAAATACTTCTTTGTTGCTATACCACAGGGAAATTTGACTTCTAATATCAGAAAATTAATTCTTAACTCTTTCCCTGCTTTTCTTCCTTGCTCCTCTGTTTTTTTCTTCTTCTCTCATTTATTTTCTTTTGGGGTTGTCTTTGCTGTTAAAATTACATTTATCCAGATCACAGCACGGAAACCTGATGTTATTAATTGGTATCTATTTGGAACCAATACCATGTTCATTTTCTCCTCTGAAATGAATGTTCCCAAGGCCATGATAAGATGTTTGAGATAAGCTGTCAAATCTATGTTGAAATTCCATAGGGCGCAATTTCATGTCCTCCATTGCTCTACCGTCATGGTTAGTAAGCTGCTACTCAGGCTCAGCAATGAGGTTACGGGTAGTACTGACTTATTATCAAGGTTTGAATGAGTGGGAGTAACAAATAGGAACACTGGATTTTTGAGTGTGGACTGGGACCTGGTTGTTTGCACAGTGACCACATGAGGGGGTTCTGTACATGTTCTGCAAAACAGAAGATGCCATATAAACATGAAGTTGTTATGTAGGTAACTATAGGAATTGAGAAAAGATATTTGGGTGAATGGTTGTCTATTTGGGTAGAAAGGTTGGGAACCACTCCCAAAATGTAACCATCAGTTTATTTGTTTTTTAAACTTATGAATACATTTACAAATATAAAGTGACACATTCTATAAAGTTCAAACTTCTTAACCTGGTAGTCAGGCCTTCTGTATTCCTGTAGTAACCTAAGTTGTGTATGGGATGTTTGGGGAGGACTATCACCTCTGGTGTGAGGGCTGCTGAGCCCTATTCAGGGCTGCTCATCCACTTTTAGTGTCCACTTTCACCCAACTCTCACGTGTGGGACCAAAAAGCTGTAGCGTGTGTAGCAGTCACATCTCAGCAAAATCATCTCAGAAGACATGGCTAAACCAGGTTGAGGGTCATTGACAGGCCTCAAACTCTTAAAGGAGGTTAGGGGGTGCCTGCCCCAAGGATGTGAAGACTTTCTCTATCAGAATGGGCACATGAAGACATTTTGTTTCAATGGCCATGAAGGCAGCAGAAGCAGGCTCTGTGGAACAGAGCTTAGTCAGACATCAAAGGCACCAAGGTCATCCACTGCATCCTAGACCATTGTTAGTACTCTTGTCTTTTGTCTTGCTACTGTACTTTGATGATTCTGGAAGGAGGAAGGCTGACATCTTTGTGCAACTGCCTCACTTAAATTCAGTTTATGCACGAGTCAAGACATCATCCCATGATGACATTGGTCCTCTTTGAAAAAGAAAGATGAACAATATCCAACCTACCTTTTCAGCCTTATTAACTTCAACACTATTTTCCTTCACAAATTCTAAGCTCAACTCACTGTGAACTGTTGGCTTTTTCACAGATACAGCTGTTGATTTCCCAAGTTCATTGTGTTTGCTAATACTATTCCTTATTTCTGAAACTGCCCATTTGCCTTAGAGAATTAAAGAACAACTTAAATAACTAGTGGAATATTTGAGATCATGGCTGGGCCATACCAACATAAAAAATGACAATACTCTCAAAGTTACTTTAGAGTTTTAATGCTATACCAGTCAAAGTACTAAAGGGATACTTTAGCAGTTCATTTGGAGCAAAGGTCAGCAAACCATTGCCTAAGTCCAGGCCACTAGTGTTTTTGTACAACCCATGGACTAAAAACGATTTTTAGCTTGTCAGCCTTACAAAATAAGTGGCCAGTTCCTGATTTAGAGGAACAAAGGGTCTAAAATATCAAAGGAAGTATTAAAAAGGTACTTAGGAAGGGGGACTAGCACTCCTAGGTCCTTAAACTATATTATAAAGCTTCCTTCAAATCAGTTTTGTATTGGTTAAAAATTAAAAATTAGATCACTGAGAGAGACTAGACAGAGGAGAATGGGAAATGAAATTGAATTACCCTGTGTTTGATAAACTCAAAGACATAAATTACTTAGGAATTAGCTCAGTGGTTAATATGATAAGAACTCCTGGGGAGAATTGAAAAGCAATCTGGCAGAAGTTAGGCTTAGACCAACAACTTACCCCTTATTCCACAATATATTCAAAATGTATATAAGTCTTGAATACCAAAGCTCATATCATGAAAAAAATCAGAAGAGTAGCAGAGTGTATTCTTTTCACAACCATGTGTGGGAGATGAATTCTTAACCAAGCAATAGATAGAGAGATACAAAAAAAAAAAAACCAACCATGTAATTTTGATAATGTATCACATTTATTGAAAAGGAGTTTGGTATTCAGTATAGGTAGATAACTAGCAGAACTCTGTAAGACCAAACACTTTTTTCCAAAAGAGAAGTGGTCAAAGAATTCTCAAAAGAAGAATTGCAGTCTATTAATTACCATGTGAAATAATATGGCTGATCAATAATAAGAGAAATGTAAATCAAAACTACCCTAAAAATTTACCCCACAGTCAGCAAATATATTGGAGTTATAAGATAGAAACACTAATGCATTGTTGGTAGAGTTGTGAATTGATACATTTTGAAAATTAGTTTGTAATTTTGCAAATAAAGTGGCTGTTATGTCTGTATTCTTTGACTCTGAGATTCCACTCCTAGGTGTATAACCTTGTGCAGTCATTGATAAAAACAAATGCTCCAAATACAAATGCTCTAAATGCAAGATATTTGTGGCCCACTTTTTTGTGATAGAAAAGAACTGGAAACGAAATACGTGTCCATAGATTAGGGAATGGCTAACCAAATTGTGGGGCAGCTGGGATACATAGTGGATAGGTTGCTGGGCCTAGAGTCAGGAAGACTGATCTTCCTGAGTTCACATCTGGCCTCAGACACTTAGGAGCTGTGTGACCCTGGACAAGTCACCTAACCCTGCTTGCCTCAGTTTCCTCATCTGTAAAATGAACTTAAGAAGAAAAAGACAAATCATTTTGGTATCTTTGCCAAGAAAATCCCCAAAGTGGAGTCACAAAGAGACTGACACGACTGAAAAACAACTGAAAAAAACCCAAAACAAATTGTAGTATGTGAATATAATGGAATGCTAGTATGCTATAAAACATGATGCATATAATGGATATAGAGAATGGATACAAAGTGAAGTAGAGCCAAGAAAACAAATGCTTGCAACTATATAAGTAAAATTAATAACTACCACAAAATGAATGAAATTAATTTTGAAAATTACAAAGAACAAGCTTGTCCCCAGAGAAAAAAGAAGAGACAATTCTTTCCTCCACACTCTTTGCAGAGGTACTGGGTCCCTGAAGGTGGAACATTGCGTATAATGTCGGGTGGTTTTTGATTATTGGATTTGCAGATTTTATTAATTTTTTACTTTCCTTTAAATAACAAATTCTTTGTTATAAGACATGACTCTCTAGGAGGAAGAAGGGGGATGGATATACAAGGAAATTTAGGGGCATCATAGGATAGAAAGATATCAGTAAAAATTTATTTTAAAAAACACTCATTGAGTGATTCAAGACTGAGCTTGTAAGTTAGCTCCTTGTAATGCTTTCTCTAATATTTATGATCATAAATGATCTTTCCTTTCTATGAATTTTTATAGTAAATTCTTTGTCCCTCTCTTATGTTAATCATCTTCCACTTATTATAATAATTTTTTTGGTTTTTTTTTTTGTATATGTTTCTGATCTCACCTGTTGACCATTGATAAATATATAAGGGTAGGTAGGTGGCACAGTGGATAGAACATTGAGGTCCAGAGTTAGGAAGACCTGAGTTCAAATTTGGCATCAGACACTAGCCATGTAACTCTGGGTAAGTCCTTTTTGCCTTTGTTCCCTCATTTGTAAAATGAACTAGAGAAGGAAAAGGCAAAGAATTATGAGAAAACCCCAACTGGGGTCATGAAGAGTTGGACATGACTAAAATGATGGAACAACAGCAGCAAGAAACATCTTATTTATCATTTTACCTCCCTCAGTGCCTAGTACCATGCTGTGTACTTGGGTGTTTTATAAATATTCAGTGAATCAAAATAGAGTGGTTGAGATCTAACATTTTAAATTCTAAGTAGGGAATACTTGTTCAGTGTGGAGATATTGTAGACTTTCTATTGAGTTATAAATCTCACATCTTGTCCCTGATTTACACATCATGAGTTTTTTGACTGATATCTTAGCAACTGCTAGTAAAATGTTACAGTAGACATTAAAGAGAACAATAGTGCTATATAAATTTTCAAGTACTTTCCAGCTGTGACTTTTTTTGTGTGGTTTTGTCATTCCAGCTAATAATGCCTTTTAGGTTATTTTAGAATCCCTCATAAAATATGACTTTTATTATGTTCAAGTGCTTACCTACCAGAGAGAATTCTTGATACTTGGAACCAGGAAGTAATGAATATAAAAGATTTAAAGTGACCCATAGCTAACTAGGATCACTGTAAGAACTATTTTACATTTTTGGTAGAGATTGTAGTGTACCTTGTAGATTTGTGGACATCAAAGATATAATGTCAGTTGGTTTCTTTGTGGATAAGGCACAAATTTAACATGCCTCAGTTTTCTTATTTGGAAAATAGAAACTGGAATTCACAGGGGTTCAAGGAGGAGTATTTATGTACTAATTGTAAGCTATAAATCATCATGTAAATGTGAAAGTGTTATTTGTAATGAAGACATTAAATGGTTAGCTTCCATGAACTAGCTAATATGATTTGCTTCATTGTTCTCCTTTTGGAAGATTCAGCCTAATTCAAGCCAATTTCAGGCCTATCTGAAATACAATATAGAATTTTCATTATTTTTCTAGGGATTTAAAAAAATAATTTTGTTTTTAATGTCTTGCTGTTATTACTTTTAGTATAGAGCAATGCTTTACATACTTAAAAAGCATGTTAAAAAGCTAATGCTTTGAGCAATTAACAAATAGGGAAAAACTAACTCAAACAAAAACCCTGGTTGTCAGCACTATATAGGACTTTATAGGTAAGACTACTCTCTTGTTATGTATGGTGTCTTTACCTCTCTTCATTATTTAACCTATCATTTTCAGTTGATATATAGCTTTGTATTAGCAGCAATACCTTGCCACATAGGGCTTATTATTCAGTTAATCAAACAGCACATTAATTGAGTACTTACCAGCTATACTAAGGCCTGGGGGTTTTACAAAGAATTCTGATCTAATGAAGTAGTGGATAGACCTGGAGTCAGGAAGACATTAGTATAAATCCTGCCTTAGGCGCTTAGTGGCTGGATGACCCTGGACAAGTCAGTTAACTTTCATCTGCCTTCAGTTTCTTCCTTTGTAATATGAGGATAATTTCCTAGGATTTTTGTGAGGATGAAGTGAGATAGTTGTAAAGCATGTTGCAGATATAAGGTACTTATAAAGCTTGCTGATATTTGTCATCATTGTTTTTAGCAGCCTCTTCCTTTAAGAAACTTACTTACAGTTTGGTTTCAGAGACAACATCACAAAATGATAACCAACAATAGATACTACATGAGATATGAGTCCTTTGAGTGTTGTAGGTAATAAGTGCCATCCCAATCAGTTTGGAGGAGAGGCCGCTGTGGAATGGGGTACTTAAGAAAGATTTGTATGGAGAAATTGTGACCTACTCGTCCTTGAAAGATGAGTAACATTCAAACAAGCAGAGGAAAAGGTGAGGAGAGAATTATAACCAGGGAGATGTTCTGTAGAAAGACATGGGTGTAGAACCATGTGAAGTATATTCAGACCCTGGTGATTCGCTTGGGCCGTCTAGAGACTTGGGTTAGAGTATTTAGAGGAGGGGAAAATGAGAAGGCCGATTTTAGAGTGTCCTGAATATTAGACCTATACATTTGGACATCTTCCAGTATGTTATTGGAGATTTATGAGCAGAAGGGTAACTGATGAAAGCAGTGATTGAGGTAGATTAGTCTGGTCTTTAGGTGAATTATTCATTTGTAGGCCTGACTGCCAAAAGCTCCGACTATTCTGCTGGCCCAGCCTTTGAGAACCACTACAAAGCAACGGAGTAGGACTTGGTCCTTATCTATGAAGTGGAAAGAATAACTGCCCGACCTATGCCAGAGGATGATCATGAGGAATA
Organism: Pseudochirops corinnae; assembly: GCA_028646515.1. NCBI lineage: Eukaryota > Metazoa > Chordata > Mammalia > Diprotodontia > Pseudocheiridae > Pseudochirops > Pseudochirops corinnae. The sequence continues at coordinate 465,272,992 of CM053585.1, forward strand.
CAGTACAACACAATACAGTGGGGCTTTAGAGTAGGAGGTAACATCGTGGAGAAATGGCAAACCACGCTGCATTTGAAGCCAGCATGGCCACTAGGATCTTGGACAAATAATTTAATATCTCTCAGGCTCTCTTTTCCTGATCTGTAAAATGAAGTGTTTGACCCATAATACCTCCATAGACCTTCTTGTTCTAGGTCTGTGGTTGGAAAGGAAAGGTACAAAGCATTATTAGATAGGAAGTCCCATTGTCCTTCCTCTTTGAGTACACTGCCACCACTGTGATGAAGAGCAAAGAACTTTACATTTGGAGTTAGAGCATGTGGATTTAAATCAATTCTGCTTTTTACTAACGTCTGTGACTTTAGGCAAATTACTTAACCTTTGGTCCTTTGTTTCCAAAATGAGGGAGTTGGACAAGGTGACCTCTAAGAGCACTTCTGTTTCTCAATCTTGCTGCTCTGTGCAGCTAGCCCTAGACCATACTTTATGTGTTTCCCACATAAAGGGGAGTGGAGTGGGTGCTCAGGGAAGCTCCAGGTAGCTCAGGTTTCATGTGGGGACAGATTTGGTAACTACAGGGAATTTAACAGTTAACCAAAAGAAATTAGCTGTAACCCATAAAGAATAGTCAAAAAGGGTATCCCAGCACTTCAGCTTGTGTAGAAACAGTTCTCCTTATCTCCCGTTGGAAATTTATGTAGTCTGCAGGGCAGGTGGGATCTTGGGGCATCTACTAATTGTAAAAGGCCCCAGTTCCAGGTGTTGGGCATTTTTGTGCCTTTAGTTGACCAGGGATTCACATTATTATTGCCAGAGAAGATTAGCTTGGATGAACCTCTCCTTACCCTGCCCCCATAATTCCTGGTACAGTTAAGTTCCAGGAACGGTTGTGTTACATTTTTGGGAAAAAACAAACAGAAAAGAAAAAACAAAACTAGGTTGGCTTTTGCGGCAAAGAGAAAGGGAGAACCTATTAGTTATTGGTCCTGTCACAATATCTCATCCTACCATCCATCCTGGATGACTTCTTGCCGTCTGCCCTGCCACTGTGCATTCGTACCCTCTTTAGCACCCAACCTGTGTTCTCCATTTCTAGCTATGGGAGTAGTGATCAGATCCATACTACCATTGCTACCAGAAAACTGTGGCAGCCGACTTCCCTGTGACCTAGACCCTGACTACCACTCCTTTATGTGTGTCTCCCTACACTAGAATATAAGCCGATTGAGAGAAGGGGCAGTGTTGTTTTTCTGTCTGTGGTCTTGACACAGTGCGCATCATAAAATAAGTGCTCAAGAAATGCTTTTCATTCATAGCTTCAAATCTGCTTTCCTTTGACCAAGTCTACTACACAGTCATATGGTCTCTAAGCTAGAAAGTAGGTGATTTCTTTTTGAGATTTTAATTTTGTTTTGGATTATTTAAAAAACTAAGTGCCTAAGATATGTGAAAATATATTTTTTCCCAAGTCCTAACTATTTCTTGCCCTGCTATCTTTTATTCTTAAACATAATTTTAAAGTGACAATTTTGCTTCCACTTTGTGCCAGAAGTCTTGCTCAGTAATGTATTCTAAATTTTCTAGGCTTTTTGCTTGTTTAGCTAGGGTCCCTCTACCTGTTCTCTTTATAAAAAGCCTTTTCCTCACCTCAGGCTCTTTTCTCAGTTTTCTTGAAAAGGAAGCTAACAGGAAAAAACAAAAATAAAACCACAGTGCCCCTGTGACCCTCTGTATGATCATTTCTCTTATTCCTATTATTTTGTCTTACAAGGAAGATGCAAAAGGTTCTCTACTAATATCTTGTTTTCCCAGCAAGAAAGAAACATTTTCCCACTTTACTGTCTCGGAAAGATTGTAGGGTCAAAGGATTTATAACTAAAGTGGACAAGAGATAGAACAGTACTTCTTTCTCCCTTGTCTTTTAAAATGAAATTTACATAAGATCTCTGACCTGACTTCCCTGACAGTCTTTCACCATGTTGCCCTTAGGATTTGACTTTAGGTACTGCTGCAGTTATGCAATTTAAAGTGACCATATCTTTTACAATAGAACAGAATTTTTTAAGCAAGAAATTAACAATAAGTTAAACAAAAATATTGAAAAAGAGTGACTATATTAATGTGCTTCACTATTATGTTCATATATTACACATTAATGTATTATCACATTAATGTGTTTTGGGGGCAGGAGAAGGGAATACACACTTCTGTAGCTCCAGCTGTCTGCTAGGCACCATACTAAGTACTTTACAAGTGCTGTTGTCTTTGATCCTCACATCAATCTTGCATGGTAGGTATTGTTATTTTCCCATTTTAAAGTTGAGGAAAGTGAAGCAAGCAGAGGTTAAATGACTTGCCCAAGGTCACACAGTTAATGTCTGAGAAGTATTTGACTCATGTCTTCCTGTCAACTGTACCATCTTTCTACCTCATTTCAGGCTGGTAATTTTATTCTACTTAAAATGGGAAAATTAGGATCACTAAGTCTGTAAATTCTTTAACTGTGGTTCATGCATTAAACCTTGATACAGGAGCAATATCAGTTAATTTGAATCTATAGGAAGATGTGGAGTTACATTTAAGTGAATAAAATTACATTTCCCTGCCTTAGTAAGTGAAGTATATTGGACTTTTTTCTACAGCTGAAAGTACTATAGTTGTTTTTGAAATGTCAGTCTTATTGTATAGCGCTATAGATATATATGTAAATAACATTTAGTCTAAGTAATGATAGCTAGAATTTATATAACACTTTCAAGATTGGAAAGGACTTGCGTACATTCTTTTCTGAACATGTAGAGATCCTTAGGAGATTGTGTGTGTGTGTGTGTGTGTGTTTAAAAGAACGTATTAACTCTCCATATTGATCTCTTTTTTATAGAATTAACTTGTTGAGAAATTTTAGATATTTGAGGGTTTTGCTAAGTATTCTGGTTAATCAAGATTTATGTTATAGTATATTGAACTAGAAGGGAAAAGGAAATTTAATGAATTCTACCACATTTCATGCTCTAGATGTTAAACCAGTTAAAAATACTTGCCCTTACAATTAAAATAGATTGCCAATGGTATGAAGCAGAGAGAAGAGTTCTGAATTTGGAGTCAGGTGTCATGGGTTCACATCTTAGCTCTACTACTTACTAAACTGTGGGGCAGATACTGAATTTACAAAATACAAAAGATTGCTTGAGTATCTAAAAATTCTGTTTAGCGGAATGACTGTGAATAGGTTCTCTGGTGCTGTGGTGGAGAGTCTCAAAAAGCAAGAATTTTGCTGTGCCCTTGATGCTGTCAGCTCTTACTGTTGTCAGGACCTCCTCTTTCTCTTACCTTCATTTCTCCTTTTCTTCTGGTTACTTCCTTCTAGTTAAAAACACTGCCTAGGTCTTAAAAAAAGTCTTTCTTGACCCTGAAATCCCTCCAAGTTTATCATCCTGTATAATCTGTTCCCTTTCAAACTACATAAAACAAGCAAAGAATTTCACGTTTTACTCCCTCTTAGTTTCTCTGTACAAGTTTGTCAGTGATCTATTACCTGCTAAATCCAAAATGACTGCCTATCATTTCTCAGATTTCGGCCTTGACTCTTTCTCAGGGCCCGTTTCCAGTCATCTGCCAGGGGTACATGATCACTGATCTAGAGTCAGAAAGGAACCTTGTGTTGTTCAGTCATTTCATTTGTGTCTGACTCTTTGTGACCCTATTTGAGATTTTCTTGGCAAAGATACTAAAGTGAATTGCCATTTCCTTCTTCAGTTCATTTTACAGATGGGGAAACTGAGGCAAATTAAGTGACTTACCCAGCGTCCTACATCTAGTAATTGTTAGAGGCCAGATTTGAACTCAGGTAAATTACGGGTCTTCCTGACTCCAGGCCTGGTACTCTATCCATTCCATCCGCCCTCAACTACCCCTCATTTTACAGTTAATGAAACTAGGTCCCAGGGAGAATAAGTGACCTGCCTGAGGTCACACTGCTGAAGCAGTAGAGTTTGGTTTGATGTTGACGATACCGAGGTCATCCGCTGCATCTGGGATCTGGGGCAGTCTCTGCTTCTGTCTTGCTGCTGGACTTCGTGACTTTGGAAGAGAGAGTCAGTCTGACAGCTTAGTGCAACTCTGCCTGCATCCAGTTCACACACAAGTCAAGACATCACCCCATGATATCATTGGCTCCCTTTGAAAACACAGGACAAACAACAAACATCCTGGTTCATCCATTTATTTCCTCTTACCTGGACGGTTGAAGTAGCTTTTTAAATTGTTCTTTCTTTTATTTAGTCTCTCCTTTTATCAGTCCATGTTTCCCCATGTCTGGAATGCCCTTGTTCCTCAATTCTGCCTCTTTGAATTCCTAGTATCCTTTAGTGTACAACTTAGGACCTAACTAATACATGAAACTTTTTCTGATTCCTTATTATTATTTTTTTGGTTTATTCTTTCTTTTTTTTGAGGAAGGAGGTAAGGCAATTGGGTGACTTGCCCAAGGTCACATACCTAGTTAGTGTCAAGTGTCTGAGGCAGGATTTGAGCTCAGATCCTGCTGACTCTAGAGCTGGTGCTCTATTTACTGCTGCACCTAGCTGCCCCTTGTTTATTCCTCTTGAAATTACCTTGTCTTATTTGTATTTACTTGTCTTTGCTTTTGTTGTATTCCTCTGACGATAGTGAGGTCATCCATCCACTGCATCTGGGGCGGTCTCTGCTTCTGTTTTAGAATAAATTAGATTTATTTATTATTTTTTTATTTATTAGAATTAAATCCTTAAGGTCAGGGACTTTGGTTTTTGGTCTTCAGTGCTTAGCATAATACCTTATAAAGGCAGATAATTAATAAATATTTTTTTAAGTGAAGGGGATGTATTTGCCCAAACATTCCTTTATTAACAACACTCTTGTGATTAGGGCAAAAGTCTTTCTGTCTCTTGCCCTTCCATCATCTCTTTCTTCTTCCCCTGATCCTTTAAGTGTGGGGAACAGGAAATTGACCAGTTATTAAAATAGTCTTCAGTTTAGAAAACAACTATGGAAAACCTTAAAATATCTGGATTAGTACAACTTTGGCTGTCGTGAGATGTAATTGGATTGTTATGTATTTGCTGATTTGAGTCTTGTTAGCCTATTAGAACTGTATATATGAAACTGTTTTGTCTACTTGTGTAGATGCTGCTGACAGAGTATTTGGATATGAAGAACACTCGAACAGCTTCTGAACCATCAGCTCAGCTTAGTTATGCCAGCACGGGACGGGAATTTGCAGCTTTTTTTGCCAAAAAGAAACCTCAGAGGCCAAAAAACTCTCTCTTTAAGTAAGTACTAAGACAGCAGATAGGAGTGATTGTTATTTCTTCAAACACACTGGGACTTATAAGTTGCTTGACAGTAAATTACAATATTCATTTAAAGCTTTGGTTTGAATGATGTCATAATAAGTTGAGTTTGAAAGGCTTTCTTCAGTTCTTTGTACTATTGTTTATTGTTAGTTAAAGCTGCAGAGTCTGAAAATGATTCTTGGAATATCTTCACTGTTTAATAAAAAATTCAAGGAGCCTTGGGGAAATTAATGGGAAAAGAATAGTCTACCTTCTGAGAAAATCCCTAATCCTAAGTAGTTATTCTTTTTAATAAAACTCCACATTATTTATATTCTTTCACTCTCTTTGGGCACAATATTAATTGGTGAAAGGATTATTTCTTTCCCTTTTTTACCTTTTCAAACCTGTTTGCCTCTGTTTCTTTATCAGTAAAATGAACTGGGGAAGGAAATGACAAACTGATGTCTTTGCCAAGAAAACCCCAAATGAGGTTATTAAGAGTAGGACACGACTAATTGACCAAAAAAACCCCTCCTTTTTCTCTTTTTCTTTAATATTCCTTTCTTTCAACATTTCATTCTTCCAATTTTTTTTGTTATGACTGATTTCCTAGCATATACACACACTCTTTTATTCCACTGGCATAGAACACATCATACCTGTTTTCTCCATATAGTATATGAACCAGAAATGGAGTTAAGATTTTGTTTTTGTTGTTGTTTTTAAAAAAAATTGAGTTTCTGTTTGTTGTATATACTTGAGCCTTCTGTACCCTTTACTGAGTCAATTTTGAAATTGGTATGCATTTTGTATTTTTTTAAAGAGTTGAATTTACTTACTTTGGAGTGTGTTCTTTTCCCTTTTCCATAAATATTATTCAGTTACATATAGAAACGAGATAACTTTGGCATAGTTAGTGTATTTCATGCCTTCTGCTAGTCTTTATCTGAGAATATTAAGGAGTTTTAAGGATTTTTAGTCCAAGAATTCTTGACCTCTGATTCTCAGCAGGCTTCATGCACAATTGTAACAAATTGATGATCATGGTGCCCATGACTCATAGCAGGTAGAAGGGATTACTGTTTCAAAAGAAGCTTCAGGTTGTGAAGGGTTAACATTTTGGTGAAATCCCATTCTTCTTAAGTGCTGGAAGTACTTTATTGTCTGTCATTAATTGTCTCTAGCTAAGGTTAATTGTGTGTATTTAACAGCTCTCCTTTCTTAATGTGTTTGTCTTTCTTTTCCCTTGTTCTTTGACCAGTAGCTTTCAGTGTGTTTTTTGGAGGTCCCTTCTGTCCCTTCTGCAGTTGACTAGTAGGTAGCATGTTACGGTAGAAGTAGCCTACGCTACATTACAGCAGGCTTTTGGTGCCCATTCAGGTTTAGGCTAGTACATAGTAAAGAATTAAGGGTAATGATTTTTTCTAACCAGCCTTTGTGCCTAAGTCTATTTATTCCTTTCCATTGTCCATGGATGGCCTTTCTTGGTCCTCCAGTTCTTAGGTTAAAAAATGACAGTGCAGTCCCTCTAATGGAAACCTAGCTTGTTGTCATTCCTGCTCTTGTTCTTTACCCATTACTGACAGTGATATGTGAGAGGGTGTCTTTGTGTCTGTTGCCTGTTGGAGGGTTTTTTTTTAATCTTTTCAAATTTCAGTGTTGAAATGGACCCACTAATGAATTCTCTTTTCAGTTGTTCATTCTAGTTGTGCCTAACACTTCTTGACTGCAAGGACAACTGTCCATGGGATTTTTTTGGCAAAGATACTGGAATGGTTTGCTGTTTCCTTCTCCTGGACAAACAGAAGTCAAGTAATTTGCCTGAGGTTACACAGATAGGAGGTTTCTGAGACTGTCTTTGAACTCAGGTGTTTTTGATTCTAAGCCCAGTACTCAATGCATTGTACTATCTAGCTGTCTTGCCTCCTTTGCCTTCTTTCTAACTTTCCTTTTTTTCTTCGTTGTTTCAGATTTCAGGAACCTATTCGGTTTTGTTTTGCATCCTTAGTTTTGATTTAGGACCCTGAATATTTTTCTTATGTTATTCATTATTTCAGATTTTAGGAATCTATTCGGTTATCATGTGAATTCTCTCTTTCTGTAACCCCTTGTACAGGGCCTTATAAGGTAGATAACATCTTCCCAACTTTTTTGTTATGAAACTATTTTTGTGGAGGATAGAAACATCCATTTTACAATCCTGTAAAAGTATTTTATTTGATACTTGGTAGAGTAAAAAGCAAATGGTATTTTACTAGTTATATTATCTTGAGGGCTCTAAATTATAGTCTGTGACTGGGCTTCATCTTTGGGGTAGTTAGTTAACAGTATTTCCAAAGTACTCCAGATACACAGAAACCTTCTGCGAATGATAAAAGTGGAGTTGTCCAGTAAGAGAGCAGGAGTCTTAGGTGAGGGACCACTGTGAAATATTGAATCTTTCAGAACTGGATACTGAGATGCTTTTAATGACACTTAAAATGACCCTTATTGCTCCACTGTTCTGATCATAGCACTCCTCTGCTCAAAAATCACCAGTCCCTCCCTAGTGCATCTAGGATAAGGCTGCAGCTTGACATAGTGTTCAACAATCTGACACCAATCTCTCTTGGCAGATATATTTTATATTACTTCTCTCATTGTAGCCTTCATTCCCATTCCCTGAAAACTGGTGCTTTAGCACAGACGGTCCTCTATCCTCTTCTGTTCTCTGCCTGTTAGATTCCTTAGTCTCTTTCAAGGCCCAGTCTGACAGGAAGCCTTTCTAGGTCCCCTTGTTTTAGGTTCTCTCCAGTCTCTCATTACCTTGCATTTATTCAGTATTGTTTATTCAGAATATTTCCGCGTCATTATGCCGATGTTAGTTCCAATGTTACTCTCTCTCATCTCCCAATAGAAGGTAAACTCGTTGAGAACAGGAACTGTGTCTTTTGTTTGTTTTTCATCTTTTCATCTGTAGCGTCTTGGATAGTTGCTTGCACAACTAGTCACTTGGTCAATATTTGTGGGATTGTTGAAACATTGAATGCAGGTTAAACTAACTTGGGTAAAGGTCTACCAGGAGACTGAAGAGAGTTCAAACAGTTGAGCAGAAGTCAGACGCTGCCGTGGACTTGTAACCTGTCATTGTCGTTATTCTTTGCTTTCCATCGCTTTCTTGGCCGCGATGGAAAGGAGCAGTTGTGGGGAGATTGGGATGTTGTTCTTTTGTATTAAGTAGGTTTTTGGTACTCTGTGCAGTTATCATTTAAACCATGCCTGGTCTTCTGTTCCACTGTAGGTTTGAATCGTCCTCCCATGCTATCAGCATGAGTGCCTACTTGCGTGAGCAGAGAAGGGAGCTATATAGCCGCAGCGGAGAACTTCAAGGTAGGTACCAAAACTTCACGGGCAAAGTTCTTTTTAACAGCAAAGTCTGAAGCTTTTCTGGCTTGTAAGTTTATAGCCTCTATTCACAGGGTACTTTCAAGATAACAGAAACTTAAAGGCTCGATAATCTGTTCCTTCTATCACTTCCCAGTATCTGCTGCAGGGCATCTCAAACTGTCACTATGACCACAGAATTCAGACTAGTTGCTATTCAAGAAGGAGCTCAAGGCAAAAGATGGGATCAGACTCTCCATGCTCAAAGCTGGCAGACTTGGGCCTCATCAGACCCCAAGAGAATTCCAGTATTCTGCTTCTGTCTGTCACTCTTCATTTTTGCTATTATTTTTGAGGATTCCTGGAGGAGAAAGGCATGCCTGAGGATTGCAAATGGAAAAATTCAGAGTCCATTACTATGAAAGGGAAGAAGGATAACTCTGAAGGTTATAGGCCATTCAGCTTAATTATGATACCTGAAAGATACTGGAACAAATTATCAAGAAATTGATTTGTAGACACCTAGACGAGCGCAAGGCAAAGGAATCTTACATGAGAGTAAATTACCTAGTTTTATGAAAAGCAAGTCATCATCCTAATAACACTGCCTTCTATGATAGAGTGATAGTCTTGAGAGATACAGAAGAAGCAATACATGGTATGCAGTTGGGTTTTGCTAAGGTTTTTGATTAGGTACAACTTGACATTCCCAGTAAACTGATACTGTGGAATCTAAGTCAGAAAAATCCATTTCAAAGACCAGTGATGGATAGGGCTTCATCATTTGGAGGAGAATACTTATTAATTGGTGAAGTAAGGTCATTTTTAGGTTCAATTTTATTTCATATTATGTCATGGACTTGGATGGTTGAAGTGAAGGTAGGTTTATTAGGTTACTTAATGCTGTGAAAGGTAGGAAATATATGTGGACTGGTATCTTGAGCACATCTTTTGGATCACAAGATGAGTACAAGTTAGCAATGTACTAATATAATACTGGGATAGGATAATAGAAGTATGCTAGCCTGTGGATGAGTAATCCTCGTCTACTATATTATCAATTGGATACTGAATGCTGCATCTTATTTTGGTTCTTTCATTTTATGTGGAATATGGAGAAATTGGTAGGTTCCCAGGAAAAGAGTAGCAAAAATGACTAAAATGATTGGAAAAAGAAATTGTTGAAATGGAGTAAGTATAACCAGCAAATTCTTTTTGAACACCTGCTGTATGCATGGCAGTATATGTGACCTGATAGTAGGCAGTAGGTTAGTGTCAAATAAGTGCTAAAAATAATAAATGAGTTCTAGAGGATCTCAGTGGATGGAAAAGTCACATTTTATTGCAAGTGAAACCATAGACAGTTTTATCTCTACAGAAGACAGAGTTTTCAGCTAAGTGATAAATACTAACACTACTTTGCATGATTAATGATGATTGAAATTTTTTTTTCTAAAGAAGCTTTATTCCCAAGAGATTCATCAATTGAGGTATAACTCAGGTCTGAGTGACATACTCAATACATTGGAGTTGAACAGGGATATGAATATAATGGGAAGGTTTTCCTTTTCTTAATAACATACTTAAAATGTGATACTTGGCAGAAATATTCTAATACCAGTGCTCACTGAAGTAGAAGGATACTTTTTGGTAACGGAGACAAGTCATGGGCAAATAGGTCATGTGAACTGTTAAAGAACAGCTTCAGCTCTTTTGCTAAATCACCTGACAGGAAAACTGTCCCATAAGCTAACCTGATCTTTTAAAAAGTTTGCTAATATTTCATTTTGGAAGGAAAGTTTCTATGTTGAATGTTTTTAACATTTCAGTGGGAAAAAAAAAGAAAAGAAAAATCATTCCTGCTTTCCATTATAAATGATTGTTCTTTTTCAGCCCTTCCATTAATCTACCTGATCCACAGACCATAGCGATATCTGCATTTCAGCTTCATCTTTGAAAAGGTCTAATTGAATTGTTGAGTCAGATTGGTAGACAGTGGTGGAAGGCTGTCTTTTCTGTGAATGCTGCACAGTCATAAGCTTTTTTTCACAGCAGCTCAGGCCACAGGGGTTGACTGTTCCCACTACTGCATAGGAACATGACAAAGAAAGCTACCAGAAAGAGCATCAAAGTAACATTAAAAGTCTCATGTAAAAAAAAAAAAGTCCCTGCCACCCCCACACCCCCTTTATTTAATTAAAAGTGTTATACATCCAAAAAGCAAAGGAATTAATTAAAAAAAGAGCTTTCTACTCTTAGCAGGTCTTCCCATTTGGGTCTAAACATTTTGGTACAGGTGTTTTATTATGTCTTCTACTTTTAGGAGTGGGCAAGTTCAATTTTGAAGTCTTGTGGGATAACAAGTAGATGGCATACTTCTGTGAAATTCTCTGATTTTGTCAGTAGCATCCAGTTTCTTTGAACCTCTCTAGGAATTTTGTTCTTTTTAAGTAATTGTGTTATAAGATAACAAGGAGAATCATTTTTTAAAATGAATATTTAGTGTGACCATAGCTTCTTGAATCTTAAATTGCCTGATAAAATATTAAGATACGTAAAAGTAGTAGTTTGCCACAATTTTTGTGTTCAGTTCTATAGGAAAAAAAGGTAATTGATTAATAGAGAATTCTTTGGAAAAAGCATCTGTCTATGAGTTAAGAAGCTTGGCCTCATCTTTGCCGCCAATCCCCTTGTGACCTTAAGCCAAACCTCTTATACTGTGCTTATGTTTCCTCATGTGTAAAGTGGGAATAATTATACTTGATTTACCTGCCTTACATGTTTTGATGATAAAATTAAACAATATGTAAATATAAGTTGTCTTTGAAAAAATAAAAACTGTGAAACAAGTTAGAGTGGGACTATTTTTTTTGAACCTACAAATTTTGCTTTCTTTAATTTTGAATCTTTTGTCATCCTACTTTTCACAGTAGGTATGAACCTTATGTATTTGTTTGGTAAACCCTATAGTTGTGAATAGTAGTTTATAAATGAAGTAAGAGCCTTTGCAATGTGTTTTCTCCTATTGAGATCCGTGGAAGGGACATGAAGAATGACTTAAGTGCTTTTACCTGCTTTGATTTAAGTGGAAACAAATCCCATGATGATGATTACTGTTGCTTCCACATGTCTGACTACTTTGAACTATTTTTGTTTGTTTTTGGAGAGGGGAAGGCGGGGCAATTTGGTTAAGTGACTTGCTCAAGGTCACAGGACTACCAAGTGTTAAGTGTCTGAGGCCGAATTTGAACTCAGGTCCTCCTGACTCCAGGGCTGGTGTTCTATTCACTGTGCCACCTAACCTCCCCCTCCTTTGAACTTTTATAGCATATAGTTTAGGCTATCAAATGATTCAGACTTTGAAATGGTCTGACCTTACTGCTTTAGAACTGATATCTCCCAAAATAGCGTTGTATGGATTAGGGGCCAGCAATATCTGTGTTTTAACCTGCCTTGATCTGACTTTTAACTTCTTTTTTGAAGCTATTCCATTATAGTTCATTGGTTGGGTTATGAAGTGTTCAAAGTTTTGAGTAGCATGATTTTCATCTGTACCAATGCCTTCCTTTATGTATAAAAATCTAAATTTATTATTGGTCAACTAGCTTGTGATTATTTTACTTTGCAGAATAATTCACTAAGTTACTTTTAATTGATAAGCCCCCTAATATATTTAAAGTACTGCTTCATTTGTACAGTTTTTCACTGACGTGTCTTTTACATAATATGAGATACCTTAGTATGGTAGAGTAATTTTATACCTGTGCCATGTAACCCTTTCACATGTGTAGCTTTATTTGTTTAAGCTGGGTGAGAAAATACTTAAAGATTTGTTTACTGTTTGCTTAGTGACTGGACAAACTATGCAGGAAACGATAAAGAAAATTTTTTTTTTCTAAAATGGCCACAGTTGCTATAAAGTTTCTAGTCTTTTATGTGTCTGCACAGTTTCAGACCTTAGAAACTCATATCAAAGCTAACTACTAAATGTGTACATTTTGGTTCTTGGGATTTTAATCTTGCCATTTAATTTAAATCAACATAAATGTAACATTTGCTTTATAATGAGATATGTTTTCATAGATATTTAGAAAGACCTAAAATCCCTACTGCAGAAATTTCTTCCACTAGTACAAATCATGTATCTTTCTTCCTATAAATTTCCTTTTTCTTTTTTAACATTTAAAAAAATTTCGAGTTCTAAAGTCTCTCCCTCCTACCCTACAGCCCCTCTCCTACTCATTTTTTCTATAGGTTTTCTATGGAGATATACCCAATATTCTTTAATATTTCTTGAATATGAAAGGCAGTAGATACTGGAACTATCTTGCCTCATTCTCCCAATATAGCTATTTCACTTCCTTTGTATAGTCAGAGGATCATAAATTTAGATCTGGAAGGGACCTTAGGAATCAACTGGTCCTGCACCCTCCTTTTCATATAAGGGAATTGAAACCCACCCAGAGAGGTGACGTGATTTGCCCACAGGACACTAAATTTCATTTCAGGTATTGATTGTTGATGAAGATTTAATCTTGATTTTAATCGTCATTGTGGATTCTATTTCTAATTTCCAAAAGATCATTAAGCTCCAATCATTAGGGTCATTGATAAGTTTCAAGAATTATGCTCTTTATTCAGTCATTGAAAAAATACTAAATATTATCTGACTTCCATGAGATATGGGGGACACTGTTCAACACAAAAACAAAAGTTTGCATGTTACTGTATGTAATATGATAAGATTCCAAAGGACTTGAATTATTTTGAAATCTGGTTTTTAAACTATTAAAATAAAACAAGTTCACCAAACCTAGGTTAAACTTGGGTTAACACTTTGTTTTAGACCATAAGATTTAAAGAAAGGACATTACCATTTACCTGACAAGTGAAGAAACAGAAGCCCAGAGTCTTGCCCAAGGATATACAGATTTGGCCTTATAGGCAAGTAATGATTGGTGCATAGATCCCACTTCACAATTTTCAGTTGCTTTTTGTATCACCTCTAGTTGTGATTCTTCTGAGATTGTGGTTTTCATAATTTATAGCCATATAGTACCTGTGGGAGAATATAGTTATTGTAAATATAGGCTTTCCAAAGAACTAGACATAAACTAAATGCACTTTGATTGAGGAAATGATTAAACAAGCTATTGTGCCTGAAAGTAATGGAATTTTATTGTGGTATAAGAAGCAATGAATATGAGGAATTATGAAAAGCATGTGAAGATTTGTATGAACTAGTACAGAATGAAATGAACAGAACCTGGAGAACAAATTGGAAATGACTATGGTGATATAAATTACAATATCACTAAAAAAAATCAGGATTCTTCGGTGATTATAGTAATCTGTCTTAGAGATCAGATGGTAAAATATACTCTCCTCTTCCTTTTGGTAGAGCAGTGGGAGACCGAAAATGCACATACATTATATATGGTCACAGAGACAGTTGGTTTCACTTAATGGATTTTTTGGTACTAAGGGGGGGTATTCGTTGGTGGTATAAGGATTTATATCTGGAAATGACTGTGAAGCAAAAACAAAAAGACAAGAAGGCATCACTAAAACTTTCATTTTTTATAAAGAATAATAATTGACCTGGTAGTGTTCTATGGATGGTTCTTACCTTGCATATAGTTAGGACAACCCCAATCAGTAGCCTCCTCCTGCATTCTCCACCATTCTGTTTTCTTAAAGTTGTCCATCAGAGTTGGGGAAAAAAGAGATTTTTGGATTTATAGCTGGAAGGGATCATAGATCCAGTGCTAAAAGTGTCCCCTGAAGCCAAATCCAGTCCACTCGTTTTATAGATGTAGGAACTGAGGCACAGAGAACTTGTAACTTGTTCAGGTTCACATGACTCTTAAGTATTTGAATCAGGCTTTGGACTTGGGTGTTACCTACTTCATGTCTTAGCAGTCTATCTGCTCTGCTATCCAGTTGCCTGATTTTACAAATAAACTAGTCCTTCCTCCACTTGCTGCCCCTCATTTTTCTCTGGTACAAGAAGACTAATGGGGTCATCTTTGGGTAGCCCCATCAGCTAAGAAAGCATTAGAACTGCCCCTGCATGATTCTGTGACATCCAGGCCACAGATTATTTGCTTCAGGGCCCTTGGGACTTTTTAAAAATTGCGATATTGTCCCAGGAAGCTGGTGGCTATGCACACAATTCCCCTCTCTGCTACCGTCAGTACTACTCTGGTCAAGATGTTGAAATTTCTAGACAAAGAGGGATGTGTGTAGGGTTTAGGCCATATTTCAAGACCTCCTGGGTGAAATCCAACCTCAAGTTCCTGGATTAAAAATAGAATACTCAGCTTAGACTGCAGGTGGTGGTGGCAGCTTGGTTATGTATGGAGATTGCAAAGTTCTCTGTGCATATTTAATTCTAAGCTTTTAGAGTTGTGGTATGGCTGTAAATATGTACAGAGTAACTTTTGGCTTTACCACAATTCTAGGCTTGAAAAGCTTATATTACAGTAGTATATGTGAATGATCTATGAATATTGTAATAGTCATAATATAGGATGTTCATTCCTAGATTTGTGATGACATATCCTGAATTACAGCCTGCTCATTTGCATATTCATGTATGATTAGCCCACATAAGTCCCATTTTGTTTGCGCATTAAAGCTTTCTTCTGATATCAGTCAACTAATTTACATATTTCTATTTGGTTGGATAGTAATATTTAGCCTCAGAGTACAAGACTCTACTTACGATCTGAGTAGTTTTTAGCTACACATCATTTCTAGACTAATAAAATCTGGTGAACTCTTCACAGTGCTGGGCTGGAGTATGGTATCCCATCTCTATTACTGATAGACCTTATTTTAACTCTTAACTTCCATTGTCAGAGGCTGAAAGGTAGAAAGGGCTTTTTCAGTCAAAGACCTACTTGCCTTTACTCACTTTTATTTATTTATTTTTATTTTCAGTAACACCAGAGGGTCTAGTGCAGCAGTTCTCAGCCTGTGGGTCATGACTCCTTTGGGGGTCGAACGACCCTTTCACAGGGTCACAGGGGTCGCCTAAGACCATCGGAAAACACATATTTCCGATGGTCTTAGGAACCGAGACACCACGTTCCTCTATCCGTCTCCAGGTGGGTCCACCCACATACAGATATGCCCACATACTAGTATTAAAGGGTCGCAGCATTAGGAAGGTTGAGAACCACTGGTGTAGTGGAAAGAAAGCTTGGCTTTAGAGTTAGAAGTCCTGTGTCCATATTCAGAATCTGCCCCTTATTCCCAGTGAAGCTATTTTACCTTCCTGGATTTCAGTTTTCTTCATCTGTAAAATGGGAGGTTTGGTCTAGATCAGTGATCTCAAACTTAAATAGAAATGAGGGCCATTGGGGCAGCTAGGTGGATAAGAGCACTGGCCCTGGAGTCAGGAGGACCTGAGTTCAAATGCGACCTCAGACACTTGACATACTTACTAGCCATGTGGCTTTGGGCAAGTCACTTAACTCCAGTTGCCCTCCAAAAAAAAAAAAAAAAAAAGAAATGAGGGCCATTAAACCATACATAAGAATCCCTGCAGGCCACATATCAACTTAGAAAACCACATACTAATATTATCTATGTTTTATTGTATTTTTACTTATATTGTTAAACATTTCCCAATTACATTTTAGTATGATTTGGACCGCATTTTGGGAGTATTGTGAGCTGAGACTACTTGTTGGATATTTCTTCTCTAGATTAGTAGAAATGAACCTGCCAGCCATAGTTCTGTGACTTTATGATCTTGTTGCAATCCTAGAAAACCAAATACAGTCCTGTGTACATTGGACTTTGGGAATTTAAATTATGTACAAGAAAGGTATATTATAAATATTTTTATCACAGCATTGGTTTGTAGGCCTTGGGTCCCTGAAGTGATAAGGGGTTTGTGAATCCTTATGAATCCACAAGGAAATCCATAAATAAGCAAACATATCTTCTATAAACATACAGTCTGTACCCTATTTGAGTGTAAGCTCATTGGGAGTAGGGGTTGTTTCATTTTTTATACTTATATTCCAGGTACCTCTCAGTGTGTGTGATTAATGACCACCATATTTTCAAATGCATAGAGATACCATTGTGATTCATAAAATCCAAGTTCTTTGAAACCTATTATTGAATTCATAATGGCTTCTTTTTATTATATATCACAGTTTACTGAAATTTAACAGTACAATTACTATCATGTGGGACTATATATATTCAAAAATAGGAAAAGAAAGAAAAGTAGAGGGAACCATTAATTTTTCCTCTGACCATCAGAAGTACTGGGAGTCTTCTGTCTACTTCTTCCTCCTGGAAAAATTGAGGAGTCTTTATACTCCTCATTGCTCCGTTTTCCTGGGGAGGAAAAAGCTAAGACAGAGACCATGGTTAGAGCAGGGCCAAGGCTTATATTTGGTTGACCTGAAGGGAAGAAAAAGGAATGTTGAGGGAAAAGACACTGGCAGACCTTTCTAAAATCCTGTCAACTACATATAGTCAAATCATATTCTTTTAGTCATATGTCTTCTTGTTAAGATCTCAGATCTTTTACCTAGGATGATTTTATCTACATTCTAATCTCTGCCAGTGAAGGAATGAATCAAGACAATCCACCCCCACTCATAACCTCCACCCTTTGGTTTGGTCCACATAACTAAATGGCATTAAATGTGTTATAGAAATCTGAAATCAAGAGAGTGCTTCCTCATTCATAAATGGGGAGCTGTGCTCTTAGTATGGGATCCATTAGTGAATACTTTTTGATTGGTTAGAGCCAAATAAGGAAGGAGATATCCTCTCCTCCATTTCAAATGACTAAATGTTGTCACTTGTTACCTACCGTGTTTTCAAGGATGAATGAGCTGAGAACGCCTGCTAACAATATTAGCTACGTTATCTGAAATACATTATCTCAGTTCTTAAACTTCCATAACAAAACAGTCTTGCTTCCTTCACTTATATTATCTATTTTTTTAGCTCTTACTTTAACCAGCAACATTAGAGTAACTATGGTAATCGTCATTAGAGAATTCAGCCAGAAATTGATTATAATCCAACACTGACAAAGGCTTACTTAAGACAGTATTTGAGAGAGTCTAATGAACCCATTAAATGACCTTTTAGATTCTCCAGGTGTTATCTCTGTATTAAGTCAGATTATCAGAAAGCAAAGCACCTGCCTTGATTTCTCTCATCCTCTTTCATAAATGCCCTCATGAGTCAGGCCAGTCTAGCATGCCACTGACATTTCTAGAGGGTCATGGAAGGATTTTCTGTTTGAGCAGCATCAATTGCTTTTGTATAACTGTAGTTAAAAACCATAAGCTTGGGACTTTGATACAAAGATCCATACAATATATTCCTCCTTGAGTTCAATTCCAGGAAAAATTCCTCTCTACAAATGAATTTGCATACTTTCTTTTGTAAGACAATAAATACCACATAACCCAGCACGTTTTCTCCTTTTGCATTAGCTGCCAGGAAATTTGTAGCTAAATTCAGTAATTAGCTCAACTAAAGTGCCTAGTAACTGCTATTGCCATTCACTTCTTTAGGTTATCTCTCCTGATTTGAATGACTAATTTTTATTTTCAAATTGTTAATTTTTGTGCCTCCTCAACTCTTTCTGGATAGAGATGGAATTTATTTAATCTGAGATCCTCTTTTTTTAAGTCCCTCTGCCATTTACCCAGTATCCTTTAACCCTGGCCCTTTCAGGGTGTTATCCCATTAGATAAAGCCCATCACAGTGATTGGGCCGATCACTGATCCTATTTCACTGAGGTAGATAATCTCTTCAGTGATGGGGGTCGAAATCTAGTTAGTTCTTTTTCATTCTTTGTGGGTTTTGTCCCTGTCCTTCTGTAATTCTCTATGGACGCCCTGCACCCAAAGTGCTAGGGATCTTCCTCTAAATCACCTGATATTATAGAGGTAGCAGTATCAGTGCTGATTGTGTTTGGTCACACTATCTGACCATCTCATTTCTCTCTCTCTTTTTCATTCATTTGTCTATTAGATAATGTTTTTGATCCCCTTTTTAGGAGAAGCTTGCCATTGCTGTTTTTGCCCACCATGAGTCACCATTACCCTTTGAATGACCTGAAATTTTGATTCCTTGGAGACTGAATATCCCATGACTTGAAGTCATAGAATGTCACCAGAAGAATACTGATATTAAGAAGAATAGTTTAGGGGAATGAACAGGAAATGGAGAAGCTTATGATCATTGAAAATGCATGTGATTTCCCAGATTCAATTGATCCTGCTCTTTCTTCCTTTTCATTTCTGGGCCCATTTTTTATCCATCTGCCATCCAGAGACAATTTGGAGCTCACCCATACTCATATAGATCATGAATAGATTAGTTAAGTTTCAAGCTTAGCACACATTCTACAGTGGAGTAAGAGCTGACTTTGGAGTGAGAGGTCCTTAATTTGAATCCCACTTTTGCCTCACTGGGCAAGTCATTCAGTCTCTCTGGGCCACTGTTTCTTTATCTATAAAATGAAGGGATTAGACAAGATAATTTCTAACTCCCTTTCTGATTCTAAATCTAGGGCCCTCTCACTCTCAGAATCTAGCAATCTTTCCAATCAAACATTAATTCTCTGCATTTATCTTTTAAAATAGAATCTTTGGGCTACCTCTCCTACCTTCCTTCTCTCCTCTGCCCTTTTCTCCCCAAATCTTGTTCATCTTCCTTCTAGGTCCTTGAAGCTCATAGATCCTATTACCGCATATAGATCTAGTACAAAGCTATCTTGGCAGGACCATGGTTCATCTGTTTCACACATCAATGGTTTTTATCAGCCTTGGGCATAATCCTCCAATCCTCAGTTTCACATACTCCTAACCTATGGCACCCTTGCCTAATCTAAATTTCTCTTTATAAGAAGAAAGTGAATATACACATGATATGGAGAATACGATAATTATTGTTCTGGGCAGTTATGTGAACAATAAGAAACTAATTATGACTTTTATCAAAGTTTCTATATCTAGCTCATTTTCTTGGGTCCTTTCCCAAGGCCCATGCTTTCATGATCTTTCTCCAGTCAGGGACCTAATTCTAGTTTCTGTCATAATTCTATTTCTTCTGATGCTTTCTTGGGTAAGATTATGACCAATGCCATGCCTAATTAGTTGGTAAGGTTCACCTTTTAACTTTGACTGAACCTTGTTTTGCTTTACTCACAGACACATATGTACATTATACTCATTGTTATAAGTCATGAAAAGTCCCATAAAGCTACCAAAGATAATCTTTTCCTTCAAAAGATCATCCTCCACTCATTCTTAGGGAAATAATTATCTTCTTCCTTCCCACTTTTAGCAAGAAGCTATTACTTTGTATTTACTTTAGTAATATGGATTTCATTGTTTTCTAAAACTGCCAATTATTTCCTCAGTAGACTAGCTGGAATTTGCTTTCTAGTCTGGGTCTGTGATCTCTATAAAATCTGTATTCTCTCAAAGAAAGTAAAAAAGAAAATGCAACCTTTTTTCCTTCCACTCTACAATTCCCCCCCATTAGAAGATGCTATTACCTCCAGTTTGCTAGAACTTCTTGGGTGGGGTGTAGAAGTAATACCAATCTCATAGGCTTTTGTGTTATGTAAGGCTAACTGTATGTGGTTGTTATATTTAAAGAGATGTGATTTAATGTTTGACTTATTGAAACCATACCTTTGTATCATAGTTTTCATTCATGAGATTCATGGTTTTTTTCATATAACATGCCTTAGGAGTAAGTTGCTTGTTATTTTTTTTTGTGGAAAGTTATTGATGCATCATTAAATGCAAGTAAAGATTTGGAATTTCTTCGTCAGTGCTAGAATTAATTCTTACTTCCTCTACCTTTGCTTTATTGGCCCAGAACTTTCATTTTTATGTATTTCCCTCTAGGGAGACAGTATAATAATGAAAGGAATCCAGGATTCAGTGTCATGCAGGGTTATAAAAAATGAAAACTTAAAAGAAAACCCCTCTAATGTACTTGATCTTCGAGAGGTGAAATATTGCCACTGATTAAATCCTGGCCATTTGGTAAGCCTAGAGTGAGAAGATCTGGATTCAAGTACAAACTCTGCCTCTTCATCCTCCAGCTAGGCTGGCATTTATTAAGCCTCTACCAGTGCCAGGCACTAGAGATAATGAAGACTGAGCAAAGAGGGAAGAGCCTCTTGAAGGATCCTGTTGTCTTGTGGGAGGAAATAGTAGGTATACATATAAACCATTACAAAATGTATACAAAGTCATTACAAGGTAATTTGGGGGGGGGGGGGAGGAAGCCTGATATCTAGGCAGGGGCATGAGGTAAAGCTTTAGGTAGTGCTTGAGCTGTGCGTGGAAGGGAGCTAGAAGCAGAAGGTGAGGAGGCAAGTCCCTCCCATCCATGAGTGACACACAACCTGTGCAAAGACCCCAGAGGTGGGTAATGGGATGTTATGGAATGTTACAGATTGTAAATAGCAAGTAGACCAAACTCAGGGGCGGCTAGGTGGCTCAGTGAATAGAGCACCGGCCATGGAATCAGGAGGACCTGAGTTCAAATTCGGCTTCAGACACTTACATTTACTAGCTGTGTTACCTTGGGCAAGTCACTTAACCCCCATTACTCTTCCTTCCCCCTCCAAAAAGCAGACAAACAAACAAACAAACAAAAGCTCAGTAATATGGGGTTGGGGATGAAGTTGCCTAGATGAACTGAAAGGCTTTTTCATCTCTGTCATTCCTTCATTGCCAACTTTAATGCAAGTGTTGAAGAAAAAAAGAACAGACTGCAATCTTATAAATTAGCCTGAAAAAATTGCTCAGTACCAATAATACACATAATATGTGGTGTGGTGTCAGTTCAGCATCTTCCAAAGTTGGTTCAACATCCGTGGGTCCTAGATGAACACTGCTCTATAAGTGGAAATTCCCCATTTAATAATTAGAAGAATAATGCAGTATTCTCCTAATTAAGACTTTCTTTTCTGTATGAGTGCTACCTTGGCAGCAAATGGCCTCCCAAACTGATGAGCTGTAAATTTAAACCTGCAGAATGCCAGGTCTGGTCTTGGGGAAATGAAGTTATGTGTAGGTGCCTTGTTCCATTTGAATTAATCAAAGGGCTGCTGGTGTAGACCAGCTGTGTTCTCTGATGACAAAAACGAATCTTGACATTTTGGATAATGAAAATTCAGTTCAGCACCTCTTGGAGATATATATGATAATATATTGTCGGTCTGAAGCAAAGGGAGATGGAAGCAAAATCCTTGTCTTATTAAAATAGACAGTGTGACAAGTGGACATCCCCAGATCCCTAGTTACCAGGTTGGGGAGGGGAGTTTGAAGGGGAACCAAGGTAAAGCTGTTCAAGAAAATGATGGGAAATGATGTTTCAGGAAGTGCCATAGTGCCTCACCTCACTGACAGTTGTCTTTGTTCATGATGCTTAATTTCATGGTTTATTTTACTGGGGTGTGGTGAGCTTCTGGGAACAAGAATCGCTTTTTGGGTTTGACAGTATTAATGCAATCATCTAGTTCATACCTTGTAAGCCCACTTATTATTTCCTCTGCGTGTGTTTTTTCTAGTTTAGCGGATTAGCTGTACTGTCTCTTCAAAGGCTATCCAATCAAGGAGGGGTTATTAAAACCAGGGCGCTTTATGACTGAGAATTAATTAGAGAAGCATTTTCATGCAAAACATCCAATTTTTTGATTAGCAATGGAGCAGGGCCGCAATTAACACTCTAGGAAGCTTAAATTTCCAGATTTTTGATTCTCAGGAAATGAGATTATCAAACCAGGGTCAGACACTTGACAGCAAAAGGGGAGATTATGTGTTAAAAAATTTTTTTTGTTCCTTGATTTTTGCTTCTGAGATTGCTATTAAGGCATTGGTAAATTCAGAGGAGGGGAAGAAAAAAAAAGATCCTGAAAATACAGAAAACACACACTGGCTTCATTAGTCCCCTACTTGCTATGCCAAGTGTCTGCCTTCCATAATTTGAAAGCACAGTAATAATTTTTTATTACTATATTATTATTCAGCCTTTCCTAGTAACTCATCTGGGGGGTATTCAGTGATTTTAAAATATTGAAAATATTTATGTCCTTTGTGAGGAGACAAACCTACCCCTTTCCCTCCCCCCCCCCCCCCCAAAAAATATGATTTGTATATAAATGTTACTGTTCTCCTAGGGAGTAAGTATATTTTTTTCACGTAGCTCTTGGAAACCAATTTAAGCCAGAGTTTGGGTAGTGAGATGTCTCTTGATATAGATTACTGCTTATTAGAGTATGCCCTTTGTCAGACTTAGGTGTCTGTGATAAGGAACAGGGCACCCCCAGAACTGTTGTAAAACAACTTCATCATCAACATAATTAGTGTTCCTCCGGGAGGTGAAATGCAATGAAGAAATTGATTTGGTGCTGGAAAACATTTCTCTTCTTCTTTCTGCTCATAATTCAGATTTTTTCGATTGGGAAAAAGGAAGAGAAACTAACCCTTCACATCAGATACTCCTACCACTTTAAAATCATGTTTAGATCTGCTTCCTTTCCCCTTCACTGTGGTACTCTGCAGTCCAACAACTTGTCTACTGGAACTGTATGTCTTAGAAGATAATGTCACATTATTTAATATCTATCCATCTCTGGGCCTCAATATCTTCATCTTCCAAGTGATAGGGATGGACAAATTGACTTCTATGGTCCCCAGTTCCTAAATCCTGGTATCCCATGACCATAAGAGGTAACATGGACCTGTGGTGGGCTGCTGGATCTGGTGATAAAGGACCTGCATTCAAACTCAAAATCTGCTACTTATTACTTTTGTGATTCTGGGCAAGTCACTTACCCTCTATAAGCCTTCAATTTTCTCATCTCTTCTTTTAGCTCTATGAGCCCATAAACTTTGTTTTCCTTGTTTTTAAAAATTTCCTTGTATTTTAAAGATTCTCTTAATTTCTAAGAGTTGTTTTTTGTTTGTTTTTGTCTCTGCTTAAATTTATGTGACTATCGCCATCTTTTGTCTGCCTTGGTATTTCCATTTTCAAAGAAGAATGGATCTTATAATAGGGTTTTCATTCAGAATAACTGCTTCAAATAGAAGTTATATTGTAAGGTCCTTAGATATTATGCTGGCACAATGAATAGAAGTGAATATATGCCTTCCATACCACCAGTGGCTTTGGTTATTGAATTTTCCCTCTAAAACATTTCTGATTTAGGAACATGATTCATTGATCTACACCTTCGTTCACACAATCCCACTATGGATCTCAGCTGTGTATGTCAGTCTTGCTTAATCCTCCTTCCTTTGTTGTTGAAGAGAATCTATCACTGCCTGGATGAAAATTGGCTGCAGTTTAATCTTAAGGAAAGAGAAGAAACTGTCAATCACAGCTTGTAGAGTTGATCTTGTCAAATTTGTAGCCTTTAGCCTTCATGTGGATCTTCATGGCTTTGAAGGGTGATGGTGATATGCTTTTTGGTTCTCAATAAATATTTGTTGAATGAATGAGATTACAGTGATGTATTCATAGGACTTCCCTTGTATTAGGACATTACTCTGTTACAGGGTCCTTTGTTTTCTGTTAGCAGATATCATATCTTCTTTTTCTTTTATATCCCCTCACAATATTTAACCCAACATTCAACTCAGTAGGGATATGCCCCTATTTTTTCAAAAGAAAAATATTGTTTAGCGAATTCTATTTTTCAAATATTTATATTATATAATTAAATGATAGCAGAAATGGATTCCACTTGCAATTGAATCATACTATAAGAATGCAGCAAACATTATATAATTTAGAGAAAAATAACTGACAAAAATTTACATTTATGAAAAAGATCTTTCATGTAAACTTTTCTATTCAAATTTTATTTAAAAGTGTTCATAGGAAAGAGAAAAAAAAATAATCTGAAAGTGTAAGTAATATAGGGAGAAGAGTTTCCTATATTACAAACTTAGATATTGGAATGTTGTTTCTAGGAAACAGTCATGTGATTGGAAGCCGGCTTTTATTGCTGGAGGAAAAGATATTCAGTGTGATTATCTTTTTACATTCTGACCTGGAAGCAAAAATATCATCATAGTTGACTTATGAATTGCAGACAATGAAGAATTAACTGAAGAATCTCTGGAGAATTAACTAATCTTTAGAGGACGTGACTTGTGGATTCAACCCTATTTTAATGATGACAACAGTGATACTTAAAATAACACTGACATTGTGTTATATTTGAAATATTTGACAAAATAATGAAGGTAAAAATATTTCAATTATTATCTCTGCAGCATTAGTAATTTTGTTAAGACTTTTTCCTGGCCTTTCAGATCTTTGCATGTCAGATGCTTTGGGGTGGGATGGAAGGGAAACTTATACTTCAGTCCTCTCTTGAGCATATTAATCCCTTTACAACCATCTTTACCTAATTATAACTGTACAGTTTGTTACAGGATTGAATAGGAGGCAATAATAGCACGTGAAACTCTGGACTAAAATATTCTGTCCTTGTTTAACAATTCTATCTCACTCCATTGTCTCTTGGGAAATGTCTGATAATTACCTAATGTCTGAATCTAGAAATTAGAATCATAGAATCTTAGAGTCAGAATGGGCCTTTGAGGTCGTCTTGCCCAGCCATTAGCTAAGCATTAATCCCCTTACAGCACCTCAGACAAAAGAATATTGCTCCCACTTGAATACCTCCAGTGACAGTACTCACTTCCTTGTGAAGATTCCCGATCCATATTTGGATAGCTCTAATTATTAGGAAAGTTCCGGGTTATATTGAACATAAAGTTTGCTCACTATCTCTTAGCTTGGGGGGGAAGAAAGACAGAGTTTCACTTCAGAGGTGTTTAAACACATTATCAGTGAAAACACCAACTATATCCCAAGAAAGATATTAGAAGGGTTCTACTGATTATTGACTGTTGACTTTGGGCTGTATAATAGTAATGAAAGAATTAAAAACGAGGGCCAATCTTGTCACCCTAATTTATTATCTTTTATTTTTACGTAACTTTAGTTTCTGAAAATATTCCTTTTGCCTTCCCCACCCAGAGAGCCATCTCTTGTAACAACCGAAATGAAAATCTTAAGTGGGGGAATAAAAGCAGTTCAGTAAAACTAACAAACACATCAACTGAGTCTGACAGTAAATATGTTTTATGCTCATTTTCCTCTCCCTTCCACCCCCCTGCCTCTGGTAAGAAATCAAGTAAATATAATTTTTTTTCATCTCTTGTCAAAGGCTACATGTAATTTTGTAAGGATACACACACACATACACACATACACACATGTCTCTCTCTCTCTCTCTCTTTCTCTCTGTGTCTATATGTTTATATATACCTTTGATGAAGGAATTTGGCCTTGGAGCCAGAGTGGCAGATGCTGAGTGACCCAAACCAGAAGGTATTTTAATGGAGTAAAATGGATGGTCTGATTGCATCTTGGGAGGTGTGTAGTGCTGTGAGAGACCTAAACACTTAGTACTGGCATTTTAGTCAAATGATGTTACCACATAAGTTGCAGTTCTTCTGACTCCTAATCCAATTAGGACACAGCAGTGTGGAATTGACAGGGTTAATAGTGTCTGAGACAAATTTACTGGGACAAAACAGTTTGACTGGTAGCAGTAGAATTGTAGAGTTGCAGAGGAGACTTCTTTTGGGGTCCTCTGTTGTCAGCTTTGTCGGAGAGAATTACGTAGTGAGAACTGGTAGATCAAATACCAAGGATACCTCTGGGGTGGGGAGAAGGCTCGATACAGATCTGATGAAATGAATGAGTCAAATGAAGAAGAAAGTAGGGACACCTGGGGCCAAGGCAGAAAGATAAAGCAGGCAAAATAGGAATAATACTACAGGTAGAGGTCAGAGGCAAGGCAGGCCCAAGGAATAAGGACAGAATGTCAGAAATCTAAAAGCAGAAGAATCTGGGGAGGATTGTAGGGTGATTGAACATCTTTTGAAGGTATTAGTGACCCCGGTGGCCCCAGACTGTCTGCCTCTTAAAGGTTGCTATCTTTTAGTTCCCAGTAACTGGTTTAGACCTAACATTTATCATAAGATCATCAAGTCATAGCTTTAGAGCTATAGGGTACCTTAAAGGTCATGTAATCCAGCTCACCATTTTACAGATGAAGAAATTGAAGCCCAGAGAGGTCAATGGCATGTCTGGGGTTGCACAGGCATCAACTAGATGAGGTTGGATTTGAACTCAGGTGTCTGATTCCATAGATGTTGGAATCCATTCTCTCTCCTTTATCTTTATGTTGTGTTTTGCATTCAGCCTGCTTGATGATTTCTTTTGTTTTACTGATGGCTTCATTGGGAGCTATTAATACAGCAGAACAGCGGTTTTTGTACAGTGGCATAGCAAAACAGGAATCATTGTTGAACATGGTGGGAAGAATTTAGCTCAGGAGCCACTAGTGAGCGGGCCAACATCTTGGTGCTGCTTGCCACTCCATCTGTGTTGTCTGCATTTTTTAGCCTTGAGCCTTCTGGAAAACCTTCATAGACATAAGAGAAGTCCCTTTCTCAGGTAAAAAAAAGTAATGGAAGCCTTCTAGGGGTCATGGAGGGCATTCAGGGTGCCGTTGTTACCATTGTTCCACTGCTTCCGTCCTTGCCTCAGCCCGTCCCAGGGATGGTCCCCAGCACTGGGCCTTCCAAGGAACGTAACCTCCTTTTAAGGAGGGGGCCCAGGACAATTATTTATTTCCTCATTTCTTGCCAGTGCCCAGCTCTTGCACTTCTCTGTTATGCCATCATGCCTTAGGGTCCTCATCCTTGGGAAATCTCACCAGCCTTGTGACTCACATATCTACCCTCTGCCCTTTCTTCGGAAGGTGGAGCCATGAACTCCAAAACCTCCATCTAAGGCAGTTATCACCTCGTTCCCTACCCACTTCATTGCTGTTGGCCGTCTCTATCTGCC
>CM053585.1:465301127-465356018 GCA_028646515.1 Pseudochirops corinnae
TTTTTTTTTTTTTTGGAGGGGAGAAGACACAGGACAGTTGGGGTTAAGTGACTTGCCCAAGGTCACATGGCTAATAAATATCAAATATCTGAGGCTGGGTTTAAACTCAGGTCCTCCTGACTCCAGGGCTGGTGTTCTATTTACTGCGCCATAACAAAGAATTTTAAAAGGTAAAAAAATACATAAACCAAAAATCTTAAAATTCTGACATTATGTTCAGTGATCTGCATCCATTGTTTCTACCTGCTGCATGGTTGAGGGTAAGGGAGGTGTCTTCTCTTGTCCCTTCTTTGGCACCAAGTTTGAGCCTCATAATTTCCTAGCATTCAGTTTTGATTGTTTTATCATTTTCCCCATTTCTGCATATTGTTTTTCTGGTTCTGCGTACTTTATATAATTGTACATGTCTTGCTGTCTGTGTTTGTGTTCATCATACATATTGTTTCTTATAGCATAGTAATATTCTATTTGTATTCACAGTTTATGACTCTGGATAAGTCACATAATTTTTAATTTTTAGACATTCCCATTGATAGGAAACTACTTGGTTTCTATATATTTACTATTATGAAAACTGCTTTTAACTAGTACTTTGTTGAATGTGATATCTTTCTTTTTGTCTTCAATTTTCTTGAAACAGAGTAATAGGATCTCTGGTAAGGGTTTGAATATTTGAGTCATTTTCTTAACATAGTTTCGGTTGCTTTCCAGGATTGTTGGGCCACTTCACAGCTCTACCAAATGTGCCTGCCTTCCTGCGAGTTCTCCAGCATTGGTTTGTCCCATCTTTTGTCATTTTTACCAGTTTTCCCAGTATGAGGTGAAACTTCAGAGTCTTGGCAATTTTCATATCTCTTAGTAATCTGAAACATTCCTTTATATGGTTGTTAATATTTGCAATTTCCTCCCCAGAACTATGTGTTTGTAATCTTTTGTCTATTGGGAAAATGACTTTTGCTTCTATGTTTCTTTTTCTATATATCTTGGATATCAGAGATCAGATCTTTTTAAAGGTTTTCCAGTAGACCACTTAATTTCTATTCTAGTTGCATTACTTTTGTTCATATATGAGGTTTTCTATTTCATGTAATAGAGATTATTTTATTTTTTGTAATATTTAATATTCCATTCTGTATTTGCATTTGCAGGTAAATGATGCCATTAATTAATAAAAAATCATCATTACTAATGTTCACCTTCAATTAAAACTCTTGTCTAATGAGTATAATGTTGTGTATATACTACCATTTAGTCTGTAGCAGTAATGACATGACATACTCACTTTTGAGTTAGTTTGGAGGAAGAGATTAGACCTGAAAGAATGAAATGTCTCAAACATAGAACGTGATATTTATAACAGATGAACAATGATTAGCTCAGTAAGTCAATATCTCTGACAAAACAAGGCCGAAAATATAACTGACTTAAAGAAGCATTTAAATACATTCTTTGGGTTAGAAACCGTTTGCAGTCCTTTTAGGGAAATGAACAAGCTTTTCAGCTGGAAGATGTCTTAGAGATTTGCTGGTTCACTCTTTCATTTTACTGTTGAAATAACTGAGGTCCATAGAGGTAATGTGGCTTCTCCCATGTCAGAAGTTTAAAAAAAATTCTGTTGAATTCAGAGATTATTTGGGGGATCTATTGGTAGCTTTGGGTAGTAGAGAGCCAGCCGCAAAGGCAGGAAGACCTTGGTTCATGCTTCCCTGCAGATGGGTACCTGATGTGTGATTCTGGGCCAAGTCACTTCATGACCAGGGCTCTAGCCAGCTCTCCAAGGCCGTAAGTTGCAAAGAAAGTGCTGATCTGTATTGCTAAAAGGGGCTTATTATGCTAGTAAAATAACAGGCCCATTCTGTAGCTCTGTCCCCATCCTGATTTCTATTGAGGGCATCTCCTTATAAGTTTTTGAGGATAAGGAGGACAGTAATACATATATTTGCATCTTATGATCTAAAAAAAATTTCTTTGCAACAACTCTTCAAGATATGTAGTTTATTATTATCCTTGTTTTTACTAATGGGGACATTGAAGCCTGTCAGCTGCCATGCTCTCCCATAAATTGCTTATTGGCATCACTGTCAGAGACTGCTGGATTGGATGGACCGTGAATGTTGTTGTCTCTGTTTGTTAACATATTTGGTTTTAGGGGAAGGCAGGCATGCTGTGATTTAAGACACCTTAATATTTAAAAACTTTGATGTTACAAATTACCAAAATTAGGGTAGGGCAATTTTTCAAAGCATTTATCAAGAGCTTCTTTTTTTGTGATTTCCCTTAATACATTAAAATATAAATTATACATTATTGTTTCATAAATATATCCTTAGTTTATAAAAATTAGAAATATAAAAATATATCCTAAATTTTAAAAGACCCTGATCTTAAAATATCTTAGGAAATCATTTCCAAATCTAGGTAAAGTTTGTTTTGTTTCAACCTATTCAGCCTTAAAAGAGAAAGGAAACTTATTTAGTAATTTCAGTTGTGTTCATCTCTTTGTGATCCTCTTTGAGATTTTCTTGGCAAAGATACTGGAGTGGTTTGCCTTTTCCTTCTCCAGTTCATTTTATGAATGAGGAAACTAAGGCAAACAGGGTTAAGTGACTTACCCAGGGTTATCTTGCTAATAAGTTTCTGAAGCCAGATTTGAACTCAGATTTTCCTGACTGCAGACCCAGTGCTTTATCCACTGTGCTGTCTCAAAAGGAAGTGATCTCATTAGGATTGTCTAAAACAGATTATT
This sequence comes from Pseudochirops corinnae, assembly GCA_028646515.1. Classification (NCBI taxonomy): domain Eukaryota; kingdom Metazoa; phylum Chordata; class Mammalia; order Diprotodontia; family Pseudocheiridae; genus Pseudochirops; species Pseudochirops corinnae. The sequence goes on from CM053585.1 coordinate 465,303,874, forward strand.
TTATAGTTACTCCTTTATCCTAAATGATCTCAGGCCACTGACTGACTTATAAATATTTTTCAAGTGTCCCAAGTCCTGTATTAGACTGAAGAGAATGTGGTTATAAAGAATCTATCCCTTGCTTTCATAGAAAAGCCACCAATCTTAAGTTAAAGAGTCCATATTTGTGGAGATTTAGGGAGAGAATAATAGACTTGTTTGTTTTAGCTTGTTTTTGTAAGTTTCTGAAGAAGGTAGTGCTTTCTATATATGGAGTTTTGCTTGGGGCTATTCCAAGTCTCCTTGGAATACCTGAATCTCCTTCAGTCCCCTCTTCTGTACCCCTTAGGCATCCACATTCTTATGCTAGCTTTTTTTGTTCCCTCTCTTTAGTAGTTCATGGCCATTATGATACTGACCCACTAGTGTAATTACTTCTTGTGCCTGAAGAAACTTATAGTTGGTACATTTTTCTCCCCTTCCCAAGTAATTGCTTCTTCCCTCATTTGAGAAGCCAATGTCATATTGTCACCAAAGCTGTTGAGAAATTCTTGTTTCCTTTTGAACGGTGTAGACAACATAAATTAGATCGGCAGAAATTCCCAGTCCTTTTCCTTTCGATTTGCCCAATTAAGTTAATTTTAATTGTAAGTTTTATAGCATAGTAATATTCTATTTGTATTCACAGTTTATGACTCTGGATAAGTCACATAATTTTTAATTTTTAGACATTCCCATTGATAGGAAACTACTTGGTTTCTATATATTTACTATTATGAAAACTGCTTTTAACTAGCTAATCCTCCTTTATCCAGCTTGATATTAGGTTAGACATTCATTTCAGAAGTACAGTTAGTCCTCAAGTTTTATGAGGATAATGTTCCTAGAAAATAGAATGAAAGCCAAAAATGCAGATGTTGATACTTTGAACCTCTGAGAAATAGGGGGTTAGAGTCCCATGACCACCCAAAACTGTAATCTTTCTCTTGTTGTTTAGTCATTTTTCAGTTGTGTCTAACTCTCTGTGACCCTGTTTGAGGTTTTCTTGGCAAAGATGCTGGAATCGTTTGCCATTTCCTTCTCCAGCTCATTTTATAGATCAGGAAAATGAGGCAAACAAGGTTAAGTGCCAGCGGTCACACAGCTAGTGTTTATGGCCAGATTTGAACTCAGGTATTCTTGATTTCAGGGTCAGTGCTTTATCCACTGATACACTTTTCTGCATACAGTTCTTTATAAGAAAACATTAATTCTGATAATATGCACTTTCCTTAACATAGTAACAATAAAACACAGAATAAAACTGGTAACATGCAAAACATTTTTTCTCTCTGGTAATTCCCAAAAATTGTGATTTTCTTGTGTGCTAACAATCCAGTTTAAAACAGCAACAACATTGATTTCAGACGATGTTCACTTTTTATAGCACAGAAAGTCTATAGTACTGTAAATACTGTACGGCAAATAAAATTCTTAAAACGAAAACTTTTTTTTACCTGAATTTTACTGTTTCAGATGGTGGCATTAGGGATGTTGTACTATATATTATACTGCTACAAACCTCTCTCTCTACCTTGGCGGCCCTCCGAACACAGAAGTTGCTTGAATTTTAGTCACTGCTGTTAGAAGACTGAAACTGGTGAGGTCTTGCTATTACCTCCCATACTCAGTCCTTTAAGTCTGGTGAACAGCTTTGGAGTTTATGAAGCATGATCCAGTTTGAAGCAGTCCATCAGTGACATCTGCTTTCTGCTCTGAGATCCTCAAGGATGTTGGAATATGGGAGCATAGCAGAGCCTAGTAGGATTTCAATTGTTTGGTCAACTTGCTTGCACTGAACCTAGCATTTTTTTTTTCTCTACTTCACATAGCTCAAATGTATGGGTTTGCCAACATGAAAATGAAAATGAAGTTGCTAATAAAATGACCTGAATGCTTGAAGTTGCAGTAATTGCAAATATTGAAGATGGTCTATCAGCAGCTTACGATGAGTCAAGTGACTTATGGGCTTATTTAGTGAAATGGAGAAATTGAAAAGATTTGCTTCTTTTTTTCTCTACAGTGTGATGCAGCTCCCTATGTTAATTCCTTATCCCAATTTAAAATATTTCTTGGTTGCTTTCTATCATCTGTATTCTTTCTTTCTGTTCATATCTCAGTGCTTTGATTTTCCAAACCATCAGCTAGAATTACATAGGGATTTCATTTGTTGTTAAACTTCATTAGAAATGGAGTAACATAATGCTGAAAAAGTTTAGTACAAAGTTCACCTAGAACTCTGGACTAGGAAAAGAAAAAAGATAATGAAGCAAAGAAAGAGGAGAGATTAGCCATCATATTATTGTGAAATTTCCTATGCAAACCAATGTGGTTTAAATTATTGAATCAAAAGTAAATATTTTCCAAGTGGATACTGGCCCTATTTGTTGCTCTGCTGAGAATCGGAGAACATACTGGGATATTGGGAAACTTGTTTTTTAGTGTGGTTTTTTTTTTTTTTTTTTGTGATAAGATGGATTTTACACCAGATTTTTGTTGCTTCACTTTCTATGCCTCATCCTTCCTACAGTATATCTGTTGCTCCTTAAATCTATTTTTGCAGGTGGGAGTGGGGGTGGGGCAAAACAGGAAATACTACAAATGCCAATTTCCTTAAAACAAGCTTTGTTCTGGCAAATTGTGTTGTAGTTGTTGTACTTTTATTCTTATCATCATCATCTTCATCACTGAGAGATATGACAAATCCATTGCCAGTTTTTTAAATTTAATTTTTTTTACATTATAAAAATATATTATCTGCCACTCACTTCTACCCCATTTGAAAAAAAAAAAGAAAGAAAAACAAAAGCATTGTAACAAATATGCTTAGTCAGGCAAGACTAATTCCTACATTGGCCTGTCCAAAAATATGTCTCAGTCTGTACGCTTAGTCCCTGGATTGCCTGTTTAATTGTGAGTTCTCTGGAATGGCTATTCATTGCATTAATCTTTCAGAGTTATTTTTCTTTATAATGTTGTTACTGTGTTTCAAATATCAAATGTAGTCCCTAATAAGGAAGCATAAGAGAAATAGTACCAGTGCCAATGAGCAAATATCAGAGTTGGTTTTGAATTTACAAGCATGGGAAGGATCATCTGTGATTTCTTCCTAGTTTAGAAACTCACTCTAACCATGGCACTTATTTGAAGTAACAGCACGTCGATCACTTCTGTAGCAGAGAGCAAGTTCCTCGGAAGCAGGACTGTTTGGTTTCTGTGTTTGTATATTTTTGTGCCTATCAGGGGGCCTGTTGCACTGTGGTTACTTAACAGATGTGTGTTGACTGCGGGGAAAACACAGCAAACCATGGGAGCCAAAGGCAGGCTTAGGCAGAGCAAAAGGTTTTAGTGTCCATTAATCCTGATATCTTTGATACACGAAAGTAAATGGAATCTCCTTATAGAAAAATGGGTCAGCAGAAAGATAGCCTTATGCCTTCTATATACTGGTTTGTAACCATAAAGAATTTTTAAACTGAATCATCAGAATTCCCATGAAAAATGTACTTTTGGAGTTCATTTATAAAAATAATTATCTCTTCCTGTTTTTAGAGACAAAAAAAAAAAGGAATTAAAATGTGCTGTTCATCTTACTCTCTTAACAGTATATTAAACATGCACTGATAAAACAAATCCTTATCTGTTATATACCTGTGTACACATACATACATATATTCATATACATATTTATTTTCTAATAGCAATGATTCATGAGTTCAGTGATAAATAATGTCTATGCATCAAACCTCAGTGTCATATCTAGAACTAGAAGGAGCCACTTCTCTCAGTTAAGAATTACAGCCTAGCAACTCAAGTATTTAGGAGGTATCACTGAGACCAGACAGCAGTATGTTCAGAGTTTTCAGATTGGAGATATGACTTTTGGTTCATAGCTCCATTTAATAGTTATGTTTTCCCATCATTTTAGCCACCCGGAGATGCAAGATATTTAAATCTGCTGAGTTAACCAATCAGATTTTGTGTGGCAAACCTCTCACTTAAGACTTTCAGGCTAAAAACACAGTCAGTAGTTTCTATCCTAATACATACATACTGCATTCTCATGCTGAAATATGCTTCTGTACCAGTATTTATGCTTCATAGTTTTTAGGCTCATCATTAGATGGTTTCCCCTAATCTGAACAGGCAGTGGAGTTTCAAAATTTCTTCTTTTATCACTTAATTGGCAGTTTTTTTTCCCCCAAGTCCAAACTCTTAGAAGGAGGAGTTCCTCTTCTTATCTATTATTTCTTTCATTATCTTGCTAATTAAGATTTTATGAAATTTTATTATAAAGAAGGATTTTGTGAGTGGGGATGGTCATTGGGTAGTGCCTGTAATGTTTTTAAAAAGTAGCATCAATAAAACTTTAAAAAAAAAATAGACTAGACTACGAGCTGTTCCCCAAGCTGAGGGAAGATAATTTGTTTACCAGGATGCCTAAGTGCTCAGATATAGGATTCTTTCACTGAACAAGGGTAGAAGAAACTAAAGAACATGTACTCTTATGGGAGGAAGAATATGAAATAATTTTTTAACCACTTGCCACTAATATGGCCTCAGATCAACCCATATGTAATTTAGCTTTTCCCCCCGAACTCCTAACTCTGGCTGGAGTTTGTGCATATTGGTTCTTAGTCACGATATATTTAGTGTTCCAAACAGCTGGGAATAGAATATAGCTCATTAAGTCAAAAGATGTTACCAAGGCTTCCTTAGCATCCAGAAGAATAGTGAATATATTCCGCAGGCTGACATCTAACGTATCCATTTCTTTACCACCTAGTGTTTTCCTGCTTTTATTGAAAAGTCTTCTGGCCCCATTGCATCTTTGAATGATGTTCACAGTTTCTACCAGCTGTTTCCTTTTTTATTCTGTTATCTGTCTCCTTTGGCTTTTCATTAAGTTCGTGGTGTATCCTATGCCTGTTATTAAAAAAAAAAGTGCCTTATGCAGTTAGTGCTTGTTTAGCTTGACTTTTTTTTAAAGCTCAACTTGTGTTGTCTTTGGTTTATGGGACTTCTTGTGAGGAGTTTCCTCTGTTGATACAGATTGGCATCTGCTCTGCCACTTCAAGTCTTAGAGATTACCTTGTTTTAATTTATCAGTGGTTTATGTAACCCATTACTGTTATCAATAAAAAAAAAATCATTCAGCTCACACACTATAGATTTCTGATGCAACCCACTACTAAAAAACTTGGATGTCCTTGATGTCTGTGATGGATGAGAAGGGGAAGAAGATGGAGACTATGTAGCTGATATGGTACCCTATCACAAGTCTTTCCAGCTTTGAGACAAGTTCTCTCCCCACTAAGCCAGTGTTACCTATCTTATTTTGTAAATTAAATTGTAAATATAGAAAACAACATTTCAAGAATTATGCTCTCTCTTAATAGGCATGCATAAAAATATGTGTTCAAACCCATTCTAAGGACACACATTATTAACTATTTACCGCCATTTTAGGCAGCCAAGACTGACCAGAGAATATTCATCCAAAGGAGTGTCTCTGGCTACCAATATAGCTAGGGAGATCCTGTGGCAGGACCCTGGGGGAACTAAGAACTTTCAGGGCTCTCTAGATCTAGGACAAAAATCTTCTATACCAGCAATGATGAATCTCACCTCATACATGTGTCTAAGAGTCTAATCTGGGCTTTTCATAAGGAAAGGACCTGTTGTCAATCTCCATCCAGGAACCCTTGTAATTTTCTTTCTATGTCTTCCTCTTGCTACTTATGACCTCTCTTTCCTACTTCACTCTCATCCCAGTGCAATAAAGGAGCTCTACTGGACAAAGATGGCTCTCTTCCTGGCCAAAGATTAGCCATGCCAATACCCCATCAAGGCCTTCCCTCCCTCATCCTTATGTTCCAAAATTATCTGAGATCTTACTTCCCCTTGTCGCCTTTTCTTAACTCAAAAAACACCTTACACATACCGCAAAATAATTTCATTTTCTCAACTGGATCTGGCTTCTTAACCTTTCTTCCCATGCCACCTTCTCCTTTTCCCCTCCTGGCTTTATATTAAACTTCATTATCATGTAGGAGACATCCTTTCATATCCCACCCCTACCCCTTTCCCCAGTAAAAATGAGGTAGGCTAAAATGAGTCTCAAGAAATGAAAGCTGAAGATTTTAGAAACTTAGGTATAGAAAATGAACCTGTGATGTCACTGGTATAGGGAACTCCTTGGTGAGAAACTCCTTTTATTGAGATAAGTAAGCTTCTTATTTGAAATTTACAACCTCAGCAAATTGCCTAGAACAGAGGCACTCAACACTTCTCAGAGGAAACCAGATTAAAATATAATTGGGAAATGTTTTTAAAATACCATAAAACATAGGTAACATTATATTTTAAAACTAAGTAAATATGTGGCCTGCAGGACCCTTCTGCATGGATTAGTGTTTGAGTTCTATACCACTGACTAGACTCTAGACCTCTAGTTCTTCAAGTGGCCCTTTGACTGAATCCAGATTTCACAGAAAAAATGCCTTAATAAAAGGATTTGTTCTGTAAAACTTTAACTTGGTCAAAAAAGTTGTATCCAAGAACCTAAAAGGCCACAGGTTCCCTACTCCTGGACCAGAGCCTTGGAGAAGTTCAGTATCTTGCCTCCATTATGTATCTTGAGTAGGAACCTGAATCATGGTCTTCCTGTCTCAGAGGCCAGCTCTTTTCTATTCATCATGCCACACTGCTTCTCTTAGGAATTGAGTTCATAGAAAAGTGGAAACTTGAGAAAAATTTAAGTATAGTTTAGGAACATATTTTATATAACTAGAAGTAATGATAAAATAATCATGTTTGGTATATGAAATTTGAAAGTATATTTTTAGACAGTAATTTCATACTTAGTAACTGAATTTTCTTTTGAATATTTAATTTTTTCTTATAAACTGAGCAAAAGTTGCTGTATTTTGAAGAGTCCAGCATCATATTTTTTTTTTCTGGTTTCTGAGAAGCAACCCGAAACTTAAGAACCAAAGAAACCATCAACATTTTAGATTTTTAAAAAAGGCATTGTTACTTCCACAGAGTTTGATGGTGTCCTAGGTCCCAGACTCTGGCTTCCAGCTAGGGATGAAGGGGTCATGGCTAAAATGTTTCAACTATAAAAATATCTATCTTAAATTATCAACCATATGTGATGAATGCTTTTAAATGTTCATCCTTGCTGGCTCTTCTCTCACTCCCATAATACCTTTTTAGTAAAATTTGAACTTACTAAACTACCTTTAATTTTTTTCTGGATTTTTGAATAGCTCTTCAGTTTTGTTTTGTGATTAGGCTAGCATGTGAATTTTGGTACCATGATTCCTAAAATGAAATAGAAAATTGTATGTAATAAATTTGTCTTCTCAAAGTATATGGGATTTGGTTGTGGCATTCAAAATTAACCTACCACAAGTTCAAAAACTATACCTGAATCAAAACCATAGAAGGAGAAGAATGGTTTACAGCAGTATAATTATTTTGTTCTGTAGAGTTGATAATTGACTTATTCAGAAGTAATGAGATAATTCAGATGTAAATTCATTTCTGAGAAGACATTTTAATAATGGATAATTAACAAAATTGTGTTACAAGTAGGGGAAAAAAAGACCATTTACCAAGGAATAGGGAATGTTTCTGTTGGAGGTTAAAGCTCTCCATCACTGCATTGCTAGAAAGAGTCTCTGTAAATACTGTATATTCTGAGATTTTGGGGTGAGAATTACATTAATTGAGTGTAACCCAGAAATAGTCCTGAAAGTGATTGCCTCTGAGAAGGCAACGATTGAAGATCTGCCTCTGCTGATTGACTGTATCACCTGATTACAGTAACAATGTGGGAGATGCTGTTTTTCTTATTTCTCTTGTTCTCTTTTCTTAAGAATGCTTAGAAATTTTGTTCTTTTCTATCTACTTTCCTAGTATTTAGAAAATGAGTGTCATTTGAGGTTCAATAGTGGGGTCTTTTTGTTAGCTTTAATAGTACACTGCAGTACTTTTGGAGTCCAACACCTAGTAAGGGATAGAGATACCTTGCCAGATAACATTCATGAGTTGCTGTGACCAAAAAAATTCACCACCTGCTATCCAACCTGACTTGCTTCTTGGATGACAGGAATACAGTTTGTCACTAGGTCCATATTTTAAACCTTTCGAGCTTAGTAGGACTTGCTAGAGAGAGCTTATGCTAAACTAACATAGGGGAAACCCAGAGTCACTCAAGCGCCACACTGAGCCATCAGAGCTGGACTTCATTGGAAGCAGTATTATCATCAGTTTTAGAGAAATTATGAATGAAGCTTTGCATTGTGGCTGACTCTCATACCTTGCTGGCAAAGTATTCATTTTCTCTTTTCTCTGTTTGATATCTTTTCTTTATGGATGCTTCAGCTTAAATAGCTCTTGTTGCACAATGCCAAAATGGTAAGTGTCTATGTCTAGATAATGTAGATGTTGAATATTAACACTTTTCCCATGACTCTCTTTGGTACAGTTTAGGATCTGAGGCCATATGGCAAGGTTTGAGTGAAACCGTCTTTGGGAATTCAGTTTAATGTGGTCAGCAGCAAAAATCTGATGACACCATCTAGTACTAAGTATGAACCATGTATTCTTATGTTACACTTGGGCAATGTCATGACTCAGGTGACTTCATGTAGGGTAGGCCTGGTGGCATAGCCTGTAAACTTGAGGAAATTGTGGCTAGCATTTACTTCAGCTCCTTTGCATGTGTCACTGTACATTCCATAAAAGAAGAAGACAATGTCATGGGGACAAATTTTTTGTTGGTGCCACTTCTGTTTGGACTTGGACTTCAGAGAAACCCTTTTTGTCCCTCTGGTAGCATTGGCAGGACTTCAGACAACTAGACTGAAAAAGCAGCCATGAAATTAGATTCTCCCTTTTTGTTAACTTCACAGTTACTTATATCACTACAACCTCTCACATCAGCTCTGAGAGATCTTTGTGTTTATAGAATGTCTAAGCATTTTTAGACTTAAATGAAAGCCTTACCTGTATTAGTTTCAATTTAACAAACATTTTAAAAAGGTTTTGCTCAGAACTTTATATGCTTTTGCTGCTGACTGTGATTCTGGGTAGGTCTTGATTAGTGGCTCAATGTATGTATCGAACTATGTCCTCTGGCGGTGTATAGTGGTTTTTTTTAATTGCCTGAGTTCCTAGATCATCAGGAAACATGTTTTTCTTGTTTCCTCTCTGTTTCAGATGTATAAGTTTGACCCAGTTTTCAAAGCCCTTCCATTTTGTCCTCAGTTGAAGAACCTTGGCTAATTTTAATCAGCCCTGAGCTGTCAACCTTGTTCATCAATGTCACATTAACATCATTTCTGTTCATCAATGTCACATTAACAGAAAATCTGAACTCACTGATTAGCAAAGTGGATGGAAATCACAGCTCTGTGTGTGGCCAAATAGCTGCTCATCAGCCAGGCTTGTGAGGGAGACCGATCGTTTAATGCAGGCCTTAATCAAGGTCTGAGCCTTGTTTTCTCTGCACTTAAACTAAGCAGCATTGAATTACACTAACATGTAAACACAGTCTTTTATACATGTACACACAGACAGAGCTCGTGTTATGTCAGTGTTAAAAGGCAGTCAAACTTTATCAAACAAAAGATACAAATCAACAGAAATTGAAGTTACCTTATCAATGATCACAGGCCTGCAAATAAAGACAGTGTGTTTCCTTTCAATCTCAACAAAGAGCAAAAAACTCTGATTGAGTACTATCAGATGATGGACATTGAGAGGCAAAAGATTAAAATCTTAGGAAATACACTAAGTGATTGTTATTTTGTGATGACCCCAGGGCATTCATTTCAGAGCCCCAAAGATGTTTTTTTTTCTTCCCAGATTGCTAATTGTGCAGGCCACAGTCTGGTGTGTGAAAGGCGGGATGGAGGTATAGAAAGAGGGTGCTGGCCTTGGAGTTGGAGACCTTTGGGAGAGTCCTGTCCCCTCTTAGTCCTCATGCTGACTCTGTGACTATCCATAAGGCACCTCTCTGTCATTCAGTTTCCTATCTGCCGAACAAGGATAACAGCACAACCTGCCTCCCAAGATTGTTGTGAGGATCAAAGGAGATAGTCATTGTGCTTAGTACAGTGTCTGTGCATAGTAAGGACCATATAAATGTTAGCTATTATTAGCTTTGTCATTATTATTATTAAAATGATACTTACACTACCTGTCTCATGATTTCAAGGAAATTATTCTTTATTCAAGGAAAATCTTTGTAAATTTTAAATTTTTGTGTGAATGTAAGTTTTTTGCTAATCTTATTCCTGCTATATATCAGGAAAGTTTGTTTCTTTTCTCCTGGCTCACTCCTTAACTTTGGTCAGATCTTCTAAATTCCTTGGCCCTAATATTCCTGTCTAGGTAAATTAGTAGGTGCCAGAACTAGATCCATCAAGAATGTAGATGTATAGTGAAGATCAGTAGAATGGACGTCATTCCAACTTAGACAAAGAGCATTATGCATAAATGAATGCCGAACATTGGTAATTCACATTGTTCAGCAGCATTTTTTTAGTCTCTGGTATATACTGAGATGTAAAGTAGCAGAGAGTGATATATTCATGTGATGTTGATGCTTGTAAGAGATAGGCCCACACTAAGCCACCCTTGCTTCTAGCCCCTATTGGCTGACAGCCATATAAATCTTTCTCTTCTTTTTCTCTTTTCTGTTCCACAAGGTTCTGTTTCTTTCTTAAAAAACATATAAGAGGAGATGACAAAAAGAGACACTGAAATATCCTGTTCTACCATACAACTTCTTTTCCTAAGCCCCTGTCCTATTCCAGGTTCTGACTGTTGATGGTCCTTATTCATATTTGTCTGGAACTCCTAGGGTTGGTAGACTTGTCAGTACAATTCTGTATTTGTGGCTTGAGAGTATGTTTAGAACATAGATATATTTTGTGACTTCTAGAAGAAATTCCGCCCCAGAGCAAACTCAGGGCAACTGTTCTCCTCCTTTTATGCAATAATACTTCTTCAGATATTTGAAGACATTTGCCACATTTTCTTGTTTTTTACTTTGTCTAAGAATCTCCAGTATTTTCAACCATTCCTTCTAGGATGATCTTTCCAGAGCCCTGAACATTTTGTGTTTATTAAAGTATGATTCCATCTTTTGAATATAATACTTCATATCTACAGTACTAACCTCCCTTGCTATTTCCCCACTAGCTGACCAGCCACAGAAACTACCAATCTGGCCCCGGAGGACTTAGCCCTTTCCTGCATGTGGCTCCAGCCCTGTATTCCTGCTGTCCTGATTGATGATCGTCTCAGTTGCCCACTATGTCTAAGCCTGGGCTAAAGTCAATAACTTATATCCATTCCCCCAACAGTCACTTTGTCTCTATAATGAAATAAAATCTTATTGCTCCTGGAAAGGATGTGTCACCTTGTACCCCTATGACTCCACACACCATTCCTATAACATTCCAAAATACTCCTTCCTAGCCACAATTCCCTTTCATGTGTCCACTCTCTTTTAGAATAGAAACATTTTGAGGGCAAAAATTGCATTTGCTTTAGTATGTGATTCCCCTAGCTTAGCGCAGTGCTTAGCACAGAATAAGTACTTTTTCAGTGCTTTGCCATTTATCCATATCTGGTCATAAGGCAGAACTCTAAGGGAATTATTATTTATGATCTGGACTTCATACCATATAGCTTAAGATGGCATCAGCTTACTTAGCAATAGTAAATTATTCTTTGGATGGAGATTGTTTGTGGTGAACTAAAAGAATAACGATTTTAAAAAATACTTTCAAAATTGATAGGCTTTCTGTTTTTACATCATTGTCATTTTCCAGTCTACTAACTGCCCTCTTCTCAAGCCTTCCTCTGAAAAATAATAACCGCAGCCACAAAGAATAACTCAGCCGCCGCCTCCAGCAAAAAGGGCAGCGTTCCACATTGACGGTCTTTCCTCCTCATCTCTATTCCCAGGATGCATCCTTACAATTATATAGCACGAGGCTTAATTTAAATGCGCTTTTCATTTACAGTATTATAATCGTACATGTTGTTTGATTTCCATGGTCTGTTTACTTTGTGTGTTAATATATCTTTCTATATTTTTCGGCATTCCTTTGTTATTTCTGTGTGTGTTTGTTTACCGCGGTTTTTTTCAGTCTTGCCTAAATGATGGGTATTCATTTTATTTCCTTTTTTTTTTTTCTACTACAAAAACTGGTGCCAAATATTATATGAACAGATGCAAAATCAAGAAAATAGAATCAGGAAAATAATATATACAATGACTATAAAATGTAACTAAAAAAACAATTCCAGTCTCATAGAAACTTAATGCTATGAAATCGTAATGACCAAGCTATTCATTAAAGAGGAGATATGAGAAGATGTCTCTACCCCCTTATTCTTTTTTTAAAATTAATTTATTTTTAATTTTCAACATTCACTTTTATAAGAGTTTGAGTTCGAAATTTTTCCCCCTTCTTCCCCTCCCCCTCCCCAAGACAGCATGCAATCTGGTATAAGCAACACATGTACAATCATACTAAGCACATTTCACACATTAGTCATGTTGTGAAAGAAGAATCAGAACAAAAAAGGGAAAAGCATGAGAAAGAAAAAGCAAAAAACAAAGAAAGGAGGAAATAGTATGTATGTTTCGATCTGCATTCAAACTCCATAGTTATTTTTCTGGATGGGGATAGTATTTTCTATCATAAGTCTTTTGGAACTGACTTAGATCATTGCAGTGCTAGAAAGAGCTAAGTCTGTCAAGATCACATCACACAATGTTGCTGTTACTGTGTACAATATTCTCCTGGTTCTGATTAGGTCATGCAAGTCTTTCCAGGTTTTTCTGAAATCTGCTTGCTTATCATTTCGTAGGGAAAAATAGAAACCATTATATTTATATACCAAAACTTGTCCAGTCATTCCCCAATCGATGGACATCCCCCTCAATTTCCAATTCTTTGCCATCACAAAAAAAGAGCTACTACAAATATTTTTGCATATGTGGGTCCTTTCCCCATTTTTATGATCTCTTTGAGATGCAGATATAGTAGTGGTATTGCTGGGTTATAGCCCTTTGGGCATAGTTCCAAATTGCTCCCTAGAATGGTTGGATCAGTTCACAACTCCACCAACAATGCATTAGTGTTCCAATTTTCCCACATCTTCTCCAACATTTATCATTTTTCTATTTCGTCATGTTAGCCAGTCTGATAGGTGTGATGTGGTACCTCAGAGTTGTTTGAATTTGCATTTCTCTAATCAATAGTGATTTAGAGCATTTTTTCATATAACTGTAAATTGCTTTAATTTCTTCATCTGAAAACTGCCTGTTCATATCCTTTGACCATTTATCAATTGGGAAATGACTTGTTTTCTTATAAATTTGACTCAGTTCTCTATATATTTTAGAGATGAGGCCTTTATCAGAGGCACTGGTTGTAAAATTTATTTCCCAGTTTTCTGCTTCCCTTCTAATCCTGGTTGCATTGGCTTTGTTCATGAAAAACCTTTTTACTTTTGTGTAATTAAAATTATCCATTTTGCATTTCATAATGTTCTCTATCTATTGTTTTGTCTCTGCCCCCTTATTCTTAAAGGTGAGGAAGACTATAAATATTATACTACTCTTCATATAATGTCAAATGTTTTCAATATAATTTTTGGTTTTGCTGAATCATTTTTTCCTCCTTTTTTATTCTTTATTATATGGAGTAGCTCTCTGGAATAGAGAATGGGGAAGTTTTCAATAAAAATTTAGTTTTTAAAATTCTGCTGTGAATATTGTGCTGCATATAGGTTAAATTAGGACCTTCCTTATTGTCTTTGACTTTGGGGAATACTCCCAGCATTTGAATCTCTGGGTCAAAGGGTGTGAACAGCATAAGTTGTTTTTTCATTCAGTGTTATATATATAAAGCATGATCTTCTCTGTTCTAGTCTAATACTCTTGATTTTTAAATTTGAATTTAAGACCTTACATTTGTATCTGTAAAATTTTATTTCATGTATTCCTGCTTAATATTGTGACACTTTGAAATGATTTTGATTTTTTTGTTTATTATGGTATGTTAACTCCTGCTTCCAGCTTTGTTTCTTATGAAAGTTTGATGGGCATATCATCCCCATGGAAATCATTGATTAAAAATATTGTGGCACATAGGGTTTGTTTCCTTCCTTCCTTCTGGGTTCCCATTATGCCATTAGTCAAGGCTCTTTGGCCACAGTTTTTCAATTGGCTATGAATCTGCTGAAAAGTATTATGCAATCAATATTTTAATATCTTAGTTGCAAAATTGTCATGTGAGTCTTTGTAATATGGTTTACTGAAATCAAGTAACAATTCTCTACCAACTTAGTTTAACCTATCAGAAGAGGAAATGAGATGAGTTTGGCATTATTTATTCTTTGTGAACACATGTTGACTCTTAGTGATCACTTTTTTTCCCCTGAATATTCACATACCATCTGTTACAGAATTTTTCTAGGGAATTGATATCAGATTTACTCATTTGTAGTTTTCACAATCTATTCCTTTCCCTTTTGCTAAATCAGAATAACAGTGATCCATTTCCTGTCGTCAGTGACCTCCTTAGTTTCCATGGTTTCTAAAAGGTTATTAGTGTTAGATCTGAAATTACATATATAAGTTCCTTTAGCATCCTAGGGTATAATTTAAAATTTCTATGGGCTCTCATCTGGAGAAGCATATCTTCCTTTGTTGTTTGTTCTTTATACTTCTTTTTTAAAGATCATTCATTTCTCTGGAGACAAAATAAGCGAGAAAAGGAATTCTTAACACTTTCATATTTTTAATTAGTTTATTTGTCCACTTGTCCATTTTGGAATTAACATAGAAACTCTCTATGTATGTTGTTTAAAATATTTTTTAACAAGGAGTGCTTTACTTTTAAATTTATAATATGCCAAGAAATGGAAAAATAATCTCTCCACCCCTTCCAGTCCTGTATCTTGTTTCTGTCACATTTTTGTTATCACTATTAAGAGGGCATCATTTATAGTCTCCACATGATTAGGTGATCTGTTATTTGTACTCAGATAACACCACTTGTTTCTCTTTTCAACTATTTTAAATTCAGTGTCCTTTATTGTGTTTTCATATTCAGGCTTATGAATTTCCTTCTTTGTCTAAAGGTGTTCTCTTCTACCTCTTTTATGAAAGATCTCTTTAGATCTAATAGATTCTTAATGGTACCACTGGGCCCTTGCTGTCTTGGTTTGCCTGTGATTTGGGAGATCTGCTTCAGGCCTAAAGGAGTTCTGCTTTCCTGCAGAGCCCCTGGCTCTACTTAAACTCCATCTTAAATTCTTTCACCATCCTTTGAGTCTGAGGTAAAGTGTGCTTCATATCTTTGAGATTTGAGTTTCCTGTCCCCTCAGAATCCCGGATTTGACATCCCCATGGGGGGGAATCCTTGTGGGGGCCCAGGAATACAGATTTCATTTTTTCTCTCTGCACCTTTTTTATAGGTCATTCCTAATTTCCAGAAAGTTCTTTCTTCTGTTCTTGTCCTTTTAACTCTTAACTCCCTTCAAGGTTCAGTTGAATTCCCTTTTCCTACAAGAGGCTTTTCCTTGTTCCCTTAATTGTTAGTACTGTCTTAGAAATTAGTTTGCATGATTTCCATTTTGTATTCATTTATGGTTGTACTTGTTGTCTTTCTCCTTCCCCATTCCTACCCCCATATCTGTTCCTTGATGGTAGGTACTGTTTTCATTTTGTCTCTGTAGTCCTAGTCGGTACCTAGTACAGTTCCTGGCACATGGTAGGTCCTTAATAAATGCTTGTGGAATTGAACTAATCCTTTTGGAACAAAGTGTACCCTTACATTACTGTAGCCTCATGGCACAAAATCTCACAAAGTGTACCCTTACATTACTGTAGCCTCATGGCACAAAATCTCACTTATTCTGAGGTGCAGTCATAGATTTGTAGGATCATAGAACTTCCAAGGGATGCTTGAGCTGAGTGATCATTTCATCCAACCCCAACATGTTATGAACAAGGAAAATAAAATGTGAAGAGGCCAAGTGCCTCACCTCATAGCAGAAGCTAGTTAACCAGAGAGCCTCAATCCGAATCCAAGTCCCCAGACTTCAGATCCAGGACTCAGTTTCACTTCGATTGTTTTCTCCAGTCTGTGCATTGGGATTGAGGTATGGGAGGCAATAGGTATCATTTCTAACCAACTTCTTTCTTATTTTTCAATTTAGAAATACTTGACTTCCACTGTCTTGTTTCTTCCAATATTGTTCTTCTTGTCACAGGATCATAAATGGAGAATTGAAAGTGACTTTTGTGGTAATTTACTCCAGCTTCCTCCTTTTATAGATAAACTGAGGCCCAGAGAGGTTAAAGGATTTGCTAGGTTCATAATTTAGGTAATAAGTGATAGCAAGGCTTTGAACTCAGATCCTTTGAATTCTCTAGGTCCTACCAGTAAGTCCCTTAACTATTTCCACTGTTCCACGCCACCTTCCTTCAGAGTATTTGCTAAAGTTAAAATCATAGATCTTTCTTTAAAACATCTCTGATGGCATCCAATATGAATGATGCCTGTGAATTATCCTTAATTTCCTATTAGAATAGGGGAATTTTGCTTCTTTTTCAAAATTCTGGATTTACCCTTCTTGAGGGGAGCCCCATTTATTTTTTTCATTATCACGTATTATAATCTTCATTTCATCCACCTCTTTTGCCTTTTTTTCTTCTACTTTCCTAGAACCATTTTTCCTTCTAACTTTGTTCCTTTTCTTCTATACCACTAAGCCCAGGTGATTCCCTGGCCTTAAGAAACTGAAGATGTCTTGAGATATAAATGACATGTAGGATGAGTAGCCTACACCTTTATATTATCAAATTATCCAATATTTTTGCAATCTTTGAGGGAGTTTTTAACCTTCTTCTCTTTAGTCTTCTTCATGCCCAGAACCTTGAATATATGCTGACATTGACTCTCTCCATCCATTCTGGAGACATCTGCTTCTTGGTCTTGACATTCCTATTGTGTCTTCACACACTTAGGCTTGATTTTTATTTCTTCTCAGGTAGCACATCTTATCACAGGATCATGTATCTTGATCCGAAAGGGACCTAAAGGGCAGGTTTAGACATGTTTTAAAGGGTCCTGTATATAGTCCCTTAATTACAAGAGACAAGCCATGGAGTACTTCTGGGCTCCTGCAAAGAAGTGTGCCTCGTCCTGCCCTACTTCAAACATGGAGGTTTTGATTAAACAAAGTTCTTTCTCTCTTTTAGTATTCCCAATTGGTGTCTGAGGTCCAGGGCTGCTTTTGCTGGGTGTTTTTGCCTTTACTTTTATGTCCTAGGCCAGCACATTCTACATGACAAATGAAAATCTCTAACCTTCCAAATGAACTCAGACTGGTTCTGGAGAATCTGATCCCTTTGTCCTTTGTCTGATCATCAATGCTTACCTGTTATTGACTTAAAATCCCTTAATAATTTAAACATAAACAAACTAATTTAATATCAATCCAGAGTCTGAAAAAAAAATGAGTGCAAGTTGTTTTTTTTTTTTTACTATTTTTTTAAGACTTGTTGAATGATTGATGGACCATAATATAATTATATATTTTGAAATGACTGGAATTTTTTCCTTTTATCTGATTTATTAATAGTTATGAAAGATACATAGAAATAATGGTGAGTAACTGACCCTTATGAACATGGCTAAGAAATGAACTGTTGCTGTATACTAGGTTGGACCAGTTTACCTCCTAAGTCACTTCTGGTTTTGATATCCTTCCATTCTATGAGGAATTTAGGTGAAACATCTGCGTGAGTTTCTTAATCACTAATGTTTGTGAAACACTAGACCAGAGATTTGTGCAATCTCCTTACCAAAGGAATTTGGGTGTATTATTCTGAAATACTGGGAGTGTCTTCTGAATTCTGTTAGTGTCTTCTGAAAACTTTGAGAAAGGCATAATTCAGGTATAATTCAGTTTTTGCAGCAGTGGGATGCAGTTGATGACCTCTCAGGGACTCTTCTATCTTTAGAATAGAAGAGTTCCTATGGCATGCCATTTTATAATTTAGCACAAACAAAAACTCCCTTACAAACCACCTTAGAAAGAGAAATTAGATATTTCCTGCCAAGAGTTTTGAGCACTTAGAGGAAAGGCATTAGATAAACACAAGGCATTTTTATTTTTACTATTGCCATTACTTATCATTTATGTAGCACCTGGGTCACTAATGCAATTGCTTATAGGAGCTGCAATTTTACTCCTGATGACTTCTTTTTGTCATTATGCAATCTGTAGCAAACCTCAAACTATCTAAATGTTTCATTGAATTTCTTCTCCTCCTTCCCCCCCATACACTGGTCCAAAAATTCTATTTTGGTCCCGTTTATCAATGAGCCACTAATGGAAATTTCTCAGCAACACATAATATAGGATTCTCAGAAAAAGAAGGCATATTAACTAATATAACTTGAACTGATTACTCCATCATAATTAGTATTCCTTCAGAAAACTATTAAAAATACATTAATAAGTTTCTTCTTCATTTTTTGGTAGCCATTGGCAAAGTGCCATCTTATTCGCTATCAAAATGACAAACATAAATTTCAGTTCTAATAATTCTTTTGCTGATGCCTCAGTCTGTATATAGGTATGTATCTGTTGTTTTGGCTTACTGTCCTTTCTCTTTTGTTTTTGTCATTTTGGTCTTTTTACTTTGATTATAGTCTCTATATTGTAATTAAATCCTTACTCTTTTTGGAACTACTAGCAGTTTTCAGTTCGTGTTTTATGACACATTGTGATTAACTGATAGACTTTGTCAGTTCCACTTGCAAAATGATTAACTTTCTATCATATAGGAGAGAATGAAATTATTATACAAAGAAACTGATTCACTGTTTAAAGTTTCATCAGTATAGTGCTATTTTCTGTATTTTGTATTCAAATTAATTGATTCTCAGTCTCCCCTTCCCCATCTCCCCTCCTTCTGTTTTGTACTTTCCTTTGTTTTAAGGATTGTCATGGCCAAAGATTTGATCACTTAATCATTATGTTCTTTTCTATATTCAACTAGATTGATCTTTGAGAAACTGATAATAGTCGGTTGCTAGTACCATACTCAAAGTCTTTCCAGCATAGTAGAATCTGTCAGAGCTTGTGTTCCACTCTCATTCTTTCTAGGAACCCATTAATGAGTCATTGAAATAAGACTTTTTGATGTGAAGTCAGATGCACAGCTATAGAACTAATCCATCTTCATACATACATTGCACAAACATAACCGGTGGACAGTAAATTGGACCAGGAATTGGTCCAACCCAGGAGAGTGGGTTGGATAACATTACTAAAATTGTGCTGTGTTTTCACTGCCCCTCCTTATTTCTACCCCAGCTTATCCTTGAAATGTAAGCCAGTCTTTTAAACTGAAATATATCTACAATCCCCTCATTTTGGGAGTTTTTCCAGTGATGCAGATCTAAACTCATTCTGTGCAACTCTTGTTGATGTCCTCCCATGAGTTTTGTGTAGGGAGTCCACCATTCTGGAGGCCTTTCTTGCTTTTTCCTGGTATCACAAGGCTACCAGAGGAGGAATCTGGCCTTCCATCTATACTCTCTTATCCTGTGATCAGTCCATCTTCTCCTTATCCTACATCTTTTTTAATGGCATTCCTTAGCCTTGTTCTTCAGAATTCTTCATTGCTTATATTGCAGCCTGATTACACAGACAATTCACTTTCCTTCTTTTAAACACCAGTACCTGATTTACCTCCTGCTACTCCTGTTGCTCCTTGTTTACTTAGTCCATCTTCCCTTTTCTACCCCCATTGTCTTCCTTTCACAATCTTGAGCCTTTATTAATAGATGAGTGTTAACAGACTAACTGTAGTTTATCAGTTCACCTATACTTTATCCTCTTCCTGTCCCACCTTTCCCCTTTTCTTATCATTATTTATGTCTTATCAAACCTCAAACTTGAGTTTTTGTCCAACTCTTCATGATGCCATTTGGGGTTTTCTTGGCAACGATACTGGAGTAGTTTACCATTTCTTTCTCCAGCTCATTTTTACAGATGAGGAAACTGAAACAAATAGGATTAAGTGACTTGCCCAGTGTCACACAGCCAATAAGTATGTGAGGCCAGATTTGAACTCAGAAAGATGAGTCTTCCTGACTCCAGGCCTGGCATTCTGTCCAACATGTTACTGCCTCTATCATATATATCTATTCATACACTGCTTAATACTGTTGGAGAGTCACATAATCATTACACTTAGATCCACAGCACATTATTATTTGTTCTTCATTGTTACTTTTGAATGGCAGCCCTTTTATTCCTTTCTGATGCATTTTCTATCATAATCTCCACAAGAACAAATCTAAATCTTTTTCTTTTTAGGCTTCCTACACCCTTCCTTTTGCTCTCTTCCCAGCAGAAGAGTTTGCTTCATATTTTACTGAAGAAACTGAATGTATCAGCAGTTAGCCCCCTCTTCTCACCCAGTGCATACCCCAGACCCTTCTACACCACTTCCCATTCTTATCTCCTTTGTTTGCTTGTGCCTTGGATCCTCTCTTCTGTCTTCCCCTAGAGCATACATGCTTGCCTCCTTCTCTGCTACCTGCAAATATCTCCACACCCAATTCCTAAAAACTCTTTACTTGACCTTGCTATGCGCTAAAGCTGTTGTCTTCTTAGCCAAGCCTCAGAAAAAGTCATCTAGGTTATTGCCTATATGTCCTTACCTCTAATGCACTTCTCAATCTCTTAGAAGCTGACTTCAAATCCTCTGCTCGACTGGGACCACTGTCTCTAAGGTTATCAAATAATCCCTTAACTTTAAAAGCTTTTAACCCCATTCCCCCATCCCCATTCTGTTTGTTCACTCTGCGCCTTCACGTACTATTGACCACACACTGGATGCTTTCTTTTTCTCCTATATTTTAGAGTTTTAGATGGTATAAGGAGATGCTTAAATCCAAGTCTGTGGGGGAGATTGTTTTTGGCAGGAACAAGCTTTTTCAGAGCTCCTTAGTTCATCATGGACCTATCCTATCTACCCCTGTCCTGGAAAGAGTGCATGCTGACTGTAGAAGGGGGCACCTACATTGAAATAATCATCTGGTAAGCGGATTGAGTATAAAATTGTAGGAAGTGAAAATTGTTTCCTCTACCAAAACAGGTTTAGCTTTTCCTTCCCAAGTTTTTGGCTGTACCTCAGCATTCTGAACTTGAGAGTGTATGCTATTGAATGGTAGGAGGAAATACACTGTTTCTGAATCTTATTCTATGTGTGTGAAGATGAATAGTTAAATGAATTTACTTCTGAGCATCTATCCCAGTGGAAGCATGACAGACTTAGGTCTTTTCATATCTGTTCCTGAAAACCTCTTTGCCAGATTTAGGCTTTTATTCTGAGTGTGATGTAGGAAGAGGTTTGAAGATTTAGGAAAATGAAGAAAGATTCCTGATAGCGTGGTTCAAAATCTCACTGAAGAGAATTTTTCTCATTTCAACTTAAATCACTGTTTTTTGGATTTATGTAGAATTGCAGAATAACTTTTGTTACAGGGACCTGTTATTGTTTCCTAATTTACCTTCCTGGTGCCACCCAGCCAAGGCTATACATAACACCTGACCCACCCACAGAGATCATTAGACTTACTCTGTTCTTAAAGGTCTCCAGGAGAAGACATTCTATGTCCTGTCAGTGCCTAGCAGCAAGATAGATAGACAGTTTTGGAGACAGATATGTATCCACTCAGAAGGTTCTTTTTATATTTACTGGAATGCTTTCTGTCACAATTTAAACCCATTTTCTCTTGGGTGGTTCTCTTTGAAGAACAGCTGCTACTATCCTCCATGTAATCACCTTCCATATATTTGATAACTATTATTAAGTTATCTCAAAGCCTTCCTTTCTCCAAGCTAAATAATTCCAGTTCCATTAAACATTATTTACAAATTCTCTTTTTCCCTAAGCCTTTGTAATTTTGGTGGCTTTTCTTCTAGCTCTTCTTTGGAAAAGGGTAGTGTAAGGCTATAAAATGAACCTGCTGTTAGAGGCACCATCCGCATTTATCCCCTACTAGTCAAATGCTTTGTGGTCCTTGAACAGAAGGCTCCATGGAAACATTTATTATTTGTTCAGATATGGCCATAAAAATTGACTTTCCAATCATATTTGAATCCTCTTGACAGGCTGTGAGTGACAGAAACTAATCTTATCTGCCGAGTAGCATTTTAAAAATGATAAATGGACCCTCAGTCTTTAGTTAACCCATAGATGAAATTAGGTTTATCTTATTTAGCCCCAGAAATAGCATTTCTTAGAAATTTTTGAATTATACCTCTTTGCTAGAAGTTAAATAGCAAAGGCCAGGGGCTACATTTTGATGGGTAATTATTTACATATATTTTGGGGCTGTTTCTTAGCACCAGACAGTGGAGCTTTGGGGAAAAGAGATTTGCTTAAAGATCCCAGCATACCTCCTCCAAACAGAATACAGGATTCTTGATGCTCCAAGTATGTGACTGAACCTTAAAAAAAATACCTGGGTCGATTGAAAAAATAATTGTTCAAGGTGAATTTTGCTGTGCACTTGGGCTCACCTGAGAGTGTATCATAATCCCAACTTCATTTTTAGAACCTAAAATACATTTTGAAATGTGTATAATCACAGCATGCCCAGGGCTAATATCTTCATTGTTTTGTCTGTGTTCTCCCTAGTCCCTTAATCATTTTAACACCAAGTTAAATTGATTTCTGGTAAAATTCGTGCTGTTAAAATGGCTTTTCTTAGTGACTTCCTCAATCCATTTGTTTCCCCAGTGGGAAGCTGATTTACCTGAGTTCTCCATGTGATTCTATTATCTTTGTTTTGAAATTGTCTTTTCTTTTTCAGTCTGGATCAAGGACTTCAGTACCCATTTTTATCACTCCTCTAATAAATTAAATTAGGTCACCTCACAGTGTCCCATATTTTTTTTTTAATTCTTTCATCTTAACTCAGATTTCAGGGCACCATTACTGTTTCCTTTTCCCCTATTCTATTCTTGATCACCAGGACCATGTTGATAAGTTCGTTAGATGGTATTGGGCAGTATGTGAAGTTTAGCCAAACAGTGAGAATTAAAGCAGTAACCTTTTGTATTCTGCATCTCAAGCAACAGGATATTGATGTGCTGGGATAAGGACAGTGGGAAAAGCTTGTTATCCTCTGGTTGTGGACATTTCTACTCTTTTCCTGGTCAGCATGCTTCAGGGCCTTTCCCTTTGACCCAAATGAAAGAACGTGGAGACACAGGTTGGCTGATTAGGATGCTTCTTCACCTTTTGTTCTGTTCCTTCTCATTCCATTTTACCTTGTTTTTATCCCTCAAGGGACTTGAGGAGGATTGTTCTGTATTTGAAAATTTTTCAAGCTGAGTAAAGTCTCTTTAAGCATGACTACTGCTTTGCACACTAAGATATGAGGTAAAGTCATTCCGTTAAACTCATAATTTAGCTCCAAATTCTCCCAAGGATTTCTTGCTTTAGAGAGTAAGTCCTGTTGATTGGGTTTATTTAGGGGAACGAGACCTTCTGCATCAGGGAATATTGCAGACATTTCAGGCTGGCCCGTTTAAGCAGTTGTATTTGTAAGAGTTTAACCATTTAAATGGAAATTTTACAAAGACATATTGCTCACTTATAGTGCCTTGAACACTGGATGTAGATGTTTGACCTTTCTTGGTGCCTCCTATAATCATTACTCATGTGGATGATTATACAGTGCTCACAGAAACCATGAATGAAGGTTGTGTATGTAGATGTGTGTATGTGAATATGTAAGGTCCCTGCTCATCTTTTTGAATGAGTCTATGTGACTACGGTTTTTTTCCATTCCTTCTTGCCTTCCTATTTTCCCTCTTCTTTGAAGTTAGCCATCACTTCTTGGTATTTTGGTTGGCCCATCTTCCTCAGCCCACTCCTACTCAAAAAAAAAAAAAACCAAAAGGCATCCATTAATGTGTCATAGACCAAGACCACACAGTCTGATTTATTAAAAAAGAGACAAATCAAGCTTATTCAACTTGTGTCTAGCTTTCCGATAAATGGGGTCTCATTAAGTATCTGCAGACAAATTTTTCCTTCAGTAAAGTATATGTGTTCCGTTTCATAGACTTGAATTGATTTCTTTCAGATGACCACAAGTCTTTTTTTGTTTTTTTTTGGCTTTCTTTCTCAGGTCCAGATAGCAGAGGATTATCATAAGTGAAATATTCCTCTACGAATACTATTTCAGTAGATTTTGATCTCATCAGTGTCAGATTCCTGCATTCAGTTAACATGCATTTATTAAGTACCCACTGTGTGCCAAGTACTAGGCTAGTACTGGTACTATATGTGCACCTTTTAGGTTATTTTTCAATCATGACTGACCCTCTGTGATTTCATTTTGTTTTTTATTGGCAGAGATACTGAAGTAGTTTGCCATTTACTTCTTCAGCTCATTTTGAAGTTGAGGACTCTAAAACAGAGAGGGTTAAATGACTTGCCCAGGGTCACAAAGCTAGTAAGTGTCAGAGGCCAGATTTGAACTTGGTAAAATGAGTCTTCCTGACTCCAGGGCCAACACTCTATCCACCCAGCTGCCCATTACTAGTAGTAGGGTTATAAAAACAGAACTGAAGCAGTCTTTCCTTTGAAGAATCTGTTATTCTGTTGGGAACAACAACACATACATAGAAAAGTATGCACAAAATAAATACCAGGTAATTTGGAGGGAAGGTGGTAATAGTTGGGGAGATTGAAAAGGGTTTCATGTAGAAGGTAGTGCTTGAGACTTTTCATCCTTTGTATTTCCTGCTAGTATCTTTCTATAAATCTTCTGTAGAGTAGTATACCAATGCCGTGGAGGTCTTTAAATGTTTAGTGGATACCAAAGCAACACTCACACTGTCATCCCTAACATTTGCTACTTGAACTTGGATTCATCTCCATCTCTAGTCCTAAGTATCCTTAATGATGTAATTTCAGGGGAATGCATGGATCAGTCATTCTGTCATGTGGCAGGCACTGTGTAGGCTCCAGGGATAGAAAGAAAGACAAAAATAATATGTGCATATATGCATATGTGTGTATATGAGAGAGAGAGAGAGCGCGCTGTTTTTCAAGGAGTGGGGATTGGAGATGGAGTGTTACATGAAAGAGTTGGTTTATTCATCAGTTTGTTCCATATACATTTATCAAAAAATTAGTATGTGTAGGTAATTACGCATGTACGAAGATATATAAGATGTTATCCTTGCCTTCTGGGAACTTATAACATTAAAGCCACAAAGAAGAAATCTTTTACATTTTTAATTATTGTTTCTGTTTAAGTATGTTCTGTGATCAATTTTTAAAATTCATTCAGCAGAAATATTTTCTGTGTGGTTTGTGCATGTTAGCAAACATTTGTTTTGAAAAACATAAATACTTTTAAACTATAGCATGTCTTTCCATTTATTATTTTCTTAAAACCAATCTGCTGAGAGAAGCTATACTTTCTTTAATATGACATTTCACACTTCACCTCCATCATACTTTCACTCCTAAAAATAATTTGATGTTACATGATGAATTAAAAAAAAAAGACCTTGTGGTCAAAGATGTTTCATTTTCTGCCTCAGTTATTCTAGCAAACATTACCTGATCAAACATTCTCTTGGCAAGAAAAAAAATTGATTTTTATGAGAAAAAAATATTTTACTACTTTTCTATATTTTACCTTATAAATGAAAATATAAGGTCCATTTTTTAATTTTAAAAGTACTGTGTTCTGATTTCACCATTTGTCAAGAGAGCTTGCCAATTCATGACATAAATAACATCAAGATCAATGTCATTTATGCATAGGAGCATATAATGTAGCTCACAGTACCTTAGCAGTCATCTGGTCCCTCTCATTTTAAAGATGATGAAACCGAACCTGAGAGAAGAAAAATGATTTGATAAAGATCATAAAGTGTTAGTTCTTGGTAGAACCAGATTTTGAACCTAAACCTCTAAATCCTTCTTCTTTCCATTATGCCATGTAGCTCCCTTTCTGACTTAAAAGCAGGGACCAATCTTTAAAATTCACAGATTTGGAGACCATAAGCTCCTTGAGATTCATACAAAGATAAGATTTTTGAACTCTAATTTTACCCCAGCTGTTCTTGGCATGTTGATAATCTCAGCACAGTTTCTTGGAGAAAGGATAGAATTATTCAACAAATATTTTTTAAGTTCCTACCCTGTACCAGGCACTGTGCTAAGAAAATGAAACAGTCCCTTGTCACAAAGACATACATTCTAATGGGAGAAAGACAAGTACCCATAAGACTGTACAGGGCATTAATTAATATAATATTAATAAATGCAACCATATAAGAAGTAGTGAAATCCAAAGAAGTTTGGGAAGGAGAATTCTAAAATGCAGGGAAATCCGGAAAGGCTTCAAATAGAAGATGGCACTTAATCTGCATTTTGAAGGAATGATATGCGATGCGGCAAAGGTGAGGAGAGGATGCATTCCAGTCATGTGGAACAGCCCAGTGCAAAGGTGTTTAGATGGAAGATGGAAGACTGTGTGAGGAGCAGAAAGAAGGCTGGTATTGCTGGATTGTAGTGTGTGGGAGGGGAAATAATTGGAGGCAGCAAAGGGGAGATACTCAAATTGTGTAGACCTTTAGGAGCTATATAGAGTTTAGATTTTATTATAGAGGCAGTAGAAAGTCACAAGAATTAAATGATTGTGAGAGTCATATGGTCAGATCTACACATAAGGAAAATAGCTTTGGTAGCAATAGGTAAGGTGACCCTGAGTGGAGAGAGAAACTGTCTCCCTTCTAACCCAACTATGAAAATTCAGCATCATGTATTTTCTGTGATCTTCCTTATTATGAATGTGGTATACTAAAAAGATCATGTGTCAGGGACTCAGACCCATCCTGTTGCTAGAATGCTCCTGGGTTACAAAATATGGGACTCAATTCAGGGTAAGAGCCAATAGTGTTAAACTGTGATATAAGGAAACAGTTCAAAAAGAGAGATTGGGCTACTGGGCTGGGGATGAAACCATAGAGCTCATTATCATAGGCCATCAGAGCTAACAGGACCTTTCCAGATCATCTTGCAAATTAATTTATCCAAGATCAAAGTTGCTAATGATAGATCTAGGAAGGATGGTCAGAAACACTGGACCTGAGAATCTGGTTGCCAAGCTAAAGTTAGATGAGCAGAGAGTCAGGTTTGCTAATGTAGAGTCATGAACTCTGGAGGCCAGAGACAGGAAAGAAAGGGGCAGCATCACTACACACTACAGTTCAGGTTCATAGACAGAAGAGGAAGAAGTAGGCTTGAAGAGGCAGTTCATTATTAGGGAGCAGAATACCCTGGGGGCCTTCAGTTGTCTGTCTCAAGGCATCTTTTTCTCCATGCAGTCTTGGTTTACAACTTAGTAATTTTTGCATGCTTAATTTACCTACTTTTCAGAGGGGATTGGCCCTTTGGGTTGCCACAGATAGATCTATTCTTGCTGTTTCTTAAGCTTGACTTGTTTGTTTTCAGGGAATATGTATCTGCTATATGATTAAACTGTAGAACTGTAGGGCTAATGGGAACCTTAGGTGATTTAGGTCAACCTCTAAATTTTATACATGAGAAAATGGGGCCCAGAGAAGTGACTTGCCCAAGGCCACAAAGCTAGTTAATACTTTCTATTGACTACAAATAATATATCATAATTTTTTTCTTGTTTAAACTTTTCTTGTGAATCAAATCTAAATAAAAGTAAATACGTTGTAGAATAGGTGTGTGTTTTAGTTAAAATTCATGCTTTTGTTATAAAAACCTTGTGGTTAAGGATCAAGAATTTTAAAAATGCTCTCACTACCTAGAAGACTGAGAAATACTGCTCTATTTACTTTCAGGGTTCCAATGATAACCATGACTTCAAATTTTGAGTGATTTATGTTATCATACAATTCTCCTAAGACTCTACTTGTAATGTAGTCTGATTACAGACTGTGACCTGTTCACTTTTCCTCTTCTCTTGGTTTAGTTACAGAGTGGAATGTCATTAATAGATACTCACCATTGCAAAACCTGTTATGAATCACCAATATTTTTTGTGTGTAAGGGAGGATTGCTCCTTTCGTAGGGTTTTTTGAATTAGAATTCACTGTTTCAACATATCCTCTGCCATTACTTCGTTTTCTGCTTTATGTGTCCTGCCAGATGTCGTCCCCATTTCTTCATTTTAGGCTGCATTTGATATGTTGACCAGTACTGTGCTCCTCAGTTTCTAAATCTTTTTGTGAGAAAATTGAATAGATAATATAGGTGGTGTAGAATCAGGAAAGCTTCGTAGCCAAAGCAGCTTGCAGCTGCTAACTCTTCATACTTTAGCTAATGAAAGCAGCCTCTATAATTGCCCCTTTCCACAGGTTGCTACTCATGTATTACCCCAGAGGACTGAACTCCCCTAAAATACCGTTTGCCAAGCTGAGAATTTCCTAGATATCTATATGCTTAGGAAGTAAAACTACTCTTGTGACACTTTTCTGAAAGTTATTTCCCTAATTCAGTTATTAAGAAAAGTGAAGCAGTTCCCCTCTCTTCCTATCTTTTGAACTTAGAGTGACTTTTTATTTACATAAGTTACCATCCTTTGCCACTTCCTAGCAATGGGTAGAGCTCCATCAAAAATTTACCTTCTTGCCATCAATATAAACTCTTCCAAGAGTCATTCCAGAAAATGGCCCATTATCTCTTTTTGCAGACCATCTTAAGCGAAATTTAAATAAGACTTAAAAGCATAGATTTTTTAAATAAAAAAACCTCTTTTTATGATAAGTCAGTGGAATACATGACTTCTCTTTTGAATTAGTCTGCGTTCCTACCTGAAATATGGCCCATAAAAACAATCTAGTTGATATGAGCATTAACACAATGCTATTTTTATCTTACCTAGTTAAAAACCCAAAAAAGAAATTTGTTCACTAGGGAAAAAAATGTAGACATTCAGCAGATATTTGTAAAATGAGAAAATAAATCAAGACCACATTGTTTAATGCCTGTGTATATAGTCTGCTATAGAACAAAAGGGTACTCATCTGTAAATCTTATGCATTCTGTAAGTGTGTATGTGTGTGTGTGAGAGATATAGAGAGAGTGTGTGACAGACAGACAGACGCATACACACACATATTGAATACAGGACTTCAAATCTTCCTTCTAACACATACTAGCTGTGTGACTATGGAAAAGTCACTTCTCTCTGAGACTTTAAGCTGCAGAGTAATTATCGATCTGTATCAGTAGAAGGAATTTCCATTGTGCAAGTTCCATAGATGAATGAAATCACTTCTCTGAATGAATAAACCAAGACAACAAAACTTCCAGAGGTAAATTATTATCATCACAGTTGTTGAGTTTTGGCCTCTGATATACCACTTGACTTAAAGTGGTATATCTCCCTCCCTCCTTGTGAGGAGAAGGGAAAGGAATAAACATTTAGTAAACACCTGCCATATATCAGGAAATTTTCTAAGTGCTTTACAAATTTTATTTTTTGGATTGGATTCTCACAATAACCTTGCAGTAATAGATGCTTTTGTCCCCATTTCACAGTTGAGCAAACTGAGGTAGAGGTTTGAGTGACTTACTTAGGATTAAAAGGAAATGGGAAGTGTCTGAGGAAAAAAATGTCTGAGATCAGATTTGAACTCAGTTGTTCCTGACTATAGGCCCAATGCTCTATCCACTGTTCCACCAAGCAGCCAACGTGGGACAGTGGAAATTAGCTAGGACTTTGAGTTGGGGGACTGAATTTTGAATCCTGATTCTGTAGCTTATTCCACTGGACCACCTCTTCCTCTCTCTGTATCTCTGGTTCCTCACTTATAAAAGAAAAGAGTTTGACTCATTGCTCCCTAGGGTCCTTTCTAAAATCTCTACTCTGTAGTCCCATGAGTCCCTTTATTTCCAAGTTTTGTTCGCATGAAAATTTCTTGGGCTTGGAGTACAGCACAGATCTGTTGTTGTAGTTGGGTGTTTGAAGTTGCCATGTTCACTTTTTGGAAAGAAGGAAAGTGGCTGCTGTGCATTTTATGTTTATTGCTCAGTAGTTAGTCTTAGAATATGTCAGAACTAGGTTTAAAATGGAAATGTTTGAGGGTTCCAGTCCAGGGAATTGATACAGAGGGTATGTCAGTTGTTCTGAAGTTGTGTTCCAGGATTTTGTCACAGGTTGATGTAGTGCCAAAGCATACAGATCTCCATATGGTGTTTCTTTCTGGTTTTATACCACCTGTAATCTAGCTGATTTTCAATCACTTGAATTTGCCCAAGAGGTAAAGCAAAATAAATATGGAAATGAGAATAAGATGCCAGTGTTAAAATGCTGAGTTTTGGTGTGAGTTACTGTTATTACAGTAATTACCAAAGGAAAAAACAAATTTATTTAATGAGTGCATTAGTAATATAGAAGTCATGTTTCTAATACCTCATTAGCAGAAGGGAGCAATGCATCCATTTCTGAACTGCTGAATGGAGAATGAAATTCATTTTTTTTATTTTATTGAGTTTTCAGGAAAAGATGGAGTTAGTTCATTTTGGGCATCTTTAAGAGCAATAATAATAATGAATTTAAATGCATTTTCATGGTTCGGGAATAATGGTGTTGTGAATGACATTTGGCATTTTGATTGAATATAAAAAGTAATAAAACTGGTTGTATTCTGACTGTATGATATTTGCGGTTGTTTTATGTCATTAAGAAAATGGGACTTCAAAAATAGGAAAAAGATGGCTTTATTGAACCATGATTTTCATATCTCATAAAAAACGCTCCCTGAAACTTGAGAAAGAGTTATTAGTTTATGTGTTATCTAGCATTGTTTTACATTACATTTTAAATGCCTTAGTTTTTTTTTTCAGAAATAATTTTTTTTTTATTAGAAGGATCAATTCAGTAAGGCTACACTTACACCTATATCTATACTATGTTTATCTAGATCTAGTTCTAAAATATCATGGGATTATTGCCCTAAGTGCTTTGGCAGGCCCCTTGGTGCTAGGGGTATCTGTTCAGTGATGTGAGAAGCCCATTGGGTGGGAAGAATACCAGATTTGGAATCGAAAGACCTGACTTCAAGTTTAACCTGTCAGAGCCTCAGTTGTTTTATTTTTAAAACAGGTTGAATAATACTTTCACAATTTATTTTATAGAGTTCTGTTGGTGTAGTGGGTCTGGGAGATACACAGACACATTGCATTAACCAGGCAAACTGCGGGGATCTGTGCATGTACCAGACAGCCATTACACTAGGAAGGCAATTTAAAGTCCTATATGTGCTTTTTAAATGTGAGCTGTTATTATATTTGAAAATGCTATGTAAATATGATGTGATTCTATTTGATAACGTCCTTGAACACTTTTAAGAATCAAAATTGAGGCAAATTATCAAAGGACTAATTAATGGACATCTAGAAAATAAAGTGATGTTCTGTAATATTAGCTTCAGTCCTAGTATAGACATAACTAGTCCACAAAGAGTGGGAGTTTCCTGTAGGGCGCTGAAACAAAGAGGACATAATTTTAAAATAATGATTTTAAAAGATTGTGCTATATTCCAAAATTTGTAACACTTACATTTTGATTGCACTTGTACTCCTCCAAGTAATTTAGAAACAATAAGCTTAATTAACACATAATTAGAAAAACTAATCTGTTAGAGTAGAAAGCTGTGAGATGGCTTACTCCTTATCCCCAGCAGGCAGTCTCCAGGTGAGCTACTTCTTGGCATACAGCTCCATTGTGATCCACCTCCCATTACACAACCCTTTCTAGTCTCCCCAGCAGTGGCTTTGTGGCCTCCTGTGGTCTCTCCCTCCATGGTTTCTCCCACTCCCTCAGCCTGGGGTCTCTCCTCATATTCAGCTAAATTATTTTAAGTCCTATTTGTATTATTTTCACATCATGAATTACAAAGCCGATTTGAGGGCAAAGTTCATTTTTCCTGCTGTTTTGCTCTAGGCACCAGAATAGTTAGCTACAGTTTTGTTGACAAGGTTATTATATTGATAAATGAAGGGAACGACATAGATGTAGGTTACCTACATTTTAGTAAAGCTTTTGAAAACATGTTTCATGTCATTTTTGTGGACAAGATGAAGAAATATGGTCTAGATGATAGGTACAGTTAGATGGATTTGAAACGAGTTGAATGATTGGACCCAAGGAGTTGATCATTAATGTTTCAGTGTCACCTTAGAAGGAAAATTTTAATGGAATGTATCAGGAATGTCCTTGATTCTTACACACACACACACACACACACACACACACACACACACACACACTTTTAAAGAGATTTTTACTTGACAAATTCGTTTGGTAACTTGATTATCTGTTATATGATTCTGATTCTCATAACTCTGTGTCTTGGAACCTTATTTCATTAGGACAGAATGCAAGTTTAAATTATATAATCTTATGCCTATTTTTCCAAAATACATTCTTAGAATAATTTTACTTCATTTGTTAATGAAAAATGTGGACTTCCCGAGAGTTAAAAACATATACTTTAGCTCATAGGTTTTTTTTTTTTTCTTCCATTTTTCCCTTCATAACAACAACAGATTCACATTAACATATGCTGGAGCATCAGTTCATATGAGTCTTCCCAGTTTTCTCTGAATCCCTCCCTTATCATTTTTTGGTGCAACAGCATTTTATTACATTCATATACCACGATTTGTTTAGCCATTCCCCAATTAATGATGACTTCTTTATTTTCAATTCCTTATTATAACAAAAAGTGCCTGCCTGCTTCTAAATTCAGGTCCTTGGGGCTAGGACCAACAGCCCAGTCTCTCTAAGGAGCCCTATGATAAGAAGCTCTGCCCACTTCCCACTCCCCTACTCCCGAATGAGAAACAGATATATCAGGAATTGTGTCAGACAGTTGGAGTCTCTCACCTGGTATCCTCTTCTGTTCTCACTTATTTGTATTTTTATGTGCCCCGTAACTATTTTTGGCCCTCTTAATACAAATCTTACCAAGGATCTGCTTCTTATACTACCAAAAAAAGCAGATACTAAAAAATCAGTTTCTTTGAAAAAAAAAAGTCTGTTGTTTTGAAATTTTTACCAAAGTATTAGAAAGACATCTCCAAATCCTTATCTCTTTTTTTACATTAAATAAGCCTTGTTTTCTGTCAATCTCACTGTATTTTCCTAATTCTATTAAGTACATTTTTAAGGTACTTCATCCCAATTTCATGCTTCTGTGGCTTTTTTTCTGTAGTTTCAATGAAAAACCATTTATTTTCTCTTCTACTTAACATTGAAAAAAAAACAAAACAATGAAAAACTTGTAAGAAATAAGCATAATTCAAGCCAAACAGATCCCCATATTGTGTCCAGCTCTCCATGACCCCATTTGGGGTTTACTTGGCAGAGGTCTTGGAGTGGTGCACCATTCCCTTCTCCAGATCATTTCACAGATCAGGAACTGGGGCAAATAGGGGTTAAGTAACTTGTCCCAGGGTCATACAGCTAGTACTTGAGTTCAAATCCTGCCTCAGAAGCTTCCTAACCTAAACTTCCCAGTCGTTTTCCTTATCTATACAAGAAAGATAACAATAATTCCTTCTTTCATAGAGTTGTTGTGAGGATCAAATGAGATAATATGTGTAAAGACCTTTACAAATCTTAAAGTGGTATGGAAAGACTAGCTATTAGCATTATTGTCAATTTTAATATATTTTAGTTTGTAAATTATCTAACGTGATATATAAATATAATTTTATTGATGTATTACATATAATAATTATTTATATTGAAAATAAGTAATAATAACAGTAATAACTGCAAAAAACCCATGAGCCCCTCTGCTGGTAATAAGGCAAAAACTCTTGCCTTATTGTACATGAACACATAACCTCCTGGCTGTATGTCACCTGTTTGTAATATCTTTAAATCTTGCATATTAGCCCTTTAATTTTCATTTTAACCAGATTTCAAAGGGTATTTAAAGGAGCATTATGAGGGGTGCTCTGGGTTTGATGACAAGTTGAAGCTTTTGGCTAATGTTCAGGTACTGGAGAGCATATTGCCCCCTTGGTTGCTCTCCTGAGTGTAGAGGCAGCCCCCAATTTGATCTGCAAGTAAGTCTACACAAAGAATAACGCTCTTGATGAACTGCATTCCTTGAGTACTTCACTTTCTTCCCCATAGCAGCCCCAAGAAGTTGGAAATTCAAGTGTCATTCTTCTAGTTGGACAGATGAGAAAATAGAGGTCTTTTGGTTTTGCCAGGATCAAAGAGAATAAATAAGTGTCAGTGTTAGAACTGGAATCCAAGTCCAGGCTTATTTCCTATTATTCTACTTCTTAGTGATTTATCTAATTGTCATGTTCTGGAAATGCTGTTTGTCAATTAAATCATAACCTTAGAAGAGTTTGCCATTTAAAGGAACAATATAGTGATTTTTTTTTTCATTTCAGTAAAGTATAGAATCTGTGGTTACGTGCAAAGATTACTCCGCGGGTTTATAAGTTTGGATTTTTATAAATTAGGTTTTCTTTTATCAAGTCGTGCCTGTTGGATGATAGCTCCTGTAGGCATAATATAATATTGAAGATGAGTTCCATTATAAAATACAATAAGGCCCTACTAGAAAATCTCACTTTTCAAATTATTCTCATATATTCATGGTCCAATTTTTAGGTCTTGTCTATATACTCCTATGATGTCATTTTCCTTTGAGAAAGTTTTTGTAAGGGAATTTAGAGGATCTAAATGCTTGAAAAGATCTGAGAAACAGTGTTGAATATTTAAATTATAGGACCTCAAATAAAAGTCCAGGAAGGTCTTCTGACTCATTCCTAATTACAAAATTGTTAAATTTGTTAAAAAAAACAAAGAACTAACTGAAACTTATATAATTAAAATTACCAGACTTGGCTCCAGAGAAGAATTGAGAAAATATACTTCCCTTCTTTAAAGAGGTATGGAACTATGTATGTGAATTTTGTGTATACTGTTAGATATGGACCCGTGGCACTGAACATTATGCTTCCTTCTCTTCCCTACAGTCCAGTGAAATTGCCCATATCTGTCTCTCCTAGACATTTTCCCCTTTGAATTTCTCTGTACTGGTACTCCTACATGCTAAGAATGCATTGCTTCCTCTCCTCCCAGAGTCCTTCTCTTCCTTAAAGGTGCAGCTTCTTTCTCTTAACTATTTAGTATTTATTTGCACTCTAGTTATAGCGAATATATACATATATATATATATATATATATATATATATATATATGCACTTGTTGTCTTCCCCATTGACATGTTAAGCCTCTTGCAAGTAAAGATTGTGTCATTCTTTATACTTGTATCCCTACCATAGTGCCTAGAACATAGTAGGTGCATATTAAATGCGTTTTGATTGACTATTTGATGCGTTTTCTGAAGTGCTTTTTCTCCCCTCTGTTTAATTTTAATTTTTTATTATAAGAGGTGGCTCACTGGGTAGAGGAGGAAAGTGAAATATATGCAGAAATCAATATGATGCAAAAACAGAAACCATAAATAAAAGTAAGATTTAAAAACAAAATCTGTGCTCTTGGAGCAGCTGCCTCATTAGTATTGATACGTATACTCATTATGCTTTCCAATATACTTCAAAAAGACATTTTTATATGATCCTCAGGTGCTAGCTTCTGTGATAATCTATTCCTCATCCTTCCTCTCTGCCTCCCTTCATGATAATAGAATAGCCATTATCATGACCTCCTCATCATGGTGAATTGATAATGAAATTATGAATTAGGGGAAGGCATGTCTGGTTCTTTGAGAAAGACCATGTTTGGTATAAGGAAACGGGATGGCAATCACACTTTCATAAGGCACAGAGAAAAGTGGCGAAAAAGATACAGAGGCAGACAGCCATGGCATTGAAGGAAGGCAGTGTGGGGGAAGGATATGGGGAGGGGGAAAGGGAGAGAGTGTCTTTTATGGTTGGAAGCTTTAGGTAGCATGGACCGACCCAATGCAGACGGGAGAGAACAGGGGTTGGAGGTAGGAATTTGAGGTCTCGTTTTTATAGTGTTTTGGGGATGAACATCAGCTCCTTTATATTCTACTTTGGTTCATTAACATAGCCAAATCTTCTCAGACTCGTTAGTAAAGCTTCAAAATAATCATCCCAAAGTTATCTTTTTAATGTTTTTGATGTTCTGCTGGTCTGGAGCAGTGTTGGTCTGGATTTTGTCTGGAATTTACATGTCCCAGGACCAGAACTTTGTGAAGCAGCATCTAGATCAGCGGTTCTCAACTTTTGAGTCACAACCCCTTTGGGGTTGAATGACCCTTTCACAGGGGTCACAGGGGTTGCCTAAGACCATCAGAAAACACATATTTCTGGTGGTCTTAAGAACCTCCTCTGTCTCCAGGCAGGTCCGCCCACATAAGACTATTAAAGGGTCCTGGCATTAGGAAGATTGAGAACCACTGATCTAGATGGTTTCCCCTGATTTGGCACATATTACCAGGATGTGAGTTTTAGTTAATACATGGTACAAATTATAAATTATGTTCCAGTGATCTTTGGGACAGTTTGTATGTGGGACTTCCAGCTACTCCCTTTGGCTAGGAAGGGAAGTGTTGGTCAGGGGGACCCGAGCAAGATACAGCTTTAACACAATGGTTTTCAAGTCTGTTTTTTTTTTTTAAAGAGCTTTTCCATCCCTCTGACCATCTGCATCTCACATGTCACAGGGCAAAGAGCCCTGGATTTAGAGCCAGAGGACCTACTTTCATGCCCCTTTAATCCATCCATGATCTTGAACAAGCCTTTTAGCTCAGTTTCTCTCTCCTAATCAGTAAAATGGCAAGTTAGACTCTGTGATCACTTAAGTGCCCTCTAGCGCAAGAACTGTGGTTTTATGATCTCACATGCCAGTGTTTGTTAGGGAAAGAAAACCCTTGCTTTTGTACTGATACAATGGCCTTTGCCCTCCTGGTATTGAGATGAATGAAAATTACCCCAGAGACAGAGTTTCTGGGTAATTAATAATCAATTTATTAATTAGGTTAGCTGATTATCAGTAAATTGATGACCAGTGGTTTCTCTTAGTAACCAAAGACACCTAATGGAGATGCTAAATGCCTTAAATATTTTTAGAAAAGGAAATGCTTCTGAGAGGAGAAATGAGTCCTAATTGGTGAGCAATTAATGAGGGGGGTAGACGTATTAATGAGTAGATGGGTTAAAAATCTTCACTTCCTGCTGGTGAGAACTTGGCTTGATCGTGAGATTCAGCCTCCTCCAGAAATCTGGAAGAGTAATCTATCTCCACCCAGACTATTATAGTTGTTTTTTTCCTTTATGAACTGGGTTACCCTAAACTCCCGTGGAAGGGTTCAAGGACATGGGCTTAATGCTTTAGGGCTGGAATTCACCTAGATTTGATAATATTTACACTCTAAACAAAAGTAAGGTCTTCTAGTTGAGTGGGATCCTGCCTGTTCCTGGAAAGTTTGGGCAATTTTATCTGTCAGCAAAGTCCTTCAGAGACTCACTGACTGGCAAAGTGGGCTGATCCCTGAATGAGGAAATAGAAAGAAAAAAACTATAATCCTAATTTAATAATTGATTATTAATATAATAGAAAAATAATCACTTCTTTCAGTATGCTGTGGGAAATTCAGAAACTTCCAGCTATTTGATGTTGGGTGAATCATTTAGCTTATCCAGTCTCTAGTTTTCTCATCTGTAAAATGCAAATAATAATTTTTGCATTGTTATTGTTGTGTGAAAGTGCTTTTTAAATTTTAAAGCTCTGTAGAAACATGAGTTGATGATGATGATGATGATGATGGGCAGTGGACAGTGCACTTGACTGGGAGTCATGAAAACTTGAGCTCAAATGCAGTGTCAGACTCTTACTAACTGTGTGATCCTGTGCAAGTTACTTAAATGCTTTTTCTCTCAATTTCCTCATCTGTAAAATGGTGATAATAATAGCACCTACATCAGAAAGTTGTTTTTTAGGAACAAATAATATTTGTAAAGCAGTAGGTAGACCACAAAGAGCTAGATAAATGCTAGCTATTAAATAATGAAGATGTATAAAATATTTAGGGAACACCCATCTAGATACTATCAGAGAAAAAGCATACACTCTAGAATGGCCTAGAATTGTGAATATTAATATTTTACTCCTTGTCTGAGGAAATTCTGGTTTGAATGACAATCAACAAATAGTTTTTGAGTCACTATCATATTCAAGATTGTATATTTGGTTTTAAATGTGGGAAGTAGTTAGTCAAATGTAGCGGTAACATGAAAACAATTTTTCATTTTAGGTAGTTTTGGCGAGTGGTTAAGAAATAAGTAGACTTTTAATTTCAATGTGATTCACTTTCCCAAGGAATGAGAAACCTATGACCTTCTCTTTTCTTATTTTTCTTTAATATAGAATTGAAAGCCAATTAGCTTTTTTTCTTTGTAATAGTTCATTCATTTATTCATCATTTTCTCATTCATATTATTATTCAGAATCTATTATATGTAAAGTTTTTGGAGGGTAAAAGAAAAATAGATGTGATCCATGCCCTCAAGGACGTATGGTTCCTGGAGCCTACAGTCCAGTAGGGGAAATAGAACATATACAGAGATAACTATAATACAAGGTGAAAGTACAATAAGATAGGTACAGATTATAATTGGAAGGAGAGATTATGTAAAGCTGAAGTGTTCTTATAAAGTTTCATAAAAGAGATAATATTTGATCTGAAAGTAGGATGACTTGGAAATAACATTGTCCTCACCCTCACCCTTATTCTCACCATCCCTTGAATTCATATAATGCTTTAACATTTGCAAAACAATTTATAAATATCTTACTTTATCCTTGCAATAACCCTGGGAGATAGACACTGTATAATCCCCATTTTATAGATGAGGAACTTGAGGTGGACAGAGATTGTGACTTGCCCAGGATCATATAACTAATATGTATCTTAGGCCAGATTTGAACTCAACTCTTCCTGACAGGTCTAACACTCTATCCATTGAGCCATCTAGATGCCTAGTTGAACTGAGGTGAAGCTGAAGGCTAATATATATGGAGGAAACAGTGTGAATAAAGTTGTGTAATGACAAGGCATGGGGATGTTTTAGAAGCAGTTGATAAATCTATTTGGCTATTGAACTCCAGCCTCTATAAGGGCATGTCTTATCTACATTTTCTGTCTCCCCCAGTGTCCAACAAAGTGCTCTGCCTAGAATAGCTACTTATATTTATTGCTCTTGAATATAGTTTGTATGTAATAGGTGAATGGCAATGTGAAATAAAGCTAGGAAAGTGTGGTGGTGCCAGATGGTCAAGGACCTTGAATAAGGAGTTTGAGATTTTCATTGAGAGATTTTGAGCAAAGAGTGACATTGAGTTTCATGATGTATTGGAACAGGGAGAGAGGGACTTTAGGAGACTGTTGAAATAGTTCAGGTGAAAGGTTGTACTAACATGGTAAATGTAAGTATAGATACAAAGAAAGGGATTGATAGGACAATCACAGATTCTCAGGACTTCAAAGGTCATTTAGTCCAGCCCCTGTCCAAAGCATGAACACCTTGTGCATCATCATCAGCAATAGTGAAGGATTCTCTATCTCAGCAGAAAACTCATTACACTTTTAGATAGCACCGTCAGGAAATTTTCCTCTTAAGCAGATGAAATATTCTTTGAACCTTCCAGATATTTCAGGAGTAAAATTCTAGATTGAACATCTCCTGTGTATTATGAACTAGATGTCAGGGGGAGATTTTTTTAAGAGACATATTCAACCCTAAAGGGTACTGCCTTGAAACATGGCAAAAAGTTTTATAAACAAGTGTCATTTGATATATCTGTAAATGCAGTGCACTGTAGTGGGCATTTGTTAATGCTTGTTCACCGATTGAAACACAGCATCATGGAATTTCGTACTTGGAGGGGCCTTTGAGAGTTCTTGTAGTCTAACATGTCATGGCTTCTCCACTTGTGTTGTTAAGGTACAGTTGGGACCTAAGTTATACTAAAAGGAAAAATTACCTTTTCCCAGACTTGGAATGCAGGTCTCCCTTTTAATCATCAAAATATTGAAAATAGTTGCCTCTTGGGTTATATATTAGCTCTGCTTTTCTTCTGAGAATTGACCAGATATTCTAGGCTTTTCCTGGCTGAAATGAGCTGTACATCACAGAGAAAATAATTCTGACTGAGGTGATATACCAACTTCGTCGTTCTTGTTGATTGTTGCCCCTAGTTGAGTTGTTGCAATAGAGCCTGGTACCTGTACTTTCTAACTTGTGACCAGATATATTTCTAATGGATTGTTGTAACTTTAATGAAATCCAGTCTTGCTGAATCACTAAACTTGGTTTCTCCTGGAAGGCTCTTTATTGGGACCTGATGGATCACCTCTCCAGTGCTTCCAGACGTCCTGGCTCTCTAATTCTTCTCCATAATGAGTTTTGTGCTGCATGATAAAATATTCATGTTAAAATAGGTTCTAAACTAATTATCTGCAGCCAGCAGTTGCCACTGCAGTCATTTGCTGTTAGCTTGGCTGAAGTTAATGGCTTATATTTCAGTACAAATAGTCCCTTCTGGCTGTTTCCTGTCGCTGATTCTTATCCTAAATGGAATTTCCATACATATCGAGAGTTAATTCTTCTTATTTTGAAAGGAGCTTTCTTGTCCTACTTTTTCCCACCCCATTTCTTAAAGATTAGGTCGGAACCCCTCTCCCCACCCCCCCAAAAGAGAAAATCTTGAAATTACCCTTGTATCCTAACCTGAGACAAAAACTCAGCAGACTCTATCTCTGCATTTAGCAGGTGACCCCATTAGGCTTTAAAGGAAAACAAATACATCTAAAGGATATTTCCTTTAAAGGAAAACAAATATATCTAAAACTTGCTTCTTTCTCATCCTGAAATCAGTTTTGATTAGGGAGTGGCCTACATCACAGAAAGAAAAGAGACAGGTTGATGGATTGATCTCAATATGATATGTCTCAATGAAAATGGGGTGAGCTGTGCCACAGAAAGGAAGGGAGATGAAAATGGTGAAGACCTTAAGGGATACCCGAAATCAGGAAGCAGAGAGAAGAGGAACCAGAAAAGCCAGCAGAATAGCTGTTAAAATACAAACCAGAAGAGAAAGCTGTTATGAAAGCTAACAGAACTAAAAAATGGAAGAAACAGTGTCAAAAAGTGTGGGGGAAACTAGGAACTGAGGGAAATCCATTGACTTGGGATAACACCAAAGATGACTATATAGAGAAACTAAGGTGTCGTGTGTGGGGGGGAAATCCAGAGTAATGATTGAGATGTTTAGTGTCAACCTTAATTTTTATTACTAATAGAAGAGTAAATGTATACAGAATTCCATTTCTGTTGTTAAAATCTTATGCAATAAATTTCCAAGGCTCATAAAGTTATTTCTCTGTTTTGACCTGAATTCTAATTTGTAGTCCAATTTTATTTGACTACGAAAAAGGAAGTGGTCATTCAAAGGTAGATAGTGGATTGGTTTGTCCATCTTCAGGATATGATTTAAGGGACAACTGACCATTGACACTTCCTCAGTATAGTCTGATGTAAAAACTGACTTAATTGGTATTAATTACACTTATGAACCTCTCATGTACTTGTTTTACCACTTTTTGGACAGGACCTATTTCCACTACTAAATTGTAAACACCTAGTACCTATGCAATAAATATTGGATGAATGGATGAATGTTGGGTTGACAGTTTGGGTTTGGTCTCATTGTGTACTTGATAGTATTCTGGACTTGGAGTCAGAAAGTACTGGGCTTCTGAACAATCCTGCTTCTGGTATTTACTAGCTACTTGTTCATGACCCTAGACAAATTGCTTATCTGTAAAATGAGGGGATTAGATCTTCTGTCCACTATGGTCCCTTCTAGGTCTAAATCTGTTATTTTATGATCCTCTGGCTCAGTGAAATTCTTAGAAGCAGCACACATGAATTTTGTAGTCCCTCTTAAAGAACATGAATAATCCCTGGAGACTGTTTTGGGAACTGTTGGTATCTGTTTCTTTGGCATTTGATTATTATTTTTATTCATTTAAAATTTTGTATTTGCTTAGAATTTTGATCTTTGTTAGCTACTTCTGGGTTATTCAAATTGAATGCATAATGGAATTGCACCTGAACTATGGACCAATTTCTTGAACCACTTTGTGGGAATAACAGTTGTGTTCACACATATACATGAATGATTTTAGTCCTCTCTGTGGAGTGTTGTACTGGTAGTAAGGATATATACTGAATTATAGAAGTCGCTATCTTTTACCTATGGACAATTGAAGTGGAGAAGTTCTGATAAGTTTTTTAACTAGGGTGTTTGCTTATTCATGTTTATATTTCCTCCCATGATAGGAAATTTTTTTCCCCTTACATAATTCTTCCCAGGTTCTTGTTGTTGTTCCTCTCCCCTCTTTCTCCTTGCCCTGCTATCAAAGTCAGGAATAACAGGGGTCAAATTTAGCCCCAACCTACTGCCTTTTTGACTCCTCCAATGTCACTTCATTGCTAATGATCAAGGCAAGTGATGACCTTCTTTGGTAGAGTGTATTTGATCAGCTGAGAGATCCCTATGACAATGAAATCATAGATCCAGTCTCTTTCCAGCTCCCGTGGATTCAATTATATTTGCAGATTATTTCTAGTACTATATATCCAGACCTAACCTCTCCCCTGAGCCCTATTTTTGAATCACCAACTGCCTTTTGAATATCTTAAATTGGATGTCCTGTAGACATCTCAAACTCAGCATTTCCAAAACAGAACTCATTATCTTTTTTTTCTTCCAAACTTCCCCTCTTTTCAATTTCTCAAGGGCACCACAATCCTCCCAGATACAAGCCTGAAGATATAAGATATAAGCCCAGGCTTATATCTTCAACCCCTCTCTCAAACTTATTAAGATACATCAAATCTGTTGTCACACCTTCTCACTTCCACTTTCATAGCCTCCCTCTACGTGCCTATTTCTCCTCTCAGACTCAGGCGGGTGTAGACTCTCATTATCTCACCCCTGGACGGTTGCATTGTCTGGTCCCCCATGTTGTCTCTTTCTACCCCAACCTCCCTTCTCCTCTGGTTCTCCTAAAGCATAGAACTGACCTTTTTACCTTAGGACAACACATAGAATGTTCTGTTGGGCTTTGAAGGCCCTTTCCAACCTTCCTGATTTCTGTTTTTCATTTTTCCCAATCCTTCCCCCCTCCATGTGCTGCAGATCCAGTCACACCTGTCTTCTCCCTGCCTTTAAACGTGACGTTCTGCTCTCTTCACCTCCATCTGCTGGCTTCCCCAGCTCCCGTGAAGATTCAGCTCTCCTCCTTTGTGTCCCACCAGGCTCCCCTGTTGTGCCTTCTTTCTGGGATGACCTTCTATCTACTCTGGTTATGTTTTCTACATACATAGTTGTTTGTGTGTTGAGTTCAGGGAACTTTTTTTAGTCTTACTTTGTGTCTCCAGAGGCAATTAAGAGGTACGGTTTATAGAGTGCTGGCCCTGGGGTCAGGAAGATCCTAGTTCAAATCCAGCCTCAGACATGTACTAGTTGTGTGACCCTAGGCAAGTCATTTGACCTCTGTCTGCCTCAGCTTCCTCAACTGTAAAATGGTGATAAGCACCTTCTTCCCGGCACTGTTGTGATGATCAGAATTTGAAAGTACTTTTGCACAGAGCCTGGCACATAGTAGGTGATTAAGAAATGTTTGTTAACCAACTTTCCCACTTCAAAATAGTAACTGTAGCCATTAACAGCAGCTTCTTTGGGACTTTCAGAGTATAAATCAGTTTTACATTCTTTGCCTTTGCCAGATGGAGAGTTAAACTGGAAAATTCTCCAGTTGTTAGTCACTGGTTAAGGTAGTTTGGGGAGAACAGAGATGTCATGGACTTTTGAAAGAACCTGGACTTGGGCACCAGGTGTCAGCTGGTGTCCTCTTGGGCTTCTCAGCACCGTGATGCCTGCTGCATCTCTCCAGAAAGGGGCAAGTATCCTTAATTACCTTCATTTTCTGCATTGCTTAACTGGCCCCCTCAGCTTCCCAGAACAGGCTGAATGGCACAGCATTTGCTGAGCCTCAACACCATTCTCACACCTTTACGCATTGCAGCCATTATGATCTTTAACCTTGCCATCCTCAACAGAAGAAGCAGCCCCAGGAAAAGGACACAATTTTAGGTTTGCTTGGATTCTAAGCCACTGAAACGTGCATGTCATATACATTCTGTTCCTGACTTAGAGGTATTTCAGGCACGGAATTGTAGTAGTTTTATTTTTAAATCAGAGCCGTCTGTTTCTTTGTGGCCTTTTTTTTTTAAATGGGATTTTATTTTGAATGAATATAGTTATTGGAATCGTGCCATTACTCAGGGACCGTCAGTGTGCTGAGATGCAGGTGTGCAGTGAATAAAACATGCAGTGATTTTTATAGGGCCCTGAACATTGAATATTAAAGAAAACTCTCTAGTTACCAACTGCCCAAATCCAACAAGCCATTCTTTATTGTCCTTAAAATAATGCATGCGAAGGGAATTGGTATCCTAAGCATTTTCCCATCACGTACTGTTTCTGACCTCTGCCATATGTTTGTTAATCCATCTGCTTTTCACTTCTTGATCAAAGCACAAATGTGCCTGTTAAAACATCCCCTATGAAATGCTTCC
The DNA here is from genome assembly GCA_028646515.1 of Pseudochirops corinnae. Lineage (NCBI taxonomy): Eukaryota > Metazoa > Chordata > Mammalia > Diprotodontia > Pseudocheiridae > Pseudochirops > Pseudochirops corinnae. The sequence continues at coordinate 465,348,713 of CM053585.1, forward strand.
TGGAACGAAGTCTTAGTTGCCATTTTGAGCTCCTTCATTTTGTTTTTCTACTGAAGAAGCTTTTTAGACATTGAAATCAGCAAAGATATATATCATGGGCAAGTGCAAGCAGAAAATGGGATTCAGAGCACAGAATCATGACTTGTTTCAGAACATGCATGTTTTGATGCAAATTAACATTGAGAAATAATTATCATATATTTTGTTTTCTGTATGTTGCCAATGTGTTACAGAGTAATTGTTATCATGTTCTCCTGTTGAATGCATTAATATTCTTTGTTATTAATCTGCACAGACAGTTTTGAGTAGACAAGATACAATAGTGCAGTAAATGACCAAATCTCAGGACTCCAGAACCTTAGATACCAGCTAGTATAGCTCATGTGTGAACAAGAATCCGACTTTTGCTTGAAGAGCTCCAGCAGAACCAGGATTTAAATCTGCATCCTCTGACATCAAAGCCAGTGCTTTGGGGGCATTTCTACCCCTGTCCTCAAGCCTAAATTTGACTCAACAATTTCATTGCATCACCTTAGGGGAAAAAAAAATAGATTCCTCCTTTGTACTTCAGAAATTGATTTTTAATCCAAACTTAAGTTTTATATTTATTCCAGCTAATTTTCTTATTAGGTTTGGCCCAGTATTGTAGCCTTTCAAGATTTTTCAGATCTGATCTCTATCATCCAAAGAGTTAGCTACCTCCCTCATAGTTTCGAGTTATTTGCAGATTTGACAAGCTTGGCATTCCTGCTTTTCACCAAGTCATTGATAAAAATATTTAAAAACAGAGTTGAAGCACAGATCTCTGGTGTACCCCAGTAGAGATCACCTTCCAAGTTGATATAGAAACATTAATGACTACTCTTTGGTTCTTGCCATTTGGCCAGATTCAAGTCCACTTAACTGTACAATCATGTAATCCATGTCATGTCCTTCTGTCTTATCGACAGGAAAATTAAAAGAGATTTTGACAAATACTTGTCTGTCATGACCTGTTCTTTGTAAAGCCATACTGCCTTATTGAGACCATTCCTCCCCATCTTTAGTGCTTAGTAGCCCTCCTTTTCATCACATAGTCTAGAATTTTGTCAAGAAACAATCCTGACCAACAGTTTTTAGCCTTATTAGAACTAGAAGAAAAATGTTCATTAGTAAAAGAGTTTTTTCCATTATCTTCTTCAAACAAATACTATATCCATTCACATACTCTTCCCCAGCCTTTTTTTCCTTTCCTCAGTTTTGAGGAGTGAATTAAGTACTTTTTTCCCCTGTGAATGATTTATCCAGATAAGTTTTCAGAAGCATCAGCAGTTCTGAACCTCTGAAGATTTGTGAAAATGCCATTGAAGAGGTATGACCTTTGTTTAATTGAACCCTGTTTGCTGAAGGTAAATCGAAGGGTGCTTGAGTATTGTTCACAGCTCTTCAACCACTCTTGATAGACTTCCACACCTTCTAAAGAGTATGTACTGCTTCTAATATCTCCACTCTGCTCACAAAATGCAAGAGTTGGCGCTTATTATATTAGCTACAATGGCAGGAACAATATCCCTGTTGAACCTCTCTCACCATTTTAAAGCTAAAATATCTGTGAAGGTATTGGCCTGACAGGATAAGTGAGGATTTAATATACTAATCCATTTTTCATCTTCATGTGCATGGGATTCTACCTAATATGAAAGAGGGCATGGTCTTTTCCTTAAGTATCTGCTATTCTAGAGATGAACTGATTAGATCCAAGGTTTCCACCTTTGGGTTTTGAATGTCGTGAGGTTCTGGTTGTCTGATTATATTTAGATCACACAAGATCCCATAATTAATTGTTTGATCTGCTAAGGTTTCATAAAAACTCAGCTTTTATTTTTGAGCCTGCAAAGCTTGGGTCAAGATCTACTTTCAGGGACTTGTTATCTCTTTCTCTCATTCATAGATGTAGAACTAACTAGTTGTTAGGCTTATTTCTCAACCTAGAAGTAAATGTGTAAGAAACTGCTTCAGTTGCTTTACCTTAAAGGTGTTGGGTGGAGGTGGAAGGGAGAAGGGGGCTTTAGTCAGAAGAGACGTGTTTAAATTCTTTCCTTTATAGGAAGGAAGTCAGAAAGAAAGGAACTGAGAAAGGAAGGAAGAATCATTTATTGTGCACTTATATGTGTAAAGCACTGTGCTAAACTCTGGGAAGGATAAGGAGAAAAACAAGGCATTATCACCTTTCAAAGAGCTCACATTCTAATAGGGGTATCGAATGCTATTACATTTTAGCTAAAGGTCAAAAGGACAGGTCCAGTGTTTCTTAGGGTAGAGTAGCAAAGCAGTTGTTAATATATTCTCTTCGATGTTATTTCCTTGGCTCAACTTTGGTGACAAAAGTTTTCTTTCCTTGGTCTTCACTAGCTGTGCAGTGCCTGAGGTAGCAGGGGTGGTAGCCTGCAGAAACTAGGTCACATCTTTACAAGGGTTGATTCCCTGGATGATAGTCGCAGGACCTGGGATGGACAGGGATCCCAAAGTCTATGAAGGAGGGACACTATTATTCCTGGTCCAGTTGGGGATAGGGTTATTTCCACTGGGGTTTGAGAAGAAGTAATGGTGAAGATGGTGGGTTGACTTGTCTCCTATATCTGTTTCAAGATTCCTTTCTGTATTTTTTAGGTTGGCTTCCCTGATTTTAGAGGTTACTCTCTAGTTGGTTAGTTACTCCCTAGTTGGTGGGGATCATTGACCCTTTCTCCATGTTTGCTCCTCATGATAATGGCTATGGGAATTGGGCTTATACCAGGAGGTATTCTCTGAGGTACAATTATTTCTTGAATTATTGGGTTTACCTATTGGTCAATGGCAGTTTGTCATCGGTTGGTGTTTGTGCTGTGTTCATTCTTCAGAAGGCCTCTTCCAGTGATGGCTATGGGCTACAGGTTGGAAGCAGGGCTGGTGGTCTGGGGGGCAGGGGGACTGAGCTGTCAACAGGCTTTCTAGTTTTGTAGCCCTGTAAGGGTTGGGTTTCCTTGTCTATAAAATGGAAGTAATAGTAGGACTTAGTTCATAGGATCATTTTGAAAATCTAGTGAAATAATCTTTGTGAAGTGCTTTACAAAGTGTTAGGAACCCTATAAATGGCAGCTATGATTAGTAATAAAGTATTTCTCCTTTTGTTATTATCTTGTATTGATTCTCTTTTCCAGCTATTTTGGCATTGTGACCAAAGATCTGTGCTGACCTCAGATAAACACTGCTTCTCCATATTTATGATTGTGGTTCTACAAAACCTGTTCTCTCAGCAGCTCCCAGATTCAGCCCTTTTATTCTATTGTACTGCTTCAGCAGTTAGTGTGTAGCACTAACAAATGCAGCTCTTTCTTATTTAGGAAAAACATTACCTTTATTTACTCATAGCAGTTTTCACAGACATGCGAAGAAGCAGAAAATTGCAATTAGTCTTAGAGCAGCAAGGCTGAGATGTTCTGTATTAGGTAACAAATAGAAAGACAGATTGAAAGCATTGAGTCATCACAGTTCTTTCTCTGATAGGACTAATGCATTATGGGTGTTGTGTTTTGCACGAGGATCTCTGCTGCTTAGGAATTCTAAAACAAAAGGTTCTTCATATGCCATTAGTAATCTTCATGCCCCTTAATAGAAGCTTTTAATTTCTATTCCCTGAGTCATCACATTTTTTGCATTGCTAGCCCCCTGTGGCCAAACCAAATACTTTCCTAATTAATTTTAATAATAGAAAGGTTCATCAGGGATGCACCAGTCTGTTGGGATATGATGACAAGTAGGGCCAAGAAAAGAAAATGAAATCATTTTAGGCATTTCAGTGACATGACTTGTTAAAATGGCTGTTTCAGACTAATGTGGCCAGCAATCAGGAGGTTAAATGCTATGTTCTGTTTGATTTAGAATTGATGGGTTGTCTGGTGGTGAGAAATCATGGGGTTCTAAAAGCCCATGATGAAGAAAATCTTCAAATGGTGGGGGTGACCTAAGATGGGGAGGGAAAGTATAAATGCATTTTTTAAAAAGTTTCTAAAGAGTCCTGAATAAGTCCCAAGAGTTGTGTCTCTTAAAAGTGAATGAATTTGGGGGGGAAAAAAAAAAAGAGTTTCCTATGAACATCTGTAAACTGTTGAGTTTAATTGGCCTTGCAGCTGTTATTGATTGTAAGGTTTGTGGCTTTATTCCCCAATCCCCTTTCTTCCATTTTTACATGTCACTTCATTTCCTCTTTTCTACCGTTTCCTGGGTCAGATGGGTTTGCTGGTGTATAAAAATGAAGGAGCAGTTACTTTTTATTTGTGTTTTTTTAAGAGCCCTAAAGAGAAGTGTACTTATCTGTAAAGCCTTTCCCTCTAAACACCTGGTAACAGTTGAATTTAATCTACACCAGCTGTGTAGCCCAATTATGTATGGAGTGAATGGGAGGTATCTCATATATTGTCTTCTGTCACTGCTTTAATTTTTATTTCATTGAGACAGATTCAGAAAAACTGGATGACATAAGAAATTGAGTAGAGTGATGGTAGCAGGACCTTAACTCTGGCAAGTTCCAATAGGCTGGAAAGGGTCCAGGTGCAGGGCTGGGGAACCTGCCACCTCAAGGCCACAGGTGGCCCTTTAGGTCCTCATGTACAGCTCTTTGACTGAATCCAAACTTCACCTTGTAATGTGAATTTTGGACTCAGTCAAAGAGCTACACTTGAGGACTTACAGGGTCACCTGTGACATCAAGGCCACAGATTTCCCACCCCTGGTTCAGGGTATATGTTGTCTGAGGAACAGCTGAACTAACTTCTGAGGATGCTCATCCCCAGGTTCACTGCAGGGTAAGAAACTTCTAACCATAATAGTTCTTAAAGAAGGATTACTAAGTTAGTAGAGGGTTGCAGTCTGTGCTAATGGAGGGAGAATTCACAATGTCCAACTTGCAGTCCTTGAAGCATTGACTTGCAGAACAAAGTCTGAAGAATGCAGTGGGGCACACCTGCTCATATTTTCTACAGGAACTACAGAGTTGAACTTCTTATAGTTCCAGTAGCCAAAGCAACACATCTTTTGCCTGCTTCTCCTCGACAGAAAGAAAAGAGCGCTTGGCATTTGTAGTCAGAGGAGCGAGATTTGAAGCAAAGTTTTGTCATTTACCACCTCTATTCCATGAGCCAGATACCGAGCCTCTCAGGGCCACAGTTTCTCCTTATGTAAAACCACGAGATTAGACTGGGTCGTTTGAGGTCCATGCAAGCTCTGAATAGATGATCATCCAATCCTTTGCCTTAGAACACCTTTTTTCAGTTGTAATGACTTGTTAGCATAGTCCTAAGGACAGGAAGGGGGCGGTGCAGATGCTCAGATGTCTTTGTCTGCTCTTATTATTCATTATTTGGCAAATGTGACATTATTTATTGTGGGGTCAAAAATTGTCTACTTTCTAATTTAAATAAAATTTCACAACAGCACATTAAACTACCCTCTCTTGCAGCCTATTTTTAAAAGGATAATATGTAGTGAGATAGATGTTTGGGTTTATGTATGAAAAGATAACTTAGTTGATTTGAAATGTGCAACATTGTGTCCAAAATTTTAAAATTAAGGATAGGGAAGAACCTTGAAATCCTGAATTTTGATGATTAATTAGCCAACAGATATGAAAATGTATTCAAAATAGAAGAATGATTAGTGTATAAGAAGGCACAGTTAGTCATGCACTGTTGATTACACTGAGAGGAGAAAAGGTCAAAGTAAATGCAGATTTGGATAATTGGAAATTATAGAACTTGGATGCACCAGAAACATGAGGATAAAGTAAATACCTGGAAAGGGATGAAGGATGAATAAATATAATGGAGAAGAATACTGGATAGATTACTGGTTTAGGAGTACATGTTGCCACCATGTTTATAATAGGAGGTCAGCCCCGAAGCACTAGCATTTTAGAGGAGATTACAAAGTTATATGTGCCAGCTGGTTTTTTTAGTCCCAGAAGTAATGTAATAAAGGGATCATAGTGTGTAAGCATATTTGCTAACGTGAAGTAAAAAGGATAGTTTAGCATTATTTAATGAGGCGTTTGGTTGTGTCACATCATAGTGAATTTTAGATCTGGTGTTTTTCAGAACTAGGAATTGAGATAGTTTCAGTTGCTTACTCACTTTTTATGTAAATTTCTGTGATGGTTGTTGGGGATTTGGGAGAGGTGATGGTGTAATCAAAGAAAAAGCTAGAGTTTGTCTGTCCGCCCCTTCTCTCTCAGGTTACACCAACACATATCCTGGAGATCAGAACTTTGCCATAGATGTCCTATACCAGTAATATTTAAAACCCTAAATTTAGTAGGTTCAGGTTGCCATCCTTATGGACCACCATATCAGAAGAAACGCTACTAAAGTGGTATGGGCAAGAACAATTAAATTTCTGTGTATTTATTCATTCTGCTGCTATTCAGCAAAAGCTAGAAAAAAAACCAAGAGTAAGCGATAGAAAGTGTTGTGTAGGGTATCTTGTTTTACTGGGAGATGGTTTTCCCCCCTGTGACTGTAAAATTGGAATAAAAGTTAAGAATATCTGAAGTAGCAGGTTTTAGCATGTAGTGGAAAATTACAATGTCATCTTAAAGGAACTGACTAAGAAATAGATGAAAAATTTTAACATTATTTAGTGGACATGACTGATCTCAGAATAATGCGATGTGCCTTTTTTTCTTGGTTCTGTCACTGACTTTGCACATGACTTAGGAAACTTGTCCTCTAGCCTTTAGAGCACTGGTTCTCAACCTTCATAATGCCACAACCCTTTAATACTCTTATGTGGGTGTATCTACATGTGGGCGGACCCTCTGCATGTTTTCTGATCGTCTTAGGCAACCTCTGTGACAGGATTGTTCAACCCCCAAAGGGGTCGTGACCCACAGGTTGAGAACCGCTGCTTTAGAGAAACTTGTACCATGAAATCTTAACAGCCCACAATTTGTTGATTGAAAAATTGATCAATATACTTTCCAGCTTTTAAAAATAGTATTAATATTATGTATATGTTGATGATATATGAGTAGATTAATTGATGCTAATAATATATCAGTAGCTGAGTTCAAAATTATTTTTTAAAAAAAGACCAAAACATTCGGTGAGAATTTATAATGGATCAGTTGACACTGTGGTTTTGATGAGTTTTGAGAAAAGAGAAAAAATAATGAATGTGAGTTAAAGGCTTAAGTAGGAAAGACTACAAATCTTGGTTAAGATGGCTGAGTTTGTTGTGATACGAGAATGCAGAAGGAGATCAGACAAATGGCGCTTGGGAAATTGTGCACCAG
>CM053585.1:465356518-465380019 GCA_028646515.1 Pseudochirops corinnae
CCTTCTTCCACATCAACAGAGGAGTTCATGCCTTCTCAACAGTGGGACAGTTTGCATCTTCTACACTTAGCACTTAGTAGTGCTAAGTATTCTGCTAAACTGATTACTATTACAGCTTCATAGAGGATGGGTTGGAGAGGTGAAAAGTTTGAATTGATAATACCAGTTTGGAGACTATTGCAACATCCCAGGTAAGACGTGATGAACACTTAATTTGGGGTGGTTCCCCTGTGAATAAAGTGAAAAGTAATGGATTCAAGAGATATTAAGGTAGAGTTGAGATGATTTGGTAAATGATTGTTTGTGTGTAGAGTGAGGGAGAACGGAGAGTCCAAGATGAGTCTTAGGTTTCACCCTTGGATGATTACGAGGATGGTGACACTCTTGGTGGAAGCAGAGAAGATGAGAAGGTTGTGTTTGGCAGGTAAAATAATGAGCTCTGTACTGGGTATGTTGAGGTAGAAATGTTTGTAAGACATATAGTGGGAAATGCCCAGTAAGTCACTGGGAATGTTTAAGTGGAGATCAGAAGAGATCTGGTAATAAATGTTTTGAGAGTCATCTGCCTAAAGGCAGTAATTGAACCAATAGGAACTAATAATGATAATTGAGAGAGTGTGTAGAAAGAGACAAGAGGGGGACCCAGTACAAAGATTACAGGTACAACAACTAGCATGAGAAGCATTGATCAGGTTGATGAGGGCATTAAGAGAGTAGTGGTACAAAAAGTGGAGACTGTGCAGGAGAGTACAATGAGCAACATTGTCAAATGTCATAGATAGGCAGGGAAGAAGAAAAGACTGAGAAAAGATCATCAAATTTGTCAGTTATAAAGTCAGATTACAGATTGCAAGGGGAGAAATGGGTAATAAGAGAGGAATTTGAGGCAACAAATATAGACAACTTTTGGGGCAGTTTGGTTATGGAAGAGAGTAGAGACATACGTATAAAATTAAGGAGGGATTAGACTGTTAGAGAACTCTCCCTGCCACAGATCACTCTTCTCCAGGACTGTCCTCATGACTAATAACACTGCTTTGACTGGCTCCTCTCTCTGGTGCCCTGTGCTGTTGTTGTTGGTTCTCCACTCCTCTGTTGTGGTCACCCTCAGTTTCTAGCAGATAACTTAGATCCTTCTTTCATTGCTGCTGTCTTCACCCTCTTCCAAGTGTCATGGTATATTTTTCTTTGCTATGTTTAGCTTTGCCTTACTGCTCTTTGTTGTTTAGCTGTCCCTCAGAATATGGTGTTTGTTGCCTTTTTTCCAGAAACTAAGCTTGCCCGTGGTGCACTGGAGTCTAAGCTGACATTGTTAGAATGTTTTCCCACTTTGTTGGAGTTGGAGTTAGGAGAAGACACCTCTAGTGTAGCCCAGTCTTCTCTTGTACACCTGGACCTCTTTCCCTTCATTTACCTGGGATTGTATCTTTCCTGATCTCTACTACTTACCCAAAGGTGCTATTACCTCCCTCCAAAAGCTACTTCATGCTCTTTTTGTATATATTTGGTATAAACTTATATCTCACATACTGATATGGTCATATTATCATCCCCAATAAAATGTAAGCCCTTTCAGGCAGGAACGGTTTTAATTGTTGATTCGTTGATCTTTCTTGGCTAGCTCAAAGGAATCTGTTTTGCATTCTAACTTAGGTAATAGAGAATTTGTAACCATTTCTGTCTGTTCTATCAGCTCCTCTGAGTTTTACCTCCCACTTATACCAGCGTCTCTTACCAAAGTTTTTAGGAATTCAGGAAGCCTCTTATCCTCTCCTTTCAGTTGTCCTCTGAGGGAACTAGGTGGGCTTACACAAAATTTTCCATGCTGCTTCTTTGAAGGATTTAAAAAGAATTCTGGAGGGACTGAGATGGTGCATTTTGGCAAATACTTCTATCACAAGTGCCTGTAACTAAGAAGAAATGAGGCAGTTGGTTACTACACTTCCAAGTTGATTCAGAAATGACTGTGAAATTGTCAGCATTGATAGCAGCAAATTGGGTAACAGGAACTTAGTATTTTTTGTTGACTCCACATGATTTTGTTCTTATTTATGTGTTTTCTTAAAAAATACTCTTTATATGTTTTAATTTAAATGTTTATTATTATTGTCTCACAATGATCAGGGGTTAGTTTGTGCCATAATAATAGTAATAATACCTTTTAGAAAACAATCAGCCTCTGAAATATTTAATTACTTTGGAGAGTTGCTTGAAATAATTAGATCAATTGCACTTCTTTATATTTTAAAATTGACATTATCGTTACTTCACTTTTTTGGAAATTTGGGTCAGTTATAAATGACAAATTATTTCTAGATACAAATTAAAATAATATAAAGTATTGATAGTCTCTTCAAACGTAAGCTATGCTCTCCAAATCTGACTGGCTTGAAGCCCGAGTATAACTTGTAATCAGTGTTATTTTTCAGTGTATATTGAGGAATCTCATTTGAAAGAGTTGCCTTATATTTAAATAAGTGTGGTACTATTTTCTTCAAAAATCATTTGACTTACTTATTGATCAAGTTGACTAGGAAGGAATTGGTAGAGGGACATTGAGGTCAAAGTCTGTAAATAAAATTGGTATGTTTTTATTCATTTTTTAAATTTTATTCATTATTTTCTTGGATTTTGGTAAAGTATAGTAGGAACAAACTTAAATTAGTTTGGGTACGTGAAAAAAATATAATGCTGTACTCTCAAAGTCTAGGATAAGATGACTTTGAAATATCCCAATCACCGTGCCCTCAACTCAGAAAATTCAGTGCACATTCACTAGCTCTTGTTAATCTGAAAAAACTCTAGGATTACATAAATAATGGATAGACTAAAACACACTGGTTTTGTAATGTAGATTAAGGTAAAATGTCATGTCAGGACTGAAATTTGCATATTAGAATAATTTAGTTATCGTATCTTGTCCTCCAAAGAAGTGAAATAGTTATGAATATTCATAGGTTCAATTAAAATATTAATAGCATACTGATACTTCAGTTTTAGCTCTCTAGTCACCCATAAACAGTTTCATTTCAACATGATTAAGAATGAAGGGATATTGTGGCAGTAAGGATAAAATATTGGCTTTCTGTCGCTGCAATGAGAAGGCCATTTCTGTCATGAGTAAATGAGGTGTTTACTCTCCCAAAGTAGTTTCTTCTTGGTAAGAAAAGTTCATCCAGTTCTGTAGCATCATACATTGAAAGCTAAAATAGATCGTCTACTTTTATTCCCTCATTTTATAAATGAGAAAACTGAGTCTAGGGAGCATAAATAACCTGTCCAGGGCCACATGGTAAATGGCAGTCAGAATTTAAACTTGGCCTCTTTTGACTCATAATTCAATGTTTTCCCCTCAGTTCACTTTATTTCACCATGGGAACAAAGTATATATATATATGGTGGACATTTCCTTATGCCCTTATTGCTTCATTGAACACTGTTTATTGATCTTGTGTAGTTTCCCATATAATCAGGAATATGAAATTCAAATGTTCCTCTTGATTTTTAGAACACAGAATGAACAGAAGTCTCAAATGAGTATTTTATATGAATATATATCATCAAGCCACAGTGATGGAAGGGAGATTATTCAGTGGGTTTCTGCCTAGCTTGTGGAATGGTCACAACTAGAATTTAGGTGTCCTTTCTCCTAGTCTGGTATCCAAGTAATCAAGATATAGGATACTTCAGATGTATGACACCATTGGTCACTTAATACTTTAAACCTCAGCATATGTGAAATCTTTATCAAAATTTGAAATTGACTGCAAATTTTTAGAAGAAAATGTGGCATAGTAGATAAGAGTGCTGGGCTTGGAGTTTGGAAAACTTAGGTTGAAATTCCATTTCTGACTTTTTATATTGTCCTCTGTGAACAAAGCATTTAACCTGTGTGTGCCTCAGATAACTCCCTTGCAAATAAAAGATAGGCAGTGCCTTCTTTGAAAGATTTGAAAGTTTCCATACCAGAAATTCTCCACATTAAGGTTATTACAGGTTCCTTAGCTTTTTCATTTCTTTGTGAATGAAAATTGGCTTTATTTGAGGCCTCAGAGTTACAGACCAATGTTAGTTTACCTCCCTGGTTTGAACTGTACTTGAGTTGAAAAGGGAGAAATGAATTGTTCATGTGAAACTTCATGTGAACAAAAAGTATATTTTAAGTTCTATTTTCAATCCCAGTAGATTTTTCTATTTTCTTGGTTGTTTTTTTTGTTCCTCCTCCTCCTCCCCTTCTCCTTTGCCTCCTTCTCTCCCTCCTTCCCCATCCTCCTCCTCCTATTCCTCCTTCTTTGTGAAAGGTTCTTTGATATGGAATCATGAACATTTTAGGTGCTGCCATTTTTAAAGATAACTTAAAAGAGATTTATTTGCAATTTTCTTAGTCAGATTTAATAAGAAATACTAACCACAACAGAATTAACCGTATTATACCCTTTAGAAGACCCAGCTGTCTCATAAATTCAAAACCATTGTGCTTTTTATTTTGAAATAGAAACCAGACATTTACTTTAATATAATCTACACAAGGGAAAATGTGCATTGTCAGTTAGTGTTAATATGACTAATGTTCAGAATTCTCTCTGATTAAAGATTCAAGAAAATACGTCTTAAAAGGGAAAAAAAGTCATACACAAGTGGTCACAAGGGACTCATTTATTGAAGAGAGCAGAAAATATTTCTAAGCAACAGTTATATCTCTCTAAAGGAAAAATAGCAAAGGTTACAAAGAAAAATGATGGACAGTAGAAGACCTCTGATGGTAGGTCCATTTCAACCTTTCAAAATAAAAACAAAAATAGTTATAGGTAAAAGGAGATTTAGAGGTATTTGAATTCATACTCATTTTATAGATAAGGAAAGTAAGGCCTTTTTCTAAGAGCTCATTCCCCTGTCTCCAAAATGCTCACTTCCTGGCCCTCTCTTCTCTTTTAGCACCTCTTCCTCAGAGACTTCAGTTATATTTATGTCATTATCTCTTAAAAATGACTCTTAAATTTATATCTTCCTGGTCCTCACCTTTAGATTTTTAAATCTGAATGCCTGATTGACATTGCTACTTGGCCTGTCTTGACAGATTCAACAAATCTAAAACCCATCATTTCATCTTTCTCTGTTTAAATTCCATTAAAAGATTTGCTCTTTCCCTTATTTCACCCTTTCATTCAGTGACCAAACTGTGTTTATTTTTCTCTTGCAATGTTGTCATATCTCTTTTTCACTTCCAGCCCCGTGGTTTAGGTCCTTATCCCTCTCTAATAGTTTTTCTTGTCTTCAAAGTGGGCTTTCCTGTAGAATCTCCATCCTCTGGTACATTCTGTATCCTACTTCCAGATTAGTCTTCCTACATTACTGATTTCATTATATTATTCTACTACTCAAAAATCTTCACTGGTTTCCTCTACCTATAAGATCAATTACAATTTCTTGGCCTAGCACATGACCTCTGTATGATTGCCTCAAACCTCCTTTTCAGTCTTTCATGTGATTCTATTATATGTACTTTATTACTATCCAAACTATATTGCTAGCACTTCTTCGGTCTAATTCTGACCCATCTCTTACCTCTCTATGCATTTGTATGTATTAGCCTCCATATCACAGTTCCTTCTGTTTGATCTTTCTTTTGTTCCTTAATGATAATAGCTCACTAATTTATCTGGCATTCTAAAATTTACAAGAGGCTTTTACTCACTGACATCCTTATTTGTAGTCTGATTAGATGTATCCGTGTTTTGCACACTACTAGATTGTAATCTTTTGGAGAACAGGATTGTCATTTTTCTTCTCTTTTACCTTGTTCTTGGCATAGTACGTATATTTAGTAAATATGTGACTTGAATTGATTTGAGTCTAGTGCAATTCTCTTATTTTACAAATTAAAAAAAAAAAAAAACAACAGCAAAAAACCAAAACCTTAACCTTGAGTAAGACCCTTCACCTCTGTAGACTTCAGCTTGATCATGAGGGAAAATGAAGGAATTGGGCTAGGTAATTTCTAAGTTGTCATACTAAAGAAATTGTCCTGTCTAAAATCACACAGCTGGGTAGCGGAAAAATTGTGAGGTTGTACTAGATGATCTCTAAGACATTCTTTATATTGTGCACAGGTATAATGTAAGAAACTTTGTTAAATTCCTCATTGAAATGCAGATCATTGTGACCACGGCATCTCCCCGATTTATCCCTCCATTTATGCATCCCAAGTCTACTTAAAGATTCAATTTATAAGACATTTATTTAGTCACAGGTTTTTAGAGATGTTTCTGTTGTGCCAAAGTAGTCCTGCATGTGATTTGGAATTGAGCTTACTTTTCTGTGATTTTCTTGAATGGTTTTTGGTTATAGCTTGGTAGAAAATGGAAACTTCGAAGACTATTTTTTGCCAAGGACTAGAATCACTCTACAAATCTTCCATTTATCCAGAACATTCTTAAAAACATTAGTTCTGTATTTTTTGACAGGAAGTATTATATGATGGAAAGAGCACTGAATTTGGGTGAAGAGTATATTGCTTTGACTCCCCACTCTGTGGTAGATCAGTCATTCAATAAGCAATTATTAGGAGCCTACTATGTGTCAGGCACTTTGCTAAGTGCCAGGAGAGAGACACATATGAGGGACTGGAAGATATGTCTCTAAGGATCCTTCAAGGATCGTCTCTCTCAATTAGACTAGGATCCAGATACCTCTATCTGTTTCTTTCAATTGTCTCATTATTTTATAAGTGTAGGTGAGGTCCTCCAACTAGATAGTAAGCTCCTTGAAGGATTGCTATCTTCTTACTGCATTTAATAACTTCTTATTTTAGGAACTTGCTATGTAATTATGAAAAGTTGCTAGTTGATGAATTATTGTACCTCTTTATTCTAAACAGTCAGATTTCCCATAGATGAATTTAAACTAAATTCAAGAGAAATATAGTTTTCTACACAATTATGCTTTTTATTTCCATTGAAAATGTTTTGATTAAAGCTGCTAAGCATAAACATGGAAGAGAACTCTGTACAGAATTGAATGAAGAGAGTAAGCTCATTGCTTTTGAGAAATTGCACAGTACATTTAAGGACTCCTAAGCATACTCTTGAAATAAAGGCCTGTCTTTTGTTACATCAATCTGCTTATGATAATGTTATAAGGCAGAACTTATGGGATATCACAGCCTCTAAAGAATTAAAGTTGAAGCTCATCCAAAAGGCTATGGAAAGACACATGGTGGGGTGTGAATAAGCTACAACATGTTACCAAAGAAGAATCGCACAAGAGAAGTATGGAATAAAGAATGTATAATAAGAGAGATGTAGGACTATAAAAGGGAGTGGGTCCGTCATAAAATAAGAATGAGAGATAACCAATGGACCATACATGTGGCCCTTTGGTATCAAAACACTATCTGAACTAGAGGAAGGCTCTGAGCACATTAAGGAAACCCCCTTGTATAGGATTCAAGGGTGGGCACAGACAAGTCTGGTTCCGTAAGAAGGTATAGATGGATTGTAATCTGTAGCAGGGCTGTTTATTTCAAAGAAGATCCCATATCCACTGAAGTACAATTTCAGGTAAAATATAAAGTGATGCAAATACCTAAATGTAATTCACTTACTTGCTACTTCTCAACTGTTAGAAATGATTAGTCCTTTTCCTTCTTTACCAAACTGCTTCTCCTACATACTTACCTTGTTAGAAAGCAGAGATTTTGACTCTGACTCCTCTGATTCTTGGAATTCAATTTCTTGAGATTCCTTCCCAGTGGTGAGATGTTGCTGTTTGAAATTCTCTTCCACTTAGCGGTGCTAAATTGTTTTTAGAGATGTTAGTACAAAATGGTAAACTAGAAACTCAAAGGTCATGATTGGTATCAGTAATCAGTCAATATTTGCTAAAATTATTAATCTTTGGTAAGCCTGGACTGATGCAATGGTATTTTACATGCCACTGGTGGGAAATGGAACATCTTAAACCATATTATCCTGCTTCAGGGGTTGGCAGACTACAGCCATTGGATCAAAACTGACCTGCTGCTTTTTTTTTTGTATACCCTGTGATCTAAGAATGTTTTTTACATTTTAAAATAAAGTTTTTTTGGAATGTGCCTATGCCCATTCGTTTATGTATTGTCTATGGCTGCTTTTGCAGTTATAATGACAGAGTTGAAGAGTTTCTATAGAGACCATGTGTGATGCTGCCATGGCTTCCCAATGATGCTTGGTACACTGCATATCATAGTGACACAGTTCTAACTTGACAGAGTTTTGAGGCAGAATGCTT
Source organism: Pseudochirops corinnae (assembly GCA_028646515.1). Taxonomy (NCBI): domain Eukaryota; kingdom Metazoa; phylum Chordata; class Mammalia; order Diprotodontia; family Pseudocheiridae; genus Pseudochirops; species Pseudochirops corinnae. The sequence goes on from CM053585.1 coordinate 465,364,787, forward strand.
TATTGGAGCCTTCTTTTTTTTTCTTTAAACCAGTGAATTCCCATCCTGTCAAAACAAGAAGAGGAAAAAAATGTTTTATTATTATTTTTTGTTGAGTTTAGGTCTGAATTTGAAGTTTTTGGAATGAAAACTGCTCTCAACCACTATTTTAAAATACTGAATAGCTTTGGGAATTAGTTTTTGCTTCAGACTTGATAATGTTTCTTTACTAATTCAACCAAAAGTGCAAGGTAAAACAGCACTTATATGTAAAGCTAACATTGCATTAAAGTCAGTCTGATGACAACTAATATTGTTTGAATCCCAAGTAAAATTCAGCTGCTTTATACACTTTCTATTCTGTCAAAATGTAAAATAAGAAACAAGATCTCCATTCCCACATAAATGAGCAGCAGATATGTTTTCTGAGCTCAAACTACAGTTCCAGCAGTGTTTTTTTAGACCTCAATAATAATGCAAAAGAAACTCCCACATTTCTGAATTCATTTAACTATGCAGTTGAGGAAGATCTACCTAACATTCATTTGGAAATGATTAATCTACATTATAATGCATGTAATATAATACATGCTAAGAGGCAGATATCAAGAGAAAAATCTAATACAATTCTGTTAATTCCTTCCAAGTGATGAATATACTCATTTAAAATAGTGTGCTTCTGAATTGATATCAGTATTTAACAATAGTTACCTGTTTAAAAAGACATTTTCAAAGATGTAATACACAAAATCTCAGTGCAGATAAACATGAATAGATGAATTGCAGTTGATTTTGATGATACTGATCACTAACTTTGAACCTCTTTTAAGTAAAATGTTACTCTCCCCCCCCCAAAAAAATCCATTCTTCCCATTAGTAAACATAATGGGAAAATATACTCTTATTGTTATTATTATCTTTTAAATTTTATCAATAAAATTGTTTTCTCTTTTATATCTTTATAATATCCTTGATTTACAGTCAGAGTGTAAATTATTGGAAAAATGTTTGCCAAACCTGGCCTTGTTCATAACCAGATGGAAGCCAGGGTTTGAAATCAAATGAGACTTATATTAGCCAGATGCTAGGGTGATAATTGTTTTGACTGAATGAATTTTTCATTTGTAACAGGTTTCCATATCAGGAGACTGAGTAAATGTGCTATATGGTATATAATACAAAGAGCCCTGGCTTTAGGATAAGATGATTGAGGATAAAACCAGGATTCTGCTCCACCATTGTGACCTGGGGTCTTTTACTTTGCTTCTTAGGGCCCCATTTTCATTTGCAAAATGAGGAGTTGGGCTGTATACTTTGTAAGGATTCATCCATCTTCAAATCTTTTAATCTTCTAAGTTTATTAAGAAAAAGTTAAGACAGTATGATTTAATAGATAGAATTTTGAATTTGGAGTGGAAGAAGACTTTGAGTTCAAATTCTATCTCTGCTCTATGGTCATGGGTAAATCACTTGCCTCCTCTGGGTTTCAATCTCCTCAATTGTAAAATGAAGTAATGAAGATCAGTACTTACCTTACAGCATTGTTGCGAGATGCAGTGGAGGTGTAAAGTTTAGAACACACTTTGCAAAGTTTAAAAACTAAACAAATGCTATTTTTTAAAAGGGCTGTGTTTGATTACTGGGGTTTGAGCTTGATACCGAAATCAAATTATTTCATTTAGATTTTGGATTTTCACTGATTTCCTTACTTTTTAGCATACCACCCAAGAATGTGGGGTAAAGTATAAGAAGAAAACTCACTCCATTCACTCTAAAGGAGAATTGTCCTGGGAAGAGTTACATTTCTTCTCAACAGTGACATGAAAGCTATGTTGTTGCTATTGCTTTTGTTTTGAGCTTAAAAAAAAAAAATCCCCAGAACATTGGACTTTGATTAGTTCTAGCAGGTTTTTCCCTGGGGGGACCCTGTAGAATGTAATTTCATCCCAAAAAAAGTGGTGCCTGAGCTCAGACCAAAGTTTGAGTTTGTTTTTCCCTCGGGGAGTTGACATTTTCTGTTTCCTGACATTTCCCCCATTGTTAGACACACTTCTTTGTACTCCTGCCCTCTGCCCAACCCCTTTCAAGAAACTATATATTTGATCTTCCAGAGGGCAAGAAGGCCTTCTGTTTTGGACAAGCCATTTAATTGTTCAAATAAACTCAACTATTGTGTAATAGACCAGTCATCGGAAACTGGGTCATGTGACTGTATTTACACTCCCAGCACCCAGAGCCCCAGTTAATTGTAGGAAAGAAATTAAATACCAGTTAGGCAAAATGAATGATTTATTTTCCTTTCACCTTATTCCTCCCTCCCTCTGCAAGGTCCCTCCACCAGACCTTCTTTATAAAAAAAATTTTTTTTGGTTAAAAACAAGCAAGAAAGAGAAAGTGACATAATGCAGTGATGTGAAAACTTTTTTTGGTTGCACGCCCCGAGTCAGTTAAAGCAGCTTTTTGAACACACATACTCAGTATGTCAACATTTTACGTTTTTAATTTATAGGTATATAATGCTCTACTACTTATAAAATGCAGAGGAAGTAGACATTTTAGATGGGTGAGATTTGATCTAGAATCAGTGGGGAGCCATAAGAGTTTATTCAGTAGGTAAGTGACATTTATTTAGAACCGTTCTTTTGAGAAAACAGTTTTGTCGGTTAGTGGAGGTCGGATGGAAGAGTGCAGAGTATTGAGTTAAGGAGAAATCTAGGAAGGCGGTGCAATAGTCCAGACAAAGTGTGGTGATGTTGGAGCTATGATGGTCGCTGTGTGAGTGGAGAAAGAGGATAGTTATTGTAGAGGGAGAGATGAGAAATGGCAAATGACTTGTGAGTGAAACTGAGGCTGTAAACTTTAGTGACGAGAAGGGCAGAGATAGAGAGGTTCGGGAGAGGGATGGTTCTTTGGGGAAAAATAATGTAATGAATTCTTCCATGCGGACTGCAACCTGTTGATGATTGCCCGTTCTGTGGAACTCCCCTAGCAGTGAGAAATTAAAGACTCTTAGGAGATAGTGAGTGAAAAGGGTGGTGTGGTTGTTTTGGAGAAGATGGGGTCAGATCCTTTCTTCCACCCTTGGCTGGCTTCTCAGGGATCCATCGTCATGCAATTGTGAGCTCCTGTTTTGGAGATCATGGAATCAAAATTTGAATACTATGCAGGACATTTTCACAAAGCATTCTGCCCCTCCCCCACCTGTATTGTTTATGTAATAGTACATGTAGCTGGCATTATAAGGAGTCTTGGGAGGAAACTATTCCAGCTCCTTCATAAATCTTGAAAAATTAGAGGTCCTAGACCTGAACAACCAGGGAAATTCTATCTTGAAATTCTAGTGTCGCTCCTTTTAGGCTTCAGTTTAAATGAAACATAGATAAAAAATACCATAAACCATCACTACGACTATTCTGTAGACGAGGGTTATGGCAATGGTTTTTAGTCAATATACACAGGCAAAATGGGAGAATATATTACATGTATGCAAAGAGATTTGTTAAGGCAAGATGGGAGATGCTACTTTATTGTTCTGAGTGTGGACCCTGACATTTCTTCGTTAGTTCTTAGTATTTCTGTACACTATCTGAAATTAACTTTGTTAATCCTTACCCAGCAGGCATAACCTTCAGAGCCAGAGCTAGTCCAGCTAGAAATCTTCAAGCCGTAGGCCATCTTGCTGCCGGAATCAGTAATGTGTATATAATTATAAAACAGGAATCGGTTTGTCTTTTGGCGTTGTGTTGGAGAAGAATAGAGGGTGGAATTCTATTGTCAGATTTGTACAGCAAATTATGGTTGAAGCTTTTTCTGGATGAAAACCCTTGAATTATGTTCTTTGGAATCCCTCCATACTGCAAATTGTTCCTCAATCTAGTGTTTACCATTCTTTTCATATCAAAGGCTTCAGAAACAATCCTTTTCCTTCTTACATTAGGTCATCACAACTCATGCACTTCTTACTTCCAAAATTTCTGAAAGGATTTACTTTTAAGGTTGATGCAAGACTATACCTTGGTCAAAAATAACCAAATTATGAAATATTTTAAATTCTTGAAATTAAAGTATAGGTTTTATGTCTATGTATAAGATACACTTTAGGAGGCCTTTTAAAGCATTATTTTAATTTTTACTTAGCATCACAAATATTTAATGGAAGAAATATTGTCCAAAGAAGTGAATGTGTAGGATAAGAAGAAAATACCAGAAAGCTCTCTTTCCCCCCTCCCCCCCCCAAATTACTTCTTCAACAAATTCCATTGATTAAATGTCTTTAGTTAACAGGATAGTCTTTTAGAAATTTAAAAACCCTTGGAAAGTAATGCCTCTCCCTGCCCCCACCTTACTTCTTTATTCTTTCTTTGTCTCCTTTACTTGCTCCTTGCCCTCTTTCTATCTACCTATGATGGATGCTCTGCAAGGTGCTGTCCCTGGTTCTTTTCTCCCTTCTTTCCATGGTTTTATTTGTTATGTCTAAGCAGGTGATTTCCATGTTGGTTCCAAAAGCCCTAATTACTTTCCAGAGTGGCCAGACATTTCTACCTAGACCTCCTACTCATAACCTTGAACTCATCATGTCCCAAATCAAGCTTTTTAGCTTTCCATCCCCCTTTTGACTTCCTCATTTTTGTCAGTGGCACCACCATTTCTTTGTTCCCCTGTGTTTTAAACCTTGCTTTTTCCCTTAGGCCTTTTCTTTTTGTTTTGCTTACAATCAGTTGTCCAGCCTTGTCTATTTTGTCTTGATCTGGTTTGGGACAATTCCCTTGTCTCTTTTTCTGCTGCCACCATCCCACTATAGCCTCTCGTTACCATCTAGGTAGACGTTTTCATTGACCTTCTAACCACCTCCATTCTACTCTCCCCCATCCATACTATCTGTACCATGCCACTGTTAAATTGGTTTTTTTTGCATTGATCTGGTCTTAAAATTATTCTATATTCTGGGGGCCCTATTTCTTACCAAAGCAAATTTGCAGTCCTTCTCAGTTTGTCATCATCCTGTCTTTTCATTCTTATCTCAGCTTGTTCTCCCCTATTCTATGCTTCAGCCATGCTCACAATGTCCCATTCATGGAATTAAAAGGTAGTTAACTATTAGGGTCACCGTCTTGTCTCTATGCCTTTGCTCAGTGAACACATTCCTTGGTCTCCCTTCAGCCATCTCTTGTATTTCTGTTCATGCTTTGTGATCTAGCTCACATACCGTGTCCTTCTTGAAGGCTTCCATGATTTCCTCCTCTCTCCAACTGACAATGATCTTTCCCAGGACCTCATGTAGCACCTTGTTTGCACCTATTTTTGCAAGGTCATATACCATTTTTATAAGTAAGTATGGGGAGAGGCGAAGAGTATTCTCCAACTAGAGGAAAACATGTCTTTTCTAGTTTCTCTCCCCAAGCCTAGCCATATTAATAAGTGTTAAGAAAAATTTGTAGAAGCGAATTGAAGTCTCATTTGAATTTTACATAAATTATTTTAATCAGATAACCAGATTATCTGACTAAAAGCAACATGCAATCCGAGTTTGGTGCATGGAAGATGAGGGATATTTTTGGATCTTGAGGACATATGAGAGGGGTCAGGGTCCCTATTAGGTAAAGGAAAGAAACAAATAGGGTCTGTTAGTGAGAATATTCCAAAAATGAACTTTTGTCAGGTTTTTCATTTTGCCTAGATACTGGTAGATCCTGATATACCACTGAAAATTTATACCCAGTTCTGCTTTTGGTATTCTGTTCTATATTGAATGAACTGGTATTAAGATATTATAACTAACTTGGAAGAGAGCCAGCCAACCTTAGCTACCCACATTTCAGCTCATATCCTCCTCAAGTTATTAACTAAATAAGGAGGAACCTATATTTCTAGTCTTCTTAACTTCACTCCCCTTCACACTCAGGAACTGATAAAAGAATATAGTATATGGAGCCCTTGAAGCATCCTCAGTTTAAGCTTTCAAAGGCTTGGCTACCAACTACCACTGGAAGACTTTACTATATAGTGTTTCTTAGGAATTATTCTAATTTCATTCTACCTTTTAGCACATTTTTGCTTTTTTATCTTTCCCAGTTGCACTCTGATAACGTTTCACTCTTGGATCCTCTAGATATTCACCATAAAAATTATGGCAAAGTACAAAGCTGATTTAATAATCTTGGGCCTAGTTGTTTTCTTTTTTAGCACCAAAATTTGACATAGTATTCCACTATATGAGTTTTGGTCAAAGGAAGTCTGGAATTCCACACCTCTTGAGTTTCCAGCAGTTTTTAATGTAGAGACAAAGCTTGGTTTTACAATTATCCTAATGAGACCTTAAAATTATACAGCATATTATTTCCAAAACGGTTTCACACATTTAAAAGAGTTTTGATGAAAATGTTGGCTGTTTTTTTTTAGAGTTGTTACTATGCTGTCTCATTAGGCAAAGAGGTAAAAAGATCAGGTGATACTATTCCTGTTTTATGCAGAAAATAGCAACAGCAGAATTTATATAGGGCTTTAGGCATTCCTAAGTGTTTTCCTTTCAATCACCCTAGTAGATATGTAAAGGCAAGTGTTATTTTCTTATTTTACAAATGAAAAAAAAAAATGAAGCTCCGAAAATTTGAGTGACTTGCCCAAGGTAGAAATTGAATTCAAGATCAGGTCTGCTGATCCTGAGTCTAGTCTTCTCTTCACTAGACCCCACTGCTTCATATCTTTTCCATGTCCTCTTTCTATGTTCTCACTCCACTTTTTCTTCCTCTCTTCATTTCTTCTCCCACTTCCCTTCCTCTAATTCTGGTGTGCAGTCCTATTAATGGTATAAACACTAGCTATGGAGTTGGGAAGACCTGAGTTCAAACCTATCTCAGACACTGAATAGCCATGCTGATCCTGGGCAAATCTTGTATGACCCAATGACTTCTTAGTTTTTATCTACCTCTAAATCTGTGATATATGATGTCTTCTGACCCACCTTCAGCTTAAAACAATTCTTAAGGGAAACATTCATTTTCCATCCTGGTGACAACATATATGCAAGTTGATTAAAAAAAAAAAAACAGCAAAGTAATGTTGACATCTGGTTGGAGGGAAGTTGATCCAGACTCCCTCAGACCAGTTGTTGAAATTACCCAAAAGAAGGAGCAGGTAGCAGAGACAATGAGGTCCTGAGGCTTGAAGAAAGTGTCAAGAAATGTTATGTATATCTTGTTATCCCAAGAAGAAATTTTTCAGTCAAACTTGATGGGATAACATGGAGGCTACATTTTGGATGGCTGAAGGAGTAGCGACAACCCCTGGTGGCCTTTTAAACAACCAGATACTCTCTAGGGGGTGAGTAGAGCCAGAGACAGCTATGAAGAGTATTCTAGCCACAGAGAAGGGAGCCAGATATGAAGGAAGAACCCAACTCTTGGAAACCAGCTCCTTACCTCTTTCATCATGGAGAAGGTTTCACAATTGTCAAAGGGGATTGAGAAAGAAAGAGAAATCCTTTCTCCTCAATCTCCATCAGCTGTGGTATCTAAGAGTATACTCGTATAAGCTGATCCTTGCATGACAAATACATAGTCTATCATTGGTCCTCCACTCAAACTCTTTCTAGATTGATAAAACTTACCAGACTTTATGTGCTGCTGCTTTAGCCCTCAAGAGCTCAGTATGATTTCCATGCCATAATGATATACCATGGTAGGATTTTAGTAGAGGTTACGAGACTACAAGTCAATAAAATCATCCCCAACATAATATACACAGTCACATTATTAAAAAGTAATGGGTGTATGCCTGCCTGTATTCAGGTACATGTGTAGATTCAAGGTGACATGTCAAGAGAAGAAATATCCTTGATTTGTAGTCCGAGGCATGGACTTAAAGTCTCACCCAGTTCTACCACTCAGTACACTTATATTCATCCTGTAACTTTTTTTTTTCTTTAACGTGTGCACTTTGAATTGATCTTAAGTCAGTGTACAGGTAAAGCTCCTTCCCTCCCCCAAGTACTGGCACCAATCTCAAAACTCACAGGGAGACTATGAAAGTCCTCATTCACATCTATGTTGGGGGAAGGGAGGGAATTTAGGGGGCCATTCAATATGGCTGACAGTTTAAAAAAAAAGGAACAAGTATTAAGGTGGAAGATACAAAAAGTTTTTTTTTAAAGGATTACATAATTTACATTTAAAGCAATACTGGTACCTTCCCCACTCCCCCCTCCCCATCTGGATCTTTGTTACATCGCTCCTTTGCTCTAGCAGAGGACAGCCTTCACAGAGGCTTATAACTCTGTAACAATGAATTATACAATATTTGGAATGACTGTTAAAAAAAACCACATACAGTCTGAGTCCTGAAGACGCACTGTAGAACTTTGGGGATGGTTTGCCTCCAACATACTTAGACTGCTCATCACCTTCACCGTTCCAGTTTTTAAATTCTGAGTCAAGAGCCAAAAAACCAAATAAAGCCATGCCAATCTCATCTCTTTTTTGGGGCAATTATCATGTCATCTTGTCACACACCCTTTGACAAAACAAACAAACAATAAAAAAGCACAAATGGTCCATTTAGAAGCATTTGTGGTGGATGGTGAAGGGCCCAGATTCATACCCATACTCCTGCTTGCTGATCCACATCTGCTGGAAGGTTGAAAGAGATGCCAGGATGGAGCCTCCAATACAGACAGAGTATTTGCACTCAGGTGGGGCAATGATCTCGATTTTCATTGTGCTGGGAGCTAGGGCTGTAATCTCCTTCTGCATCCTGTCAGCAATGCCAGGGTACATGGTGGTACCACCTGACAATACGGTGTTGGCATACAAATCCTTCTGGAAGTCAACATCACACTTCATGATTGAGTTGAAGGTAGTTTCGTGGATTCCACAGGAATCCATACCTAAGAAAGATGGCTGGAAGAGAGCTTCTGGGCATCGGAACCTCTCGTTGCCAATGGTGACAACCTGACCATCAGGGAGCTCATAGCTCTTTTCCAGAGAGGAGCTGGAGGCAGCAGTGGCCATCTCCTGCTCAAAGTCCAGGGTGACATAACATAACTTCTTCTTGATGTCACTCATGATTTCCCTCTCAGCTGTGGTGGTGAAACTGTACCCTCTCTTGGAAACTGTACCCTTCATGAGGTAGTCCGTCAGATCATGGCCAGCCAGATCCAGATGGAGGATGGCATGGGGAAGGGCATAACCTTCATAGATGGGCACAGTGTGGGTCACACCATCACCGGAGTCCATCACAATACCAGTGGTATGACCAGAGGCATACAGGGGCAGCACAGCCTGGATGGCAATGTACATGGTTGGGATATTGAAGGTCTCAAACATAATCTGAGTCATCTTTTCTCTGTTGGCTTTGGGGCTCAGGGGGGCTTCTGTGAGCAGCAAAGGGGTACTCTTCAGGGGCCACACAGAGCTCATTGTAGAAAGTATGATGGCAGATCTTCTCCATGTCATCCTAGTTGGTGACAATACCATGTTCAATGTGGTACTTCAGGGTGAGAATATCTCTCTTGCTCTGGTCCTCATCCCCCACATAGCTGTCTTTCTGGCCCATACCTACCATCACACCCTGATGTCTGGGGCACCCGATAATGGAAGGGAAGACAGCCCGAGGGGCATCGTCTCCAGCAAAGCCAGCTTTGCACATTCCAGAGCCATTGTAACAATGAGAGCAGCAATGTCATCATCCATGGTGAACTTTGAAGTGGCAAGTTTAAACCCTTAAGAGAGAGAGGAGGTGGTGCCGCACCTGGAGGCAGCGGGGAGGCAAGTACACACTGGGTGGAAGAGCTCACAGCTTCTGTAACTTTTCTGAACCACATTTTTCTTCTCTGTAAAATGGGGCTTCTAATCCTTGCACTGCCTTCCTCATACGGTTGCTGTTCAAATGAGGGCAATAAGTATGATGTGTTTTGTAACCAGAAAGTGCTATGTAAGTGTAAGGTGTTATTTTAAAGCTAAGTATCATTTTTCTCTTTACTTGCATAGCTGTTGTCCAAGTTCAGGTCTTCATTTCCTCTTTTCTTGGACCGTGGCAGAAGCCTCATCTTTGGTCTCTCTACTTCAGTCCTTTCCCTACTCCAATCCAAATAGTCAGTCAGCAAAGGAATTTTTCACACCCACACCCCCATTCATTGTATGCCTTTGGCTCCCTATCAGCTATGATCAAGTATAATTTCTGTATTGTGTGTAATGTTCTTCCTACCTCTTTAGTCTGCTCATGTATCCCCACCTTTGGCCACTTCCTAATTGGGGCAGGCTATTGGTTCTTCTGCATGCACTTGCTGCTGTCTCCCTGACCCCCACCTACCCCATGTCCCCCTGCTCTACACCTGAATGCATTGCTCTCTAACTTTGACCTCTTAGAGTATTGGTTTTCCTTCAAGATTCCACTCAGATACTCCCTTCTAGGGGAGCCTCTGCTGATCTTATCACCTGGTGTCACCCTTCCCAAACTGTTCTCTGTCCATTTGGTATTGATTTTCTGCATATTTATGTATATACATGTAGTCTCTCCCCATTAGAACATAAGCATATTGTTGGCAGGGACGGTTTCCCTCTTGTCTTTATATCCCTAACGCTTAGTATAAGGCATTTAGTAAATGTTTTTTGAGTCATACAAACCACACAGCTTCCTTCTATGCCCCATTTCCTGATTAGATTTTTCTGGGATAATTTTTTCTTGCTGGAATGGGAATAACTTTTTTTCTTTTCCCCTCCGCCCATACAGTAGATTGTTATTTTGCTTTCCCTCTCCCTTCAGCCTTTCTAAGGAATAAGGGCAACCATTTTATCTTCAGGGTCATGGCTTTTGTCATTTGGCAGAGCTATAACCTAAAAATAGAATTGGTAGCAGAACTGATCCAAGCCATATTGTTTTCTGAACATCTGGGCTTTGTGTCCTTTGCCAATACAAGACTCAATACCCAAAGTGCTCCATCCCAAATTCCTGTTTTGAAGAGAGTTCCTGGACCATCTCTGCACTGTAGGGGTTATCCAACCCAGATTCTGCACCTGTCCTCCCAGCTGGTCCTCAGTTATCCACATTTGGGGTGCTTAGGATGATTTCATGACTTCTAATTTACATGTATGTATGTGTTTATACATACACAGTTTCTAATACAGTGTTTGTGCATATTGTCATCCAGCAAATTAGTATGTATAGAATGAGTGTTATATCTATTTGTAATGTTTTTGGAGTTTGCTAAATTAGGTTCAGCATGATGCTGACACACTGACTTTTATGAAATTGGTTTTTATTAAAGTCTGCAGGTTATTCTTGTACTGGCAATGGCTTTGATTAAGCACTGTATTAGGGTCATATCCTGGAATAACAGCATTTTGAAATCCCTGGCTGTGTTTGAAAGAATTGTGATTAAAGTTCTGGCTGTTTTCCCGTGATTACTAATGTCTGCCGAGGGTTGAGTTATCCTGGTTGTTATTGACGATTGAGTTGTATGGCAGCCCCTTGTGCTTTCTTGCCAATATCAGTGGCATTCTCTAGAGGAAAGTGATTTTGCATTGAAATGCGAGAACTAAAAGCTGTAACAGAATTAACACTGGTGTCTCGAGTTTCTGATGTGACAAGAGAGCCAGAGTGGTGAATGTTTTTCTAATGCCTAATTCAACTCTGATTGAATTTCAGACTAAACAAAGCTACCATGATGAGGAGGTAGGGAAACCCATCTAAAAGAGATTATGGATGAACAGGTTGAGGAATACTTTATGACAGGCTAGATTCTAGGCAATCAGATCCATTTTGACTTCAGCTGGATGTTCTTGCAGTTATACTCAGTGCTTTGGCATGAGTACGTCTGCATTCATTGTGTCCGAACACCTCCATGCTCTTAGCAGTAAAAGCTTCCTGCTAAGGAGTGAGTTAATTTCGTGGGTGTTTTCATGTGGCTGTAGAGGGCATCTTTTGGTGGGGGAAAAAATGGTTTTTCAGAATCCCAAAACTGGGATAGCTTTTAAATTTTATATGAATAATGATTCACCAAGCTAGCAAGTTAGGCTTTCAAGTCTGGCAAGATTCCTTCATTTTGAACTGGCTCAGTTATTATAATACAAGGAGTTGGTGTTAAGGGGTCTTCTGAATAAAGAATACTTGAGCCTCCTCCCTATCTCTTCACAGTGCCTCATCATGTACATTTAACAAGGGTGCAACAGATCTTATCATAAATAGAGGTGGGGTAGGGAAAGTTGATATGAGATTTGATGTGATTGAGATTTGATATGAGCTTAAAATTGTACATAGATCTGTCACAACACTGGTGGAATCTTTAGATCATTTATATGGCACAGTGCTTTGCACATTATAAGCACTGAATCAATACTTTGTCTGTATCTATCAATCAGTCTATCCAACTATCATCTGTCTATTCCTCAATTATAAAACGGAGGAATTGGATTATTAATTCATTCTAAATCTATGACCATATAGCATATGTTTTTTTTTTCCCCTGACTAGTCTCTAAGCTTCTGTGCCATAATACCAAGCACAGTGCCTTGTACATGCTAAGTGAACAGTAAGTATTTGTCGATTGATTTAGAATTTATCCTGTATTTCCTAGGTCAGTAATGTATTCCAAATTCTCAAAAGCTAAATATACTCATAGAAATCCAAGTTTGAAAAAATAGGCTTAAGATATGTATTGTGCTTAATAAAAACACGTTTTTTTGAAGAAACTACATGACTATAGATATATAAATACAAAACATATTCAAAATAATCAGAAAATAATTTGGTAGTCAGGTGCCCTAAAAAGTGGGGAGAGGATCAGAAAAAGCCTTAAGTAAGAGTGAACATTTGACCCAAACCTTTAATGGAACTAGGGATTTTCAGAGAAAAAGATGAGGAGAAAAAGTATTCCAAGCCTGGAAGACAGCCTATCCAAAGATACGGAGGTGGGAGATAAAATGTTATCAAACTGAATTGAAACTAGAAGAGCTCTCAATGACAGTAAATACAATTCTTTTATTTTTATATATTTTCTGATGTACAGTGTCCTTTACTGATTCATTAATAAAACACATTGTTATGTGTCTTCGATAGTACTATACATCAGAACCTAGTATATGTATAATGTACGGTATGTTTTATTGATTCATTCAGAAAACAAACATCATTATATGCCTTTAATAATATGTGTTGGACACAATGATAAATCTAAAACACAAACAAACAAAAAAATCCCTTTCCTTGAGGGACTTATATTCTACTGAAGGAAAGAAGTATATCTACAGATAAGTAAAATTTTTAAATGTGTAAAATTTATATCTTCTGGGGGCTGGAGGGAAGGTAAGAAAGGACCAACCCCATACTTTCTGGGTATAATTTTCAAGTAATTGGTGAAGGGTGTCTCTAGCTTTGATACCACATTTCTTTTAAGTATTTTTGTATCACCAAAAATGGAGTAGGGAGAAAACTGCAGAACATTAGATGGTGTGTGTGTGTGTGTGTGTATGTGTATGTGCATGACACACACAGAAAATGTAGACAATTTGGGGAGAATATTCCTCTAGAGGCAGACTTTGTGCTATTCACTCTTTAGCAATAAGAAAATCTTGTGTTCGGTTTTGGCAAATGTTGGTTCTACAAAGTGGCATGAATAGGAGGAACCAGCAGGAACAATTACCTTGAGACCAACGGAAATCGTAAATATAAGAGATGACAAATGCATTAATCAAAACTCCTATTACACTGGCCTCTTCAAAAAGCACATGAATTTTAAGCAAATTATGTAGTTGAAAGGGGACTTTACACGTGTGTCTGACATGCTGATGAGATGATAAAGTGAGGGAAAATTTAACCTTAACCTTTTCACTTGGCTTGAGAAAGTAAAGACACATTACAGGTTGTGTGTGTGTGTGTGTGTGTGTGTGTGTGTGTGTGTATGTGGCAGATGGAATATGAACAACTAATAAATCAGGTTTTGAAACATTGAAGGACAGCTTATTTTAATGCATATGGTACTGGATCTCAGACAAGATAGTATTCAGGAGTATAGATCGGCAAAGCAATGTCAGAAGTACAGTGTGTCTAAGCATCATCTGTATAACAGCATTTAAGTCCATTGCATGGTGTCATATTCAGAAATTTAGTAAATAAATGATTATAGTTTTACAAGAAGAGGCTTAAAGGTCTGCACTGAGAGTTGTTCATCAGAGATATCAGAATAAAATTGTATTTTAAAAAATCAGCTTTCTATGATCATTCTTTTATTTCTGAAACTGCTAAACTTTATAAGGAACAGAAGAATATAATGACTTTATGAATTTCCTTATCAGAAATATCATCAGTAGAAGTGTAATTCTATACCCAAATAAATAAATTTTTGTCAGTGCTGATAAATATTCCTCAGTCATCTGGAAAGACAATTTCTTTCATTGAGCATCAACATAGCCTCCTAATATAAGGGAGAAGAAGATTAAAGATAAACTTCTATACAAGACCATGTTGAGAGGTTATATAAAGACAAAAAGGAAAGCAGGAAAGCATCTCAGATGAGGGTATAATAATTGCCAACAACAGACTTGGAAGGAAATCCTTTGATGAAATTAAGTCAAGCTAAAAAGTTTTTTGTCAATTATTTAATTTGTTTTTCAATTCTTAAGTGGCATAATTTGGCTCTGAAATTTCCCAAACAAGGAACATCTTCTTTCTAGTACTGGAACAAATTGTTTGCTTTTTGAAGCATCTTATAGTCATATAGCAGTATTTATTTTCCAGAGCACTTTTTTTTTTAAAGCTAGTTAGGCGTGTGTGTGTGTGTGTGTGTGTGCATGTTTGTGTATGTATTTGTGTGCATTTGAATGGTATCCCAAGGTTATCTTTTAGAAGATGAACAGAAAAGAGTTATGAACATGTTTGATGATTTGGGGAAAAACAGGATGAAACTTAGCATATGTCTCAAAGTGAGTATTTTTCTACTTTATTATAAATGATCTTCTTTCTTAAGTATATGCTTATCAGATTGATTATAAAATTTATTGTTCTCATCTTCTTTATACAGTAGTATATTAGAGACTTGGGGATTACACTGACATTAGAAAGGCATTAGAAAGAGCTTACCTAAAATAGGTGAAGTCTCTGGAGGGAGAGAACATACATAGAAATACTCACCCATCCAAAAGAACAATTAAAACCATTGAGCATTAACAAGACAAAAACTAAATTATCCAAATGATCCATGGAAGAATATAGGAGCTTAATATTGAACCGTGAAATCTGTTGAAGGGGGGGGGGGGCGGAGCCAA
>CM053585.1:465380519-465416641 GCA_028646515.1 Pseudochirops corinnae
TGGAAGAGGCAAGAGATAATTGTTACAATAGAAGGGGAAAAGAGGAAGACAAAAGGGAAAGAGTCAACCTTACTCTCACGGAATTTGGCTTAGGGAAGGAATGACATAAACTCTAAACTGTGCATCTTGCCACATAGAAGAGTAGGGGGAAGGGGGATGAGAGGGGAGGGCAGGGTGGGGGGGAGGGCTGATGAATGTTCACATTTTTGTAGAGGGACAGGGACAGGGTGGAGAGTGGATGGGGGGGCAGGATAGGAAGAAGGCACATGTAATCAGACTCTCACAGTGTGCTCACTATGGAGAAGTTCTGCGTAATTTCACATGTTCATCCTGTATTTGATTGCTTTTCCTTCCAGTGGGGGTGGGTTACGAGGGAGGCAGAGAAAGAATCTAGAATCTAAAGTTCCATAATCAAATGTTATATACATATATATATATATATATATATGTGCAATTAATATTATTATTATTATTGACTACATCCAACTGGAACCTGAGATACACAGGCACTGTGGTTGGGAGATCCATCCTGCCCTACCAAAAAGTCAGAGGGGTGAGGGAGGAAGACATAGGAGAGAATAGACTGGGGGAGGGGGGACACACTGGGATGGCTGTTTTGTGGTGGTGGGTAGGGGAAAGAAGTGGAGAAAATATGTAACTCAAAATCTTGTGGAAATGAATGATGCAAACTAAAATAAAATTAAAAAAAAAAGAAGCTATAGCAGAGGGGATAGATAACTTGTTTGTTGGCTAGGAAGACCTGGGTTTGTGTTTTGCCTCTGATGTAAGCTGGGGAAGTCATTTAACCACGTTATGCTCTAGGTAAGTCTCTAAAACAATAAATTGAAAGAAGGTGTCTGAATGCTTTTATAGAGGAAGATTCTTCACTTGGAAGTTCTGTATACCACTGAAATCTCAGTTCAAGTTCCTGTTCTTGTCCCTACCATGATTTATGGGAAAAAAACTAATTTCTTGTCTGGTTTTATTTTTCTTTCCCTTTACTCCTTTGATTTGTTTCTAAGAAGAAAAAAATCTACAACTAGTCTTGCTCACTCCCAAAGGAGTGGGAAACATATCTTCCCTTTCTTGATAGAAGGATGGAGGGATAGGAGTGTCGACTGCTTTAGTTTAGTCTTGAAGAAAGTTTTCTTTGTTATTAGGGTGCATTTAGTGGAGAAGTGCATACTAAGAAGCTCTTCAAATTTTTGTTTAAACATAAATAAAAGTTATTACTTAGAAAAATAGAAGGAGCTGAAACAACTGAAAAACCAAAAGAATAACTTAAGGTTATATTTTTGTTCAAAGTAACCAAAAACCACACACCCAAAACTAAAACAGTAAGACACTCAAGTAATTAACAACAACTATATTAGGTCTTTCCTTGTCCCTATAAAAGAATGCCATCTTCTTTCCTTGTTTGAATGGTTTTCATTAGTCCCCTCCCTCCCCCAAAAGTGCTTATAATACCAACACATTCAAATTTAGTGCTACTGGTCTTCTTAAAAGAAAATTGACATGAGTATAGAATTATATGTAATGGTAGTAACTGTTAATCAAGTCACTCTCTCCTACTTCAAGTAAGTGGTAAGATGCCTTTGTACCTTAACTCACTAGACTATGGGTGAAAAATCCTTGGAACTGGAGTGTTGGTTCTTTGACAGTTATTCCAGAAATTGGATTGAGTATGGTGTTCCAGTAAAACACCTGAGGAGGCGAATACTATTGTGCTATAAGAAATGTGGAACAAATGGACTTTGTAATAACCTGGAGAGACATGTAAATTGATGCTGAGTGAGGGGGAGCAGAACCAGGAGAACATTGTATACAGTTACAGACACATTGTATCTGTGATGATTAACTTTGATAGACTGGGCTCTTCTCAGCAATGCAAAGTTATAAGACAACTCCAGAAGACTCATGATGGAAAAGGCTATCCACATCCAGAGAAACAGTTACAGAGTCTGAATGCAGATTGAAGCAAACTACTCACTCTCTCCTTTTTTCATTGTAATTTGTTTTGTTTCTTTGTCATTGTTCATTCCGTTGGTTATAATTCTTTGCAACTTGACTGATGTTTAATGTGAAGGTATACAGAGAACCTATATCGGATTGCATGTTGCCCATGGGAGGAGGAGAGGGAGGGGGAGAAAATTTGGAACTCAGAAACTTGTGGAACTGAATGTTGTAAAGTAAAAGTAAATGAATTTAAAAGAAAAAAAGAACCTGAGGAGGGTCTACTTTGCAGGCAGAGAGAAGGGAAGGTAGAACCTCTGCTTTAACCTTGATCTAGGATTCCTTTTTGCTGTCCCCTTACCCCCTTTTAGTTGGAGGAACTTGCAGAGTTTTGAGGATTTTGACCATCTTCTGATTGATGTTATAGAGTTACCCCAGCACAACTGAAAGCAGTGTTTGACAAGACAGGATGTAGATTCATGACTCCCTAATGAGCCTAGCAAAGAAGCTATATACCATGCCTGATAGAAACTTCTTGAGCACTCCACAAAGGAGGGAAAAGGACTCATGGCAAATAGAATGTATGAGCTAGCTATTTACTCATATACTCTCTAAGCTTGAGCCCACTTTCCCCTGAATTCTTCATCCTGCAACATCACTCTAGCCTTGGAAGTCATTCCTCATCAGTACCCTCTCCCTTGGGGATCCTTATCTGTCTCTGATTGGAGGGTTAAGAAATTCTCCTAAAACCTACATTTAAGGATTATGCCCTGTCCAAACACCTCTTCATTTCCCACCATTGTTTTTTAGCTTCCTTTTGTGTACTTTTTTCCCTATTAGATTGTAAGTCCCTTGAGGGAAGGGACTGTCTTTTGCCTTTCTAAAAGCTAGTTTAAAAATATCTATCCCTCCATCTCTCTATCTATCCATCCTTCCGTCTGTCCATCCGTCCATCCATCCATCCATCCATATCTCTCTCTCTCTCTATCATCTATCTATCTATCTATCTATCTATCTATCTATCTATCTATCTGTCTGTCTGTCTGTCTATCTTTCAATCTATCTACATATCTATCTATCTATCTGTCTATCTATCTATCTATCTACATACATACTGGATTTATTAACGTGGTACTGTGAGAACAGCTGGTACAAAACAGTGTCCCCAAAATCTGTGAAACATTCTCCTACAAGTAGTCAGTCAGTAAGTGGATATTAAGCACCTGCTGTGTGCTAGGTACTATGCTAAGAGCTGAGGATTTAAAGAAAGACAGAAGACAGTCCCTGCCCTCAAGGAGTTTACAATCCATTGGCTAAGACTAAATCGACTGTCTACTGATAATCTCTAGGGAAGCACACTCATGGGGGCTCCCAGACTCTAACACTAGAAAAGATGCTTCTCTCCTCCCTTCCAGTCCCTTAGGGATATCCCTAGATCTCTGTCAGAAAGTACTATCTGAACTTTGAAAATTTGATTCATCAATGGGAGTGAGAACTGGGATAAATATCTCCATACATGTATTACAAGTAGAATTATAAAAGGAACTTAGACATTGTCTAGCCCAGTCCCTTTGTTTTATAGTTACAATAAAGATACTCTGGTCAAGAGAAGTGCTCAAATCATAGATGTAGTTAATGACTACTGAGACCAATCTTGGTCTCCATCTATTTTTGATAGGATTTATGAAGGAAAGGGGATTCAGAAAAGGGAGTTAAAATCCAAGAAGGGAAAATGTCAGGGTTCGCCTGCCCTGCCTGAAGGGGCAGGGTTACTTACCTCAAATTAGAAGAGGCTGGCGTTTTCTCTTGAAAAGAAAAGTCATGCTGGAGGGTATATGTTAAGAGGGTTTATTGATGTCACACCGGGGAAGCCTTACAGCAGGACTCTAAGGCCGGCACCGCCATCCCTCCACGGCTTGGGTCCTTTTATCTACCCCAGATCCACACACCACACGTGACACAGCTCAGCTGAGCGGAATTGTGAGAGGGGAGGTAATTACAAGGGCATGAAGACCCCAGGGTGTGGAGACACCAGTCAGGAACCTCAGGTTTACCACGTAAGAAAGTCTTGCCAGGGATGGTGCAATATGCTCTGACTTCCACGTGACCCAACTGATTCCGGGGCCTCACTCCTCCCTGTGTCTCAACTTCACCACTTGCAATCTGGCACCTGTTTTGTGACCCTTACAGGAAAAATGCTGAGTAAAGCTGGAGATAGGATCTTGGAGAAAGGGAGGAAATAGATATACAAAGTGGCTAGGTTCTGTAGTATTAGTATTCTAGATCAGGAGCATCAGGGGTTAAATAGATAATTTTTGTAGGCTGGGCTTAGACCCTAAGTACCAATTATATTATTGATTACAAGGGGGAAATACTTCCTGACTTCCAAGTAACCAGCTTAGAAATAAACTTTAAAGACACAATTTATTTATAAATTGAGAACTATATCGATTTTTTAAGATGTACATTATAGCCATCTATCAACAATTAATGTTTATTATATGGTTATCAGGAGTATATGACTACATTAACTTTATTATCCTCAGATTTGTGAGCAACATTACATATAACATTGGATACCCATTTGGATTGCCTCCTAAGTAACAGCAGAGTTATTTCATGTAAATATGAAAGTGTGCAAGATGGATTTGGTTCTCAAATGTGGTGGAAGTCACCCTTTGGAAGAGTATCTTGTGCCAATAATAAATGACTCATTCTATCTTCCTTCTTCATTGTTTTCTGAACTGATAAAGTAGAGTGCATTGAATACATACTGTGGAAAAATTTAAATGCCTGGTGTTTGGAAATGCTCTTTAGAACCATAGAACATTGAGATTAAAAGGAATTGTAGAAATCATTATATTTCTTTTCTCTTACTGAGTAGGGAAGGGGAAGTCACTTGCCCATGGTTACACCCCTAGTTATCAGCAGAGCCAGAATGTGAACCCAGGTATCCTGACTTCCAACTCAGGAATGCTTTCACTGTTCCCAACTACTTAATAATGCAGTTAAGCATTGAGCTTGGAGTCATACATAGCAGTAAAGTTAACAGCTGACAAAGTACATAGTGCTTTAAGGTTTACAAGACTTTTTTGCATAAACTAGCTCATTCAAGCCTTACGAGATCCTTTTTTTGGGGAGGGGGAGGAAGGGGAGGTGGTGATATCTACTCATTATTATTCTCTAGTTAGTGATAAGGAAACTGAGGCTCAGAGAAAGCATCTTTCCCATGGTCACACTGTGACCATGATCAGTGTCAAGATCTGAATCCAGATATTCCTGAATCAAGTCCAGCCATTTTTTTTGTATCCCCAAACTGCTTCTCCAAAGTTCTTTCCTCGAGTTACTCTTAATAGTTAATGAGTTAAAATGTGTCCTGTATTCAGACTATTATGCATATTTGTGTCTTCTACATCCTTCTAAGACATTACCTTCTTTAACCCAGTAGAAGTCATTACCACCTAATCCTATACTTTGCCTTTTGCTTTTGCATTTTTAACAACTCCATATCTAATTAATGATTAATAGTAATTAAAACTTTGAGGGAGCAGATTTATTTCAGTCTCTTCTACAATTGCTGGCTCCATGCTTGTGTAATGTTGCCAACCAGATAAGACGGATGTGTTTTATTCATTGCTATAAAATTAGTCCCAGTTGATGATAATCATTAGTGCGGGGTGACTTACTGTAACAGCAATAGCACCCTTTTCTTAATTTGAACCTGCATTTCCTAGTTCATGCTTCAGTTGTTCATGCTTCAATTACTTCCTTGATAAGTCAGTTAGTGACTCAGTCTATTGGAAATTGCAAAGTCTTTCGTTAATAAGAATTGCATGATATCCTTTGATGAGCTGTTTCTCCTCTTAGACTTCTTCCCCAAATGTAAATTCTGTTATGTATCTATGAACTTAATTATTTTTACATTATTCTAAAATTAAAATTTAGGGAGCCTACTTTTGGAAAAACTCTTCTTTTTGATAACTGTTAAGAACCTCACATTTTTATTCAATTTTTATACATTTGTATAAAATGCATATGAATAATGTTGGACAGCAGGAAATGAAAATAAATGTCAAATATCACTGTAATATGTCTTAAACATTCTCAGGCTAACAAATTTGAGGACAATATATATTTACGAATGTACTCACATGTTCCTAATAGTAAGTAATCAACATTTTGTACATCTACCTCACTGAAATTTTTTCTCTTTACCTGTTTGTTAGTGTTTATCTCAGAAATGAACTTAAGCTATCTGGTTTTCATGGTTAATTGACTTTCTACTTCTTAATGAGTTGAAAAGACTCGCAACAGGAATAAGTTCTCTATGGATACATTTTGTCACAGATAGTAAGTGTGGAATAGTGGACAGAAACCTGCCTGGCATCAAGAACACTTCTGTTCAATTCCTGTTCAATTCTATCAGATACTGTACTTATAATCATGGACAAATCAGTTAATTTCTCAGTGTTCCATACAGGAGTTTAGGAAAAAGAGCAGGCAATTTTAGTCCACTTTAGGAACTAAACTGCAGAAAAATTGCTGATCTACATTCTGTGATAAAATCAGATTCAGATCTGCTACCACCCCCAACAAACTACTTATAACATTTATTTATGAAAATACATATTGATCAAGGCAAGAGACAGACTTAGTAGCAGTAGTGTGTTTCTAAATGTTTAGCAACCAGTTCTCTGGAAAAAAATGTACACATAACATAATTTTGCATTTTTTCTGAATTATCAACATGTTCTTCATCATTTTCTTAAGTCTAGAAAATTAGCAAAACAATATCAAGGTCAGATTTGGAGCATTTGCCAATTTCTGAGATATAGGTGCTCACATTGAAAATTTAACAATGGGCTCTAATAAAATCGATCAAAACTGACTCTAGCATAACTGTTTTAGTAGTTGCTGACATACCGAATAATGATTGATTTTAACTTTATGGAAATCAAAGCTTTGGATTCTTTTAAATAATTTATTTCTATTTACCATTAAAATATAAGAAAATACAGAGTAATAGGAATAACTGCATAAAATTTTAAATTAAAGCTCTTTTCTTTATATAGTATGCATTTCCTGAATAGCTCATAGTAACCTTAGAAGTATCCAGTATGCCTTGCTTTCAGTTTTGAGTCCCTTGAGTCATCCTGTCATGCTCTCATTTTTTGAACCAGAAAATATAATTGAATTCAATTTTCCCCCCATCCTTCTGCTATATGTATTTCACACATAACACTATTGTCAATTTTCCTTTCATTTCAACTATCTATCATCATTCAAATTTTTCTTTGGTGTCTATCACCAGAGTTGCCCATCACCTAGGCATTCTGACAGAGAAGATAAAGCTATAAACATAATAAATGAGGGACAGGGAAAATCTACTTTTTCTCTCTGCTCTTTTGGAGATTGAACAGCATGTTACTTGAGAATGTCCGTGACAGATACTTCCAGGTTACCGGATTAGTGAAAGGCTCAAGAAGAGAGTCAAGTCTTGTTTTTCAGGCTGAATATTACAATTTTTGCCATTGAATTATGCCAGTCTTCCCTGATCTATATTGTTGTTGCCTGCCACAATCTTATTCATTCTATATTTCTCCATGATTCTGGCACATGGTTCACAGTCTTTTGTGCTAACCATTCTGCTTATATAATCCTCAGAGACTTCAGTATACACATTGGTCACCCTTCTGTCACCCCATCTTCACAGTTTTTTGAGCCCCTCCAGTCTTAAGATCTCCCTCCATTTTTTGCCATATCTAATTCACTTACTTGGTGGGTGGTCGTAACTTAGCACTGACTATCACTTGAAAATGTCTTTTTAAAATCCTGGACTCTAAGATTCTCTTCTTCTCCACAACTCCTTACCACCTTACTCCTTTCATACTTACTCTCATTGTTCTTGTTTTGTGAGTCCTGATCCTTCAGCTACTTTAGTCAATATGCCCTCATTTCCACCCTTCAGTCCCTTACCACAGTCCATTGTTCCTACTTTTGAACTGTCCAGTGCTTCTGGAGGAATCATAAAATTTTGACCTTTGGTACTAGATCCATTATGAACTGAAACTATCTAACCTCACCTGTCATGTGACAACTTCTTGGCAATTCTTTTAGTCACCTCTTACTGACTCTTAATTTTACCATCTACAGTAGCTGTTCCAACCTTCTGAAGTCCCCAACTCTACCCTTTTCCCTCTTCTCAGGAACTGACCTCACCTGTTTTGCTGAGAATATTGAAACTATCTGATGTGAACTCTCTACTCTTCACTCTTATTAATGCCTTCTGCTCCTTTCTTCCAGTATCAGAACAAAAGGCCTTCCTTCTTGTTAAATCCAATATCTCTCTTCACACCTTAAGGCACATTACCTCCAGTCTCTTTATAACCTTGTTCTTTCATTCTTCAGTTGCTTGTTTCTTCTCTCTCTTCCTCTCTCTTGGATCCTTGTCCTCAGTCTACAAGCATGGTTTTTCATGGTTAATTGGCTTTTTACTTCTCAATGACTTGAAAAGACTTCCAGCAGGAATAGCTTCTCTATGGACACATTTTGTCCCAGATAGTAAGTGTGGAATAGCGGACAGAAATCCTGCCTGGCATTAAGAAGACCTCTGTTCAAGTCCTGTTCAGTTTTGTCAGACACCGTACTTATAAACATGGGCAAATTAGTTTAAGTTAATATATCCTGAAAAGGCTTTCTTTCCCTGAGACTTCCATCAGGTTATCATATTAATTTTCTTCTCTCTTCTACTGCCTTATTCCTTGTAAAAGTAGTCTACACTTGTTGCTTCCCATTAATCATCTCCCCCATTCATTTTTTACCCCCCTTGGAAAGCTGGAAGACAAAGCAGCATTTGCTTTATGTTAAGTGGAATAAGGCAATATCTAAAGCAGGAGTTTAGGAAAAAGAGCAGGTATTCGTTGATGGGGTATTCTGAAAACTACAGCTAAGAGGAAGAATTTATACTTCTTGAAGAAGAGTAGGATTTAGATGGCCAGGGAGTTGGGCTGAGAGTGTCTGTCACATAGGGAGTGAATGGAGGGAGGGTAGAAGCAATGTAGTTTGAGAAAAGATCACAAAAGAGAATATATGGGGTATGTTCAGGAGGTAGTTAGGAGACTAATTTGCCAATTTATGAAGTGTGGCTGGATTCATTTATTGAGCAACAATTGAGTCCTAAAGAAAGTTTTTATATTGAACAAATTGCCCTGTTAATTTAGTGGGATTGTGTTGGGTTAATAAGGAATTACTTATGCTTGTTTTTGGAAAAGATTTCTTTCTTTTATATATTGCTATTTAGTGATTCAAAATAAGCTTCTAATATTCTTTCAAAGTTGTATAGATTATTGAGTCTGTTGGGACAAAAAATATAGTTGTGTGTCTTAGGGTTGGCAGTGAATAATGGGGATAGAAAGGAAAGGGAAGAGGATTGACTAGCAGAGTTGACGTACTCATTTAAAAAAAAGGTACCATCATGCACTATTTTTTTTTCTTTTTGCATTTGTTGCCTGTATTCCTTAGTGGTGAATTGTTTTGGTTTTTTTTTTAAATCAGAAAAGTAGCTTCCTTGCCAATCCAGGTACTTTTGACCCAGTGACATCATTGAACATGCAGAAATACCCTACCTTTACTTTGTATTTAATGACTCAAAATCTCTATTTTTCAACAGGGAGAGAAAAGCTTCTCAGCTTGCCATCTAGGACTGTACATCACATTTTATATACCAGACTCTTAGCCAAAACAAACAAACGAAAAAAAATTAGTATCTAATTAGTTGCTAGAAATATTATGGTAAACATCTGTCTATATCCATATTTCCCAAAATAATTTGTTCACAGAACAGTTTGGATTTAAAATATATTTCTGGGGGCGGCTAGATGGAGCAGTGAATAGAGCACAGGCCCTGGAGTCAAGAGGACTTGAATTCAAATCCAGCCTCAGACACTTAACACTTTGTGTGACTTTGGGCAACACACTTAACCCCAGTTGCCCTGTCTTCCCCCCTCCGAAAGTAAAATATATTTCTGAAACCTACAAATTCTGGTCTGAGATTTGAAGTGTGCCTATTTTAGAAAATTGGGAAAGGAAAGTAGTTTTCATACCAGAAGATTGTCAGATGTAATAACCATTTTTGATATATAATTTTATACTTAATTTTCTATTGGAGAAATACCTGTTGCATAAGGATGCTCTTCCATGTGGGAGACTCATTTTTAAATAGAGCACAATTTAGCACATGTCTATGGAGACACTTAGCTTTCTGATAAATATGATACTGTTTCATTGACTTCTGAGTCTTGAAATTGTATACAAATATAGGTCAGTTTCCAGTCCGTCTCGTAGAGTATTCAAATAGTTGATATACTTTAAAGAAATAAAAATAAATTATGCTTAACTTACCAGTAAGTTAAGCATAATTTATTTTTATTTTTTAAAAGCATATTTTTAAATATTTGTGTCTAGCACCATTGAAAAAAAGTATTAGAATAACATTTCCAAATGGGGGTTTTATATGTTTCAGAATTTAAAGTGATATGATGCTAATTAAGGTGCAGTACAGTTGGACATTCCCCTAATTTTGAGAATTAGGATCAAATTCTTGAATTAATAGCAGTGTGTTAGTAAGAATTGTATCTGAGAGTTGGAATGGATTTTAGAGGCATCAAGCTCGTCCTCTTCATTTTACAGGATGTAAATGGGGTCCATAGAAATTTAGTGACTTGTTCAAGTGATGTGTCCATGTCAATTTTCTAGTTAGTAGTAAAGCTTGAATCAGGATTTAAGTCCAATTAATTCCTAGTTCCTTGCTCTAAATCTATTATGACTCTTCTCTCAGAAGGCCATGTAATGCCTGTTATCCCTTTGAGTAAGTACAGTGGTATAGTGGATTAGGTACTAGACTTGGAGGAAGGAAGCCTTTGGTTCAAATAAACCTCAGATACCTAATTAGCTGTGACCCTGGTGAAATTGCTTAACCTCTTCATACCTCAAATTTTCTCATATATAAAATGAGAAGTTTGGACCTGATGGCCTCCAAGGTCCTATCAGCTCTAAATCTGTGGTCTCATAATCCCAGTTGCCTAAAAGTTACATGTATGTTATTGGCTAAGTAAAGCACTGATATCCTGCTAAGCTCAACCCTGAAACTTGTTTGGCTTGTAATTTGGCAGAATATTTAACCTACCTGTTGCTGAAACTTCTCACCAGTAAAATAAGTATGGTTATAGCAGCTTACCATACATGGTAGCTATGAGGAATAACAGATAAAAAAGATACGGAATAAATATCTTTTTTATTATTGTTCATTTTTCAGAGAGAGTGCTGCTCACTGACAGCATATTCCAGCCTCTATGATCTTGTTGTATGCCTTGTTTCAGAAGTTACAGTTTGGCAAATAATTTTTAAAAAATCTTTTTTAAAGGAGGACCTGATGACAACTTAATTGAAGGTGGAGGAACAAAATTTGTCTGCAAACCTGGAGCCCGAAACATAACTGTCATATTCCATCCATTACTCAGGTAAGGTAGAACCTGTGATTGGTCTGTATTTTTAATGCTTATGCCAATGTGTTGTGTCAGTAGTGTTATTTTCAATATTCTAAATGACCTGTTCCATTCTCTAGAGTCTTTCTATCAAAGTCAGAGAGTTCATTGGAAAGAAGTAAATCATTCAAGTGTCTGCTCAGGTCTCAGACTCACAAGTTCCTAAATGTTTCTATTTGATATTTTTTTCTTTTGTCAGATAATGCATCCCTAATTTACACTATGGATATCCATTGTGAATCAGGAGTTTTTTGAACAAATATGGTTGTTTCTCCACGGGGAGAGGAGGGGAAGCTAGGATAATAACATTAATCAAATTTTCAGTGTTTTATGATGAAAACAAATGTGGGGTGCAATGGAAGTCTTATAATATAAAGTGTATTTTGGTTCTGTAATATAGGACATAATGTTTTCTTTTTCTGTTAAAGAAATATTAATCCTGAAAACTGAGACACTAATAGATACATCTACATCGGGGCTAATTGATAAAGGGCTTCTGATAACAGTTGT
The DNA here is from genome assembly GCA_028646515.1 of Pseudochirops corinnae. NCBI lineage: Eukaryota > Metazoa > Chordata > Mammalia > Diprotodontia > Pseudocheiridae > Pseudochirops > Pseudochirops corinnae. Next base: position 465,392,525 of record CM053585.1, read on the forward strand.
CATTGTTGACTTTATAACCTTAGACAACTCTGGTTTAAATAATCATGGTAGTAAAAACCAACTGGCTTTGGTAATTAGTTTATTGCCCTCTTTCCCAATTACATTGATCTCTTTTAGCAGCCAGTGCTAATTGTTAAGACAGAAGAAAAAAGCCTTAATTATTATAGCCATTTCTTAACCTAAATTTAACCCTACAGCTAACCATGAGTTTGTAGAATTCACATACTTGTGTACCTTAAATGTATACCATTTATTACTTAATTATTGTTATAAACAATAGCTATTAGCCTTGAGTAAAGGCCTTTTCCAAATTGTAAGGATTTTTTTAAAGGCTGAAATGATAGATTTCTGCAGAATCATAGAGGTGGAAGACCATCAAGTCCAACCGTTATTTGAACTGGAATTCCCTCAGTGGGGTCCCAGATAAAGGATAGCCTCACAACTTGCAGTGTGTAGTTTTCTTCCCCTTCTTCCCAAGACGACCCAACTTCTGCATCAGCTCCACCTGCTCCAGCATGTGAAAATCTGCCTCTCTTCCTCCACTGCCCATTGCTGCCAGTTCTATTTGTCATCCTTATTACTGAGTGACACCTTCTTTCTATGTGTTTTTTAGAATTCTGACGCTATGCAGGGCATAAAACATCTTGACAAGAGTTTTGTATTTTCTTATTTATGCTGTTTTACAAGAAAAATGTTTTCTGTATTGTGATATGTCACCAGGTAGCCTTTTTCCTGATTACTAATCTATGTCTTAAGGCTTCTCCTGTCTCCCACTGGTTTTGCTCATTTGTTGTCTTCTACCTTATAGAGTTATAATTTATTATTTATTAGAACTGGGAAGAATTTACTTGTAGCATTACTAAATTGTTTATCACTCATTGTCTGTGTAATGCTTAATGTAAAGCCAGAAGAGTAATATGTGCATTGTAAGGTAGGTTAATTCTTTGATAAACAGGTACCAAGTATGAACTCCAAATTAGCTCATGTTGCACATAACTTCTCCAAATGTACATGTTGTAGACTATCATTGGATATGCATAGGAAAATTTTTAGAACCTAAAATAACTGAAATGTTTCAATTATATGTAGTTTCCTCTTAATGGCATATATAGAATAATGGTCTTCTTTCTGATAAAAAAAAAGAAAATTTGGCACTTAATATAGTATTCCGTCTTTTAAACACATTTCTCTTGTGTTTGTGTTTGCTTCCAGGTAGATATGCGTACTGGTTTATGGGTAGTTAGTTTAAATTTCCATGGAATTCCCTAAAGTCATCATAGGCATGATCACAGTTTTTTAGCTTGCCAGTTGAAAATGAGACCTTTTATGATCTCATTCAGTTGTTAGACCTGATAAATTTTACTTTCTGATTTTTTCTTAGGCATTTTAAGCAATATTTTCTTTGACTACAAGGATCTATTTGACCATTTGTGGACATAAATGTAAATGGTGATATAGAACTCATTAATTTTACTTTACTAAAATGCTTTTTATTAGAGCATCCTAGATTTTCTCAGTTTCTCCCTTGCTTCATTTTTTTCTCTGCTTATCATCTCACTCCTCCCCCTACCCCTCTGTCCCTAACAATACAAAACAAAAACAAGTCTCTATACCTCTTAGCTTCATTACAAAATGTAATGAAACTCCTTTATCTGTTCATCTTACTCTTTTAAATGTTTACCTGCATGCAGCTCGTACCTCAAATACCCTCACCTCCCTAGTGAGCCAAGCTCTCTCTTTCTTATTAAATGTAAGACTTGTTAAATTAATTTTACATGGCATTTTAAAGAAGCTTGCTTATTAAAAGGTAAATAATCATTACAAACATTTAAACAGAAAAGGTTTGCTATCCTTATGCCTAATCTTTTAGCAAATCAAAACATTTTTTCCTGTGGTAAGACACACTTTTGATGTGAGTTTTTTAAAATTAGAGTCTTTATTTTCAGTTTGTCATTGTGCTTGGAACAGTGTTCCAAATGACTGCCTTCTTTCCTTAAACTTTGCACACACCATTTTCATCCGTTTTGATAACCAAAAATACTGTCTCTGTAAATTTCTTAAAGTTGGTTTTGAATTTCTGTAGTTGATATCATTTTCTATTTTCAAAAATGTTATAAGGACGACTTCTGCTAGGGCTCACATATCTCAGAAAGCTGTCATTTTAAACAAAATATGTACCAAGTCACCAGCAGTTACAGTTGATCAGCCTCTCATCCTTTTACCACAGATCTACAAAAAAAACATATTATTTACTAGCCATAACATTTGTGTATTGTTCCTCTAAAGACACAGATGGGTTAAAAATATTTGTCACATGATTCTAGTCAATCAGAAACTTTCTTTAAAGACTACTTCAATTTAAAGTTGTTTTCTTAAAAATAGGTTTGTAGAATGTGTAAATTATCAGTAACCAAGTTCATGAACTTACTTTTTAAAGACATCTGAGAGCATTTAGGATCTTGTCCCATCCAGAATGCAGGCACCCCGCACCCCCAATTAATTCTAGGGCTGTTGTTTATTTCATCTCATGAATAAGACTCCTCTACTTTCAGTCTTCATTCATTACTCCATGAAATACAGTAATCCCTTCATTTATACTTAATGGCCAGTAATAACTTATTTAATTTATATATTCAGTGTATGTTCCTAAGATCTCTGTCCTAGTCCATTATTGGCTCTTTTAGAGGATAAAACTGTAGAAAGCAGGAGGCATATCTTTATATTATATATAAAGTTCACTTTATATTATACATTGCTTAGTTAAGCATCGTATATGATTAGACACCTAATGAATGCTTTTGATGATAAGAGGTCATCTAATCTATTTCCTTGTCTGTGGGCCCAACTGAACAAAGACCATTGCAGATAGATGGCCTTCTATCCTCTTCTTAAATGGATTCCATAATCTCTTCTTGAGAAATACAGACCCCGAAGATGATACCACTTAAGCCCTCCCTTTGTTTTCTACCTAGATATTTGTCATTTGTCAACTTTCACCAGAAGCCTATGGGAGAAATGGATGAGTTCATTTTGATTAATGGAATTTACTTTATCCTCCTGGGCCTTTAATTTAGGGGTGGGAAGGGAAATATGGTAATCATGAAGCTTGTATGACATATTTTTTTTCCCTTTTGACGTTCATATTTGGTCTGCGTTTAGATTTCCTCTTTGCATAAATGACTAATAATTAATAGCCACTATGTAAATAAACCTTCAGTGAGTTAAGCATATTTCATAAAGACATCTAACCACTTTCTGGCACAGAGTGACACTTGTTATAATGAGCTGCACAAAGGGATCATTTGTCAGAGGTATTCCAATATTACTCTTTGACTGGTATTAGTAGTACAAGTACAAAGGGGAAATTCCCCTTTTTTTTGTTTAATTTGTTCTTCACATCTTTTGCCAAGATTGGCAACCTGGTGCTAAGTAGATCTGGATTCTGGCTAAGCCTACTTTCAGTGTAGTTCCTATATGACTCTGGGCTGTTAAATAAGACATTTTGAGCTTAATTTTCTCCTCTTTAAAATGGGGATAATAATAAACAATTATTGTTTATCTCACAGTCTTTTGTGGGATCAGCAAGATAATTTATGTAAAAATGCTTTGTAATAGCAAAATTTCATACAAATATAAAGGCTTGTTTCTCTTTTCACTTTTTAATGAAATGTACCATGGTAAAATAATTGTTTTCTACTTTAGTATTGTTCTTAATAACTGGCAACTGAATGAAGGCTCTTGAAGTCCTTTGTCAACTTCTCTATTTCATAGGAAAGTTATTTGACTAGGTTAAATTTGCAAATGCAGTCAGCATCTTGGATTTGACATAATCGTACCTGCCATCTCACGAATGCATGCTTTTGGTTATATACTAATTAAGAAAATGTCACTGGCTCACATTCCATCCCCACTGTGGGGAAAAAATTCAAAGCTAGACTGTGAATTAACAATATAAGGCACATAAGCTAAGTGGAGGGATGGCAAGGAAGATGGCCCTCAAAGAGAGAATGATCCTGGTTATAAATGGAAGAGAGCATGGCATAGTGGAGAATAAGATCACCTTGAAGGCAGGAAACCCTGGGTTCATGTCCTGTCTCTGATATATGCTGGCTACATGACTGAACAAATCACAGCCCCTTAGTGCTCCATAAATCTCTAACAAAATAAGTTGCAGGCCAGGTATAGGCTTGCATTGGTAGCAGGAGTTTCTTTCCCCAGGAATTCTGTACATCTTTGAAATCAGAAGGTCAGTTTCTAACCCTACAACCAAAGGGAGTAAATAGTTCATTTTTTCCTCACCCATCTCCTAACTGTGCAATTGGATCAAATTAAGAAAGTTGGAACACCAAAAGGTTCCGTTCATCTGAGACTGAACAGGAAGAGAAACTTACAGCATGCTTTTAGGTGACTTTCAGAAGGCCAGAAGGGATCATGAGTCTTAGTACTTTGAAATTTGGCAGGCTCAGTGATATATCTTAAAAAAAAAAACCAAACAACACATTGGTTGTTCTCTTTGCTTGTTTGCTTCAGCTGGCTTTTGAAAGTCACTTGATTCTTCAGGGTAATAATTGCTATATATATGCTTTATGAAGTATGTTGATTACCAGATAATTGATGAACAGATGTTTCGTGTCTTAGGGGTGGCCAAGGAGAGGCAGGAGGCTAAAGATGTTGACAATGATGGCATTTGAAATTGTGAGAATGCCAATGATCCTCGTGTTGTTGACTAGTAGTAGGACCCTGAGCATCTCTCTTTATCAAGTACGGTTACACTTCATTAAGATCAGACAGCAATTAAAAGTGTTTGGGCATGGAACGCACAGTCCAGCACTCATTGGGTGAAAAGACAAGTTGGTGTCAGAATGAGAGGCATTTAGCTGTCAGGTCCCCAGTTTTCTTGCTGGGAAGAATCCATGTTTGCTAGCTGTCTGGCTCCTTAAGGTATAACTGTAGTAGAATGGTCAAGTTATATTCACATCATCTAGTTATGAAGAAGGGTAACTTGTTGAAATTAAAGTATCTTGGTGCAGCTAAGTGGCACAACAAATAGAACACCAGCCCTGGAGTCAGGAAGACCTGAGTTCAAATGCGGCCTCAGACATTTAACACTTATTAGCTGTGTGATCTTGGGCAAATCACTTAACTCCAATTGCCCTGCCTTCCCCCCTCCAAAAAATAAAAAAAAGACAAAAAAAAAAGAAAGAAATTAAAACATATTGCTAGATCTTGAAACCAACAATTGTATCGGAAGCCATCTTAGGCATACACTTTTCTGATCATGGTTGTTTATCAGCTCTGGCATGTGTATGAATGTGAGAAGTGGTTGAAGTTATGATTTGTGAATATGGCAGAAAGAAGGCATAGGTCATCCATTGCAAAGCCATCATCAGAGAGGGCAGCCTTCAAGGAGCCATTTATAATTGCAAAATGATTTTGCAGAATAAATTTCACTGATAGCTTGAATTTTTCTCTCAAAATTGCATTTTGTTCATCATTAGTAGTTTGTGCTAAAAGGGTATATTAAAATGTAGTCATGCTATTAACCAACAAAACTCAGGATTGTAGAAGAATCAAGCATACCACAATCTTTCTGGAATGGAGGAGGACACTTTTTTGAAGTAAAAGGAGGCTATTTTGGCTCCTTATAAGAGAAATTTGTCTTAACTAAAAAGCTTTTCTATTTTAAATAAAGAGGCCAATGATTTACTCTTTTTAGCTAGTTGAGTCCTTACCTACTCTTTCCCTGGGAGTATTCAGTGGTATTTTATTGAGGGTCTCTGTCATAGAGGTTACCATTTGCATTCATTTAGCTGTACAGTCTCTCTAGTCCCACAGTAAGATAAATAAGAAAACATTACCATGGAGAGAGAAGACAATGGGAAGAATCAAAACAAACAAATCTAAGGAAACAACCAGGGGACCTTTTGGAGAAATTAAATTACTTCAGAGGTATCAAGAACTGTATGAAACTTCATCATGTAGGAATCTCAATGTATATAGAATTACACAAGTCTAAGTAATCATTTGGGGGATAAAAATCTGTATTCTGGGTCTTAAATGTTCTATGTTGTGCTCACCTGAGTAAGATAAAGAATCTTTTGAAAAGATATTAGTCCTCATAAATTGGTTTTCTAAAGTGCAATGGGAAATGTAAGTGAAGACCTCAAAAGGAGATTTATTTACTTGGGGAGAAGTGCAGCAGATATAATTTATTGAGTACCTATTGAGTTCAGAACCCTGTCCTGGATGGTGGGGGAGGCAAGGCAGTTTAGATAAGGCACTGTCCCTGACAACAAGCTTAGAGTCTAGTAGGAGGATGACACCAACAAAAAATAACTATAATTGTGGTGTTAAAGGTGCATTAAAGAGGTATATAAGGCCTGAGAGAGGCTGTTCTCAACAAGATAGGGCAAGTTTGGGGAGGACTTGGCATTTGATTTTTAATTCAAAGGCTATGTTAGTATGTGATAGGCAAAGTAAAGAGAGGAAGACATTCCAGACATAGGGCAGAGTGAGAAAGCTCAATGCCTATTTTGGGCCATCATGCAAATTTGGTGCTATAGGTGTGGAGAAAGGCAGCTGAGGGATGCAGTTGCAAAATACCCGGTGGATTTCAAGTTTCTGACAAAAAAAAAAGCATATGTTTATGATCCTGGAGCACATGTGAAATTGCTGCAAAGGCTTTCTGACATTTATACATTTTGTAATCCCAACAAATTTAGCAGAATATGGATTGGCTGGAGTCCAGGGAGCCTTTTTGCAGGTTTATTCTGTAGCATGTGAAAAAGACCCTGCCACCTGAGACTTCTGTCCAATGCTGGCTACGTCACTGGTGTGTCTTACTTACTGTTTAGTTCTAGAAGGAGAAGGAGGTTGGGAGCTTTTTTAAAATATAAACCCAGGAAGGTAAATATGCCAGGGATTTTCTAAAGATTTTTTGGTTTGGCAGCTGTGATGATAAGTACTTGTTCTTGTCTCAGTAAGAAGACTTACTCCATTTTGGGTGTTTCTTCCCTATTCTGTGACTTTCTGGGGTGAGTGTGTTATTTGTCCTCAGCTGAATTGGTAACACCTCTATGGGGCTTCCTTTGTACTTGCTGCATCTAGCCTACACAAAAAGTTATATGGATAGAAGAGATTCCTTTTCCTTATCTTTGTCTTTCATAGTTATCTAAGGCCATGGAGATATATGAAGGTTAGCTTCAGGACAGACGGGGATATTCTCCTTCCCCTTTTCTAACCCAATATAACTACAACACACTTCCTGTAATACTTAGGTACTATCTATAGTCAGAGTAAGATCCTATCAGATTCTGTGCCCGTACCCCTTCAAAAACATCAGAATTCACAGCAAGTCACTTCCACCACTAATACCACCACTCATCCTTAACCTTCACCAGAAATTACCAGCCACCAGTGTTTTTCACTTGGGCTTCACTGGGTCCATGGAAAGATTTCAGGAGGCCCATGATCTTCAGTAGGGGGAAAAAACCTTTGTTGTTCTTCTAATCCTACATATTTTATTTTATTCATTTAAATCAAATTAAATTAAACTTGAAAAGAGGTTTGCAGACTTTCCCAGAGTGCCAAAAGGATCCATGAAACAAACAAGGTTGAGTAATCCTGTTATAGAGGCTTGGTGCCCTTCTTGGAGGGGGTTTGAAGGAAAGGAGAAAAAAAATAAGCCATGGAAGATGTAATATATCAGAATGTAATTCAGACGTTTCATCCTATTTCTTTGTAGTTCTCAAAAACTTTGGCCTATCTTGGGCCTCAAAGACTGAATACAATCTTGGTAATCCAACCTTTAAAATGCTTGCTTCATTTTTCCCATCATTCGATCTCACCCTGCGTCTCATACTTCCTAAACCCATTCACCCTCTAAAAGGCCTCCAGTTCCTCCACTGATCAGTACTTTCTCCGACTGTCCCATCAGCCTCGTTTGACTTCACTTCTCTCCCCTCCCTTTTCTAATCTTGACCCTGTAGTTAATTATTTCCACACAACACTGTCTGCTCTCAAATCTCTTCTCTCCTAATTCTGTTACCATTCATCTCTTGTCAAACTAAAGCTTTCCATTACTCCCAATATACACTCCCTCCTCCATTCTGATTCAGTCATTTGAACAAAACTGGTGGATGTAACATAGCTATTGTACATTTACAATATATGTTATCAATTCATGTTACCTATTTCAAGTCTACTCTCACCCCAGTAAGACAGTCCTTTTATTTCTGCCTAATTCTCTTTGTCACACACCACAGAAGCATTTCTAACCTTCTTTCTTCCTTGGGCTTCTTGGCACTTCTCTTTTCTTCTCCACCTGAAAGCCTCACCTTTTCCTTTACTGAGAAAATGGAGGCTGTTCAACATGCCCTGCTGCCTCTTCTTCCACTCTCCTAATCCCAGGACTCCTTGGCATCAACTCTGATTTCTCTCTCCTTCCCAGCCCTCTACATATATTTTGATCCCATTCCTTCTATTTTTTCTGGCAGCCATCTCCAGACATCCTGTTCTACATCTTGCCACTGGAGCCAGATGGCTCTGGAGGAGAGAGTGAGGCTGGTGACTTTTCACAGCTCTCCCTCACTTCACTTGCAAGTCAAGATATCACCACCTAATGTCATTGGTCCTCTTTGAGAAAGAAGGACAAACAATCTATCTTCTTTAGTAAACTGTAATCTTGATTGGCTTCTCTTGAATCTTCAACCTCTCCCTATATATTGGTTCTTTCTGTATTGCTGTCAAACATGCCTTTCTCTTTAATTCTTTTCAAACTTTCACTAGACCCTATCTTCCCCTCAAACTCTTGTCCTATTCCAGTTTTCCATTTCTCAAATACCTAGAAAAAGCTACCTACAATTGCTGTTGATGCTTCTCCTTCTTTTACTTCTCAACCCTTTGCCTTTGGTTTTTGACCTCATCACTCGATTGAAACTGTTCTCTCCAAAGTATCATTGATCCCTTAATTGCCAAATCAGACAACATTTTGTCATTGCTCTTATCAATCTATATGCTTCATTTAACACTGTTGATTACCATTTTTTCTGTATCATCTCTCTTCTCTGGACTTTTGTGACATTACTGTCTCCTGATTCTCTGCATGCCCATCTTCTCCTGCTCAGCTTCTTTTAATAGCTCGTCATGCAAGCCATACCTCTAAACTGTGATTGTTCCTCAAGGCTCTGTCTTATACACCCTACTCTTGTCTTTCTACATTCTCTCTTGGTAACCTCATCTGCTCCTATTATCTCTATGCAGATAACTCCCAGACCTATGTGTCTAGACCCAGTCTCTCCTGAACTTTAGACCCTACATCACCATTTGCCTAATAGACTTTTTCAAACTGGATGGCCCAGAGATATCTCCTACTTATAATATCTAAAATTGATTGCCACCCAAACCATCTTTTCTTCAAAACTGAATCCCACAAAATAGAAATAGAGTTTTGTTCAAGATAGAGATTTAAAGGAAATGACCATGTGCCTGGGCGGAGAGCAAGGTCAAGTATTTCCAATCCTTTTCCAACAGCAATCACTGGCATAGAGGGACTATGTTTAATTCCAGGGCAAAAAAGATGGCCAATCATTATTGTAGAAGCAAATTTTGAATGCTACTTATTTTTCCAAGTGTACTAGTGATCTAGATGGGATTTTTCATTGGTTTCTATTCTATTGTCATCACAATTAATATGTTTTGAAAACTTACATATGTAAAACATAAAGGTACTTCTTTCATTTAGGAGTTGTAGTGTTTACCTAATATAAGACCATCTTTTATGTGTTCTGAATCTATGATTTATCTTCTGTACCACCGTGACCAAAATGTGCTTATTCTTTTATCCTGGAAATGTGCTACTGTTCAGACCCAGGGCTATCTAATTTGTTTTTCAAATGTGAATTATCATAGAGTACCAAGTAGCCATGTGATGAAGTGTGAAAATTAGACCCTGACTTTAGTAGTTTAAATTCTTGTGGTCAATAACAATTTCTTTTGGTATCTTATTTTTGAAAATTATTTTTCTTGCTGCCTTTCCATTCTTTTTAAAAAATATTTTTGTTGAGGATGCTTTGTTCTTCTCCTTTTTGAACAATTTTGAAAATTTCTTCCAGTTTCCCTTCCATATTTTTATTTGTTTTTATTTTCCCTTGGCAACTTCCAGTGATAATAATTTAAATACAGTTTCTTGATAATGTTGCCTTTTCTTCCCTTCAAAGATCCTGGACATATACTAGGAATAGGACCAGACCAGACTCATGATCTCTTTGGTCTAATATAAAGAATTCTCTTAGAGGAATTTTCTCAGGTGATGCAGATAGGCACACCTCTGCAGTTTCTAGTTTTAGAAATTCATTCAAGTCACTGAAAGGTAAAAGTTACATCACCATGACATGGCATACCCTACTGTAAGTAAGTTTTGTTGAAAGTAGTTATTTGAGATCTTGAAACTGCACATAACCACAAGGGTCAACTGGTTCAGTCCTCTACCTTTAAGCAAGCATTTTAAAGATAACACCAGTGTACTTTGGAGATACAGAGTGACTTGCCTTAGGCCACATAGCTCATTAGTGGCACAAATGATATATGAATCTCCCTTGCCATGTCTGAGCTTTTAAAAAAAAATCTTCATATTAGTTTTGTTGTTAGTGAAATATGATTTTCTTGCCTATTGCACAGTATGCTACAGGGACTTTGCTACTTAATTGACAATTGAGTAAAGAAACTTCTTTGATACAAATCCCAGACAAACCAGTAATAGAGAGAAATGGGTAGCAACTGCCACAAAAGACATTAGGTTTCTTTTTTTTTCCTTGCTGCCTTAATCTCATTTTCTTGTAAGCTAGAGCAGCAGTTCCAAACTTGAATTTGTGAGGACACCACCTAGTAATTTGTCTTGTGATTGAAATAGAAGCTGGAGCTCTTGATGTCCACAAGTGGTTTTCCACACTCTGAGTGGGAGAGATGCCATCTTCCTATTATATGGTAGCAACTGTGACTATAAACAAGGTGACATGGTCTCTTGTACTTGCTATATGTTATGGAAAAGAAAACTTTCAAGAAGAGAGTTGGGAATGTATCACATGTTTTGCTTTTACCAGAATAAGACTTTTAACAGAAAAGAGTAGAAGCCTGCCCCCTCCCTTCCCAATAGTATGTTGGCTCTATAATCATTGTATAATCTATATTAAGAAAAACTCCTCTATACCCACCATATGGTTGGACAATATGTAAACTCGTATAATGACACCACTTCTGTTTCTTCCTCCTTTTATTCTCAACCAAATGTTCTCCCTTCTATTTCCCCAATCAAATTCTTTGATTTCCATACAGATTCATGCCTTCTCAGTCATATCCTCTCTTCTCTTCAATTAGGACTATTCCTTTTGAACAAGGAATATAAAGTATATGTCTTCAATCAGACCAGAATGGAAACTTAATTAAAAAAATATCTCCATTGGTTTCCATTTTGAAATCTTCTAATTTGACAGGTCCATATTTATGTCACTTAATTTCTTTAAATAAAAGTTACAGAACAGTGCTGATGAACTTTCAGTTAATCAATCAAGAATTTATTATTGCTATTATATTCCAGACAGTGTGTTAGGTCCTGGGGTCCCTGCTCTTAAGGACCTCATACTCTATAATGTACATGCATATCTAAAAGAATAGACAAGCTATGAAGCATCTGGGTGGCACAGTGCATAAAATATTGGGCTTGTATATAGAAAATATGAGTTCAAATTTTGCCTCTGAGATTTACTAGCTCTACAATTTAGGCAAGTCAATTAATCTCTCTCAGCTGAAGTTTCCTCACCTGTAAAGTGGGGATATACCTGCCTCACAGGGTTGTTATAAGGATCAAATGAGCTAGCATATGTAAAGTGCTTTGTATACTTTGAAGTCCTATATAAATATTATTGAATATTATAAATAAAAATACAAAGTGTTTGTTTATAGTAGGGCTTTCTCCTATGTAATCTGTAGCTTATTAGATTATTTTAGAATACTGCTTTTGTTCCAGACCTGTTATGTCATTGGTATAGAGTACTCCAAGAAAGGAAACACTCCCTACTATACATGGGCAATTCATCTGCAGGTTATTCTCTCAAAGAGCTGACTAGGAAACTGAAAGATAAAGTGACTTTCCATAGCCATACAATATGGGTCAGAGATGGGATACAATCCTAGGTCATCCCAATTCCAAGACTGGCCTTATATCCATTACATCATGATGTCTCCCATTTTAGAATGTAATTCATATTATTTAGTAATATGAGTCCTGCTATTATGAAATACATAAAGAAGAAAACTCTTCATATAAGGTAAAGATCTCCTATCCCAACTCTAGCTTATATCTCTTTCTTAGATCCATAAGATGAAGAATATCTCATTGGTCTGATCCAGGATGACATTTCTATTGTTCTTTATTCATATATATGTGTATATATGTATATGTATATATATATATATATACATACATATATATATGAATACAAACACATATAATACATATATATGTGTTAAGAGGAGACTCTCTACCAGTGCAATTTTCCACCTCAGCATCTTAGAGTCTTATAGCGTTGCAAAGGGCACTGGGAGGTTAAATGACTTGACCCCAGTAACACAGGCCCCAGATGCAAATCTTATGCATCAGAGGTAAGGCTTGAGCCCAGGTCCTCCTAGCTCACAGGTCACTACACTACCCACTATACTATGCTGCTTTAAAGGTATTTAAATCATCCTCATCCATGATCCCAAAATAGTTTGCCAAAATGGCTACAGAAATGATACCGTAAGTACTTTAAGATGTCTTTTGTGTATGCAGTAAAACCTTAAGAACCTCTTCTTTGTTGCCTTTTCCACGTATATAAAAATCATGAGCCTTGCTTATTTTATAATTTTCCCCTTCCATCTGCATGTCTATGATTGTCTATTTCCCATTTTAAAATGTTTTCTCAGTTTAGCAAAAAGGCTCCTGTGTTTTCATAAGAATTTTTTTCTTAAATATTTAGGTTCTTAGAAATGTTATTTTCTATTTAAATATGAAAACAGCAGAATACTTTTAACATTTTAAGCTTTCTCCCTTCTCCAGGGCCCAACCACTGTGCTTTCTTAATAAACGTTTGCTGACTAACTGACTCTCTCACCTTAAGTTACCCCAGCGCCTGATAGACATAGTTTAGTGACCCCCTTGTCAGTGCACATTCGGATAAAAGTTCTGGACACTATAGACTAATAAGTTCTAGAGCTGGAAGAGACATTAGGAATTAGACATTTTTAGACATTAGAAATATCAACTAATTACACTCCCTAATTTTATGGGGAAAGAGTATGGAAGAAGGAATAGATATTGATATAGCACTCCACTCAACGCTTTTCAAATATGTTCTCATTTGACCCTTAAAATAACCCTGCAAGATGGGTGCTGTTTTTTCCCACATTTTATAGATAAGGAAACAGACAAACAAGTAATTTTCCCAAGGCCACACAGCAAGTAAGTGTCTGAGGCTGAATTTGAACTTGCATCTTCTTGACTCTAGGCCCAATGCTCCATCCACTGAGCCTCTTAGCTGCCTTTATAGGTAATTACATTGAGGCCCAAAGACTTTAAGACCCTCTAGTATTCACATAGTTTGGAATTTGAATTCAGATCTTGCCTGCTTTCAAACCTCTCCTTCCACTACATTATGCTTCTTGTCACTAGTTCTTCAGTTATGTCTGATTCTTCAAGACCCATTTGGGGTTTTCTTGGCAAAGCTCCTAGAGTGGTTCGCCATTGCTTCCTCCAACTCATTTTATAGCTGAGAAAACTGAGGCCAACAGGGTTAAGTAACTTGTCCAGGGTTACACAGCTAGTAAGTATCTGAGACTAGATTTGAACTCAGTTCTTCCTGACTCCAGGGTTGGCACTCTATCCCCTGTGCCACCTACCTGCCTTCTTAATTATTTTTCATAGCTTTTAGATAATTTGGCTTGTACTGTATGGGCTTGGTGTGAAATTTCATTGTTGTCTGAGGATCAATCTAGTTGTATTCAGGAAGGCTCATCAGTTCTAGTGCACAGCAGGTATCAGAGGATTTGTGATCTTTGTTCAAAAAGGCAGGCTCACCATAGTGAAATCACAGACTCTTGAGAGAGCCAAGTGTTTTTATCAAAATTTCTTTTATTTCAGTTGATTTAAATAATGCTTAGTAAAATATTTAAACATATCTTTGCATTTTCTGCTGATGCATGATCTAAGGTGGCTGAAGCAGGCACTGTGGAGTGCTTGAAGCTTGGTCAGACATCGCAGGCACCAGTGTCATCCATTGCCTCCCAGGCCATTGAGTCATCTAGACTGCCACTGGACTTTGATGACTATGGAAGAGAGATGAAGGTTGATGGAGAGACTGGATTTCCACCATTGTGAGGTTTATAGAAGGATTGTGCCTGAGTGGTTACTCACTCTGCTTTCTTCAAAGAGTAGATGACTGGGGCTTACAATCATTTTTTATAATGTAGTAATAGTAGTAGTAGATAATAATACTATATACACTATGCATTTATATATATGTATATATACACTATGTATACATATATACTGCGTGTATATATATGTGTATATATATATATATATATATATATATAAAATACTATATATAGTAATATTAATACAATTGCTGTCATTATCCAGCAAATGTTTGTAGTTTTGGGGTACGTTTCTTATTTTGAAGGCTAAAGATCAAAGCAACTTTCTCTGGTCATTCTGGGGAAGAAATAGCTCTGCCCCAGACCTAGAAGGTAAATAGCCTATTTTCCGCCAATTTAGCTCCTTCCCATTGAAGACTTGTTATATAAAAGATAATTATGAATAGCAGATAATGAACAAGCATATTTATCAAAGCAAATAGTAAAATACCTATCAAGGAAGTTATATAGATTAATGTAGAAAATGGAATATGTAAGAATAAGTAAGCCCTTTGACTTGTGAGCAAGAAGAAATCTTAGATAATCCAAGGAGAGGGCAAATCTTATCTAAGAAATTCATTACAGAATTCTAGTTCAAGTACAACCCCTTCCCAAGACTCTTCTGCCTTTCCTTACATGCCTATAGTATGGGGGACTTTCATTCACCATTTAAAATCCACATCTTCTTTCTTGTCCCCTCCCTCCTCCCTCTCTCTCTCTCTCTCTCTCTCTCTCTCTCTCTCTCTCTCTCTCTCTCTCTCTCTTTCTCTCTCTTCCTCTCCCTCCCTCTCCCTTCACCCCCCCCCCCCTTCTCTCTCTTTCTCGTCCTCTTTCTTGTCTCCATATTTATTCTGTATCATGGCCTCAAGGTTTCTTTGCTAATCAGGAATCATGTCTTCTTCCACGTACATAGAACACTCTGTAACAGGGCACTCCTTTGGGGAATAGCCCATTCCCACCTGGAGTGGGGGTGTTACACACTGAAACCAAAAATATCACAAGCATCTTGTCGTATGTTTTGGAATGTCTCTAGTTAGCACAAAGAGAAAAACTTCCTTTTATCTCTTTTAAATAACTAACTTTATTTCATCCTCTGATGGATTTCTACCATGCTGCAAATGGCTTGGCGGGTTCCTCCAAATGCTCTGTCTGCAGATGCTTATCTTCTCTGCCCCCAATGTCTCAAAGTGTAATTTTTATCTTTTTCTTATGCTTTCTTGGTGTTTGTTTTGCAGCGCCAAAGATCCTTCCTTTTCCTGCCCATTTGAGATCACATTTAGCTCTTTATAGTTGTTGTTTTCAGAGGTTATAGGCGTTAGTTCATGTGGTTAATGACTGATGAAGAGCACTTGGACTAGGAGTTCTTTGTCCTTTGGAATTAACAAAGCCATCCCTGCCCTCTAGGAGTTTGCATTCTATGCTTGCAGAGCCTGTTGGATGCCCTCTTGTAATGACAAGCAGTGGAAGGAAGGTGCATTTCTAATGCAATCAGAAAATCTTTTCATCATTTAAATATATTAGCATATCCTAAGAAATCCTAGCATTAGCATGTCCTAAGATAGCACATAGTATCTCCCCAACAAACATGATTGAATTACTGGATGAAGCACATTAAGACAGCAGGAAGGGTCCTTAATGGAGCTGCTCTGTCTATACTCATTATTGCAGCAAATGCTAGGAGAGCCATCACCAAAGCCATAAGGAGTCTGATTATTGATGCTGCTCTAGTGATTTCACTGGCATGCTTACATCCAATTTGCCATGAAAAGTTTGATGACATGCAAACATTGAACCCCTGAAACATTTATATTTTCTTCTTGTAAGTAGGGAAAAAAAAATAGAAGATGTGTCTTGAATCTCTGTAGTTTGGATTAGGATCTGTTATATAAAAAAAATGGATAATAGGTTATGAACATTTTTGCCTCTAGGAAAGTTGGGTAATGAAGAATAGAATTAACTCTGAATGCATATACGTAATGTCTGGCATTAACAGACTTGTTATGTGTTATTTATAAATATCAAGGTCTTAGTTTAGTTAAGGAAGTATTCAGCTCCAGCCAACATTACCAAAAATGCAAACTTATCCAAACAGCTACTGGAGGAAAGCTTTTCTGTAATTACATGAATTAGTTCTTTCCAGCTATCTTCCTCACTACCACCCCTTTGCTCCCTACCCCAGCCAAGCCTGAACTCTGTTTTTGGGTTTCCAGATTCTTATAGGTGAGCTTTTAAAATGTATCATTCCGGGAAAGAGAACTCGTTTTTATTTCCTGCATATCTCAGCATACTTGCAATTCTTGAGAGGATATAAACCCTTTTAGGCTAAAGACTGTCTTGCTTCTTGGTATTTGTATTCCCAGGGATTAATAGTACCTGGCATGTAATAAGCACTTAATATATGTTCTCATTCTCATTCTCTCTCTCTCTCTCTCTCTCTCTCTCTCTCTCTCCCTTTCCCTCTCTCCCTCTCTCTCTCCCATAACCCCCCCCCCTCTCTCTCCTTCTCCCCCTCACTGCTTTCCTTTATTTTAATCCTTGTGTTCTTTGGGAATATCAATGACAACAGTTAATGAACAGGAGTTACATAAAACCTCTATCAGGCTGCAAGGTGATGGCATATGTCCAATCTTTGACTTAAAAAACCTAGTTTAAAAGAAAAAAAGTCATAGCTTTCTCAGGGTTACATGTGCATTATAGACCCAGAAGAGATGAGTCTTTATTACAAATAATCGCTAGGCCACACTTATAGATTTATCTAGTTCTTCCTGGCTTTGAGGAAATACATATCTAAAAAGTAAATCCTCAGATTAATTAAAGAATGATTCTTTGCATTATTAAGTGGCTCTTCAGTTTTCAGAAGTATTCAAAATAGTGTTGAAGTGAATGTGTGAATGGAATCATAGAGTTTCAGGTTTAAAAGGGCTTCCTTTTCCAAATATTGCCCACCTAACAATACCTGAAGACCTCTAGTGAAGAACAGCTCCCTAACACTTCTACATTAACATGCTTCACTTTTTGGACTGCTCTCATCATTAGAGAATATTTTTTCTTTCATTTAACAAAAATAAGCTTTTGTGCACCTTCCATTTATTTCTTCTTACTATGCTCTAACATCAAAGAAAATGTCTAATCCTATTTCTACTCATTTATAGGTCTCCTTCTCTCAAGTCTTCCTTTCTCTCTCCTGAGTATTCTCAGTTCTTTAAACTGTGCTAATGAGCACTCTCATGCTCACCCTCCTTTGGATATGCTTCACATATCAATCTACTCCCTAAAATGAGGTATCCAGAAATGCACTTGTCTCCCCATACCTGTTGTAGGGCTTGGTTTGTGGGCTGCTCTGTCAAACTGTGGTCTCTGAGCTTGCAGTCAAATCAGCACGTATTTATTAAGCACCTACTGCATGCTAAGCTAAGCTTTGACCATACAAAGAAAGGCAAAAGGATAGTCCAGCTCTCAGTGAGGTCACACTGAAATGGATGAGACTGCCTGCAAACAACTATGTGCAAACAAGCAATACAGAAAATAAATGATAGGAAACAATGAATAATCCATGGTTTAGTTGTAGACTCCTCTGTTCTGTCTTGTGTAATTGACTTTTTTAACCCAGGTGTAGTACTTCATACTTACCCCTCTCAAATTTCATCTTACCTGATTGTGCTCATTGTTCTTACCTGTTAAGATATCTTTAGTCCAAATTATGTTATCTGTTTTGTCAACTTTGCCATTTAAGTTTATGCTGTTGACAAATTTGGTAAGCACATCGTCTTCATTCATGATATTGACAAAAATGGTGAAAAACACAAGTTCAGGGACAGAGTTCCTATGCCTTTCCAAGTAAAGGCCATCCTCCAGGTTGATACTGATGCCTTAATTACCCATCTTTGAGTTGGGTCATACAACTAGCTGTGAATCTGTCTTTAACTGTATTAGCGTCTGTTCTGCCTTTTTCAGTGTTGTCTGTGTGAATGCTTTATAAAATGCTGAAATCCAGGCACATATAGTCTAATCTATGTTTAATTTCCCAAGTTCACTTAAAGATTCAGTGTATAAAAGATTTATTTAAACACATCTTTTTGGGGACATAGCTGCCCCACAAAGAAATGTAAACCTGTGTTTTAGAAATAGAGTACTATGCTATGATTCTCTTAGGTAGCTTTTGGTTGCAGCTTGGTACAAAAACGAGATTTAAAAATATCTGTGCTGAAATCTTGAAATATATTATGGAAGCCCCCCACCCTCATCTTCATGAAACTAGAACTCAGTCAAACTGAAATAGAAGCAGGGCACATCAAACCATACATAAAGATCTCTGGAGAACTGTATATTGATTTAGTTTTAAAATGTAATATTATCTGTGTTTTATTGTATTTTTATTTATTCTGTTAAATAAATCCCAGTTTCATTTTAATCTAGTTGAGGCTGCGCATGGGAGTGTTGTGGGCCATGTACTTGACACTTCTGCTCTAGAGAATGCCAGCTCTGGATCTCATATTAGAATCATGCAGTTCCCTGTGTTTTGTTGCATCACAGGGACTTTGAAATAACTGCATTTTTGTGATACTTCCGTATCCCCAGATCTGAGAAATGGTACTTTGATCTTAAATATTCTAACCCCTTGTTGCTAAAAATAATTTACTTTCAAGATACATTTTCCCTGATGTTGGCTACTTTCCTCATTCACCTTTCTGTGTTTTGATTTCCACGTTCATTTTAAAACAGTGTTTATTTGGATCCTTGAAGGAAAAGAAAAACATTTCTGGATTACTGTTGTGTTGAAGATAAAAGCCTAAGGGTTTGTGCTTCCATTATTTATTGCCCACCCTGCCAACCTCCAATTCCTTTCTTCTTCCTGTCAGAGATTGGAAGGGGAAAAAAGTGTCCTTTTGGAGCAATGGCATCAAATAGATATTTTGTTTGGGGAGCAGTTGAAAGTCAGAGTTGTGGAAAGAAATGCTTGAAGCATTGTATAGCACCCAAAGGACAGTAATAACCTTATTTCTGTTTCCTATTTATCTATTTGATTGTATCTGAGCCTTTTTGTCTTCATCTTTGTATATGAGGAAGAGAAAAAAAATGAACGGAGCAATGTTCTCTATGGTAGATTAAAATAAAGGTTCATTAGACTTTGGTAGGATGCTTTAAGGATAGCTCAGTAATACCATTGGAGGAAAAAGGGAAATCAGTGAGATCTTTTGTTTTTATTTGTTGTTTTCTGAAATTTAATGTTTTAAAAGGGCATTAGATTAACATTATATTAGATTGTTTAGAATTTGAACGACCAGCATCTTTAAAAGTTCATAAAAATAGTGTGGGAAGCTCATTCAGGTTTTGTGGGGCCCATCCTCTTGAGTACTAACAAAAATGGTGCACTGGTCAGAAAGTACAGGATTCCTTTTCTGCCACTACACTTCTTTCTTGTTCTCCTTACATTTAGTTACATTTCATCTAGTTTTAAGTACATGTGATGAGGCTCATAGCCAAGCCAACTGACATGAATTTGGCGGCCAGTCATTTCAGAAACTGGCTGGTTTAGCTGGCTTTCTTGGGTGCTGCCTTGTGTGAAGTAGTCCTACTTTTTCACCACTAAAGAGTATTTTTAACTGGCACTTCTCTTCTGCTCATTTCTAACACTAAAGAAGATAGTTGCTCCTTTTGTAGTGTTTCTCTTGGATTTCTTCTTTGAAGCTTTCAAGAACTAACTCCTGTTGAATGCACGTGTCTGTATGTGAGCTCTCTCTCTCTCTTTCTCTCTCTCTCTCTCTCCCTCCCTCTCTCTCTCTTTCACACTCACACACACACACACATATACACACATACACATCTCCCCAACCTTCCAGGACCATAGAGCCAGAAGAGTCCTTAGATGGCCTGTAGTTCTTCTGAACTATATTGAAATCTAGTTAGATTTTATAGTCCTGCCTCACATAGGTGGTAAGAAGCTGATCAAAGATTCAAATTCAGGTCTTTTGACTATAAATTCAGTACATTTTCTATTGTGTCACACTCTAGGAATTGTGTACATTGCTTTTCAGGATAAAATGTATTGAAAATATACAGTGAAGTCTCATAGGAAAGACCTCAGTTAACTCTTCTTATCCACTAATAGGTTTGAGAGCACATAAAAAATAAAAAAGACATTTTGGTGGAAGCAGTGTTAGGCCAAGAAGAAAGTTGTTTTGTTTTTTTAATGGACTTTGAGAGGCCATGTGTTGGATTAGGGAGAGTCTTGAAGATATGGATTTATGTCCTGCCTTCAGTGGAAACTGTATGACCATAAGTGACTTGTTTAATCTCTGAGTGTCCCAGGTAATTTTGTATGATGTAGAGGGAGTTGCTGATCTGCCCTGGTGGATGAAATTTCCACATTTAGAGTTCTTTGTGAAATATAAGATTGCTGTCTCTACCACCAGAATAAAAGTCACTTTGCTTGAAGTAATTGAAATACAGTGCTTTTAAAGTGATCTTATTTCCAAAGCAAAACTTTTTTTTTTTTGAGATCTAGGAGGTTCAGGACACTTGGAATTTTAAGAGTTATCTGAGGGGCAGCTAGGGGGCACAGTGAATAGAGCACCGGCCCTGGAGTCACGAAGACCTGAGTTCAAATCAGGTCTAAGATACAACACTTACTACCTGTGTGACCTTGGGCAAGTCACTTAACCCCAATTGCCCTGCATGCCCCCCTAAAAAGACAAAAAAAGAGTTATCTGTGATTTCAAAAACTCTTTATTTGTACCCAGAGTATTCTTAAAACACTCTTTTATTAGATCACATTGCCTTTTTCATTCTCCCTGTTTATGTGCTTGAAGGTTCAGTTTTATGGCCCAAATCTGTTGCCATTCTTTCCTTCCCAGTTTAGATATTTCCCACACATGGCATGATTAGCATTCTTGTGTGAAATGATTATGTGGCAACATTACTGTGAATTACAGTTTCTCTAAATACTGTATGTTTTTGCTTGAGAACATTGGCTCTTATGTGTAGTTCTACTTCTGTGAAGAGAAAGTCCTTATGGTAAAATACAGCCAGAATTTAATTTGTGAAATGGAGCTTTAAACTAGATTGTTCTTCTTCAATAGTGGCAGTGGATGATTTCTTATTCCCTTTCTGAAACAGAAGAGCACCCTTTGAATATTGCTCACTTAGGCCTATTTGTGTCTTCAAATTGGTGTTTTCTTTTAAGAAAGTACTAAAAGCTTTAAGTTGAGTCTACAAGGGGGCTGGGGTGGTGTGGTGGTGAACATGATTCAGAGGGGAGTATATTTGTATCCATATGTTTTACAAGAGCTAAAGCAGCAGGTCGAAACAGTGCTACTTAAAACTAATGGAATAGCTATTACAGGAATCCTAAATAAAGGAAGTGATTTTTTATTAAGATTTTATATTGGGCACCCCAGCTCACTTCTCTTGTAGCAAAGAAACCTAGTAAAAGACAGTCATACTACTTGAATCAGAAGACTTAATCAAATCACCAACACGTGTGACTATTCTCTGCTTGGGGAATTAGCTCTAAACCATGAAATAACTCTAGAGAAAGAGAATCTAAGTGAATGGGGGAAATCCACCCAACTCTAATAGACACATCTTTGTTTTCCTTAACATTTTATCCCTCCCTAGAGAGAGACTACTCCTATCCAAACTTCCTAGTACATTGATGTTTGTTAGCTTTATTTCTAGAAATGACAGGTTTACTCTGTCCACAAAGAAATGCTTTTTCTTTATTGATTTAATTATTATGCTTATGAAAGTGTTTTTGAATCTTTCCTGGAATACATGCAGTGTGACAGAGAAGAAAGACTGAAAAAAGACGCCTGGTACCTTTTTTTTTTTTCTTTTTTTGCCCATAAGAGGACCTGAGAGTGTTAGAATAAAGTCACTCTGTCTGCCTTCCCCAGTGTTTGATGTAGGTGACTGACAGTATGAACAGAGACCTGGTCTTGTTAGGGTCCCAGCTGAGGAAGACATCATAGCTGAGAAGATCAAAACTCTTCCCTGAGGTAGAAAAGTTTCCATTCAAACTTTTATAAATCTAGAGTGAAAGGATGATCCAGCTTGAAATAATTAAAAATTTAAAAAACACACAGAAAAAGAAGTCCTTATATACCCAAAGGTTCTTGAATCCTATAGAATCCTCATTTTAAGTCAAAATCAAGTCAGGGAATCATTAGGATTTATTACCAGTCTGAAAAGTGTCAATTTTAACCTAAGATAAAGATTAGTAGACTGTGATTTGGATATGAGACTGAAGAAGACAGAAAAAGAGACAAAATCTCTTCAGAAGATCTTGGCTTAGATAGTTCTGATGGGTGTGTTCTGTGGCCCAGAATGGCCAAAATAATACCACTCTCTGGCCTTTAAAAAACTGAATTAAATTTTAAAAAATTTAGTACATCACAAAACACTAGTCAGAAGAGTCATCAAAAGTTATAGAGTCCACAATAGTCCCTTTACTCTTCCTTGAAGTGTTCCTCAAACCTTGGTCAAATCTAATCCATCTCAGAGCTCAGCATGTATCTTATTTGGCAATTCTTCCTAGTTATCACTTCCATTTTCTAATAACCTTTACTGTTAGAAGTTGTTTTTCATAATGGCAGAATTTAATTTCCCTTGTATTAATGTAGCTTATGTCTTGATTGATTTTCTTTTTTTTCCATTTATTTATTTTCTTGTTTACATCACTTATTTCCATGAGATTTTGAGTTACAAATTTTCTCCCCATCTTTCGCCTACCTACCACCCCAAAACAGCCATCCCACTGTATAACTGCTCCCCCAATCTGCTCTCTCCTATGTCCTCCTCCCAGTGCCCCTCTGACTTTGCGGTAGGGCAAGATGATCTCCCTACCTGCCCGTATATCTTGATTCCCAGTTGCATGTAGTTAATAATAATAATTATTATTATATATATATATACATATATATATATACACACACACACACACATATATATTTTTAACATTTGATTATGGAACTTTAAATTCAAGATTCTTTCCTTTCTTTCCTTATCACCCACCCCCACTAGAAAGACAAGCAAGTCAATACAGGCTGTACATGTGTAGTTACACAGAATATCTCCACAATGGACATATTTGTGAGAGACTGATTATATGTCCCTCCTTCCTATCCTGCCCCACCCTTGTTCTATTCTCTACCCTGTCCCTGTCCCTTTACAGAAGTGTGTGCTTCTAGCAACCCTTCCCGCCTCCATCATCCCACCTCTCACCCCCATCTCCCCTCTCACCCCCATCCCCCCTACTCTATTGTGTGGCAAGATACTGAGTTTAGAGTTTATGTCATTCTTTCCTTAAGCCAAATTCAGTGAGAGTAAGGTTGACCCTTTCCCTTTTGCCTTCCTGTTCTTCCCCTCCATTATAACAGTTATCCCTTGCCTCTTCTATATGAGATGATTAATCCCATTCTGTCTCTCCCTGTCTCCTCTCATTCTATTCCTCTCCCACCTCAGAATTTCACCTTTTAAAGTATCATCCCTTCCTATTCAATTGATCCTGTGCCCTCTATGTACACATATATACACATACTCAGATATGTATTCACATGCATATGTATACCCTCCTATATAGACATATGTGTATGTATACATATATATATACATACATATATATATATACACACACACACACACACACACACACACACACATTTGTATTCC
>CM053585.1:465417141-465435741 GCA_028646515.1 Pseudochirops corinnae
ATATACTCAGATATGTGCTTGTATGCATATATAAACCCTCTTATATAAATATATGTGTATGTATATATACATTTGTATTCCCTTCCCCTATCCTCATACTGAGAAAAGTTTCATCAGTTAGAATTGTCACTTTTCCATGTGCACCTCCGTTTCCACATCTTCAAACAGCAGCACTCACCTCCCAAGGCTGCTCTGAGGACCAAATGAGATAACATTTGTAAAGTGCTTTGCAAATGTACCATATAAATGCTGGCTCACCATTACCACGTGAACATGTATGACTTAAAAGCATTTATTAAGTACTTATTATTGCCAGACATTGTGCTGAGTGTTGGGGATACAGATACAAAAGCAAGACGGGCCCTGCCCTCAAGCACTATACATTATGAAAGGAAGGACACACAAGGAGGTGGTGGCTGGGGTATGATGTTCTAGTTCGGGAAGTCTCAGGAATGGTGAGTGGATCCATTGGAGAAGCAGCTGACAAGTCCCTTCCAGAAGCAACAGTGGTACTGATCTGATCACTCCCCCAGAACATGAGGTGGAATAGGAGGGGCAGGGCATACATGGAGAGAGGCATGGTAGAAGGATGGCCAAATAGCCAGCACTGATGGTCAGAAGGGACAGGAGTCTTGATGTTGGGTAAAGAGTCATGGATCAATGCCTTGTATCTAAACAGGCCAAACTAGTGATGAATTACATGCATGGAGTGGAATAAAAAACATGACCAAGAACAGGTATGATCGGAAATGTTAAGTGTCCAGTCATGTAGTGAGAATGAAGCTTAACTAGTGTGACCTAGAGCTGTAGTATCTACAAAATATTAAAGAAATTAGACTGAGTGGTTCCTCTATGGTAAAAAGGAAGGAAGGGAAGAAGGCAGGCAGGCAGGAAGGAAGAGCTTTGGTATTAGTAATAATAGAACTAATAGTTGTAATCTGTAACAGGGGATAGATACATCCACACCGTATATCACGGGTGGAAAGAATCTGGGAGTAAGGATGTAAGTGTCTGACTGGGGGATGAAGAGGTAGTGGGGTGGGGGGGAAGAGAAAAGGGTAGAGGGTGAGGCATGGAGGGAGGGGGGAAGGGAAGTACTTCTGATCAGAAGAACCCCCAAGGGTGGGGGTAGGGGTAAGATGTCAAGAACAGTGAAAAGCGGAAGAGGCAAAGGGGATGGCAGCTATATATCTCTCCCTGGGAACACCTCCTCCTTCTCTATTCCACCAGTGATGAGATAGCAAGAAACTCCTTCCACAATCATAGGATAATAGATTTAGAGCCCTAAGAGATTTCAAGGGCCTTATGGTCCAACTCCTTCCTTTTTAAAGATGAAGAAACCAAAGTCAGGGGAGGTCTGTTTAGACAAAGAAAAGAGGGATAAGTATGGAGGCTGAAGTAGTGAGAATGACTGCTGTATCAGTCCAGGAAGCCCAGCTCCTACCATGAAGGAAATGTCATTAAGCCCAGTCTTCTTCCCTATCTGACTTGCTCATCATGCAGCATATTCAGGGATGCCTGGGGTCTCCTTGCCTCAGGTTGGTGCATTTATTTGTAAAGCACTCCAAGTCTTTTTGCCTATCTCAGTATCCTTGGATATTAATCCCAGCTCCACCAGACTGCAAGTTCTGGGCAGAGCAGGGGCCTCAGAAATGTCATGTGCTGCTTTATTTCCAAGAACTAGAATCAATATGGAGACCCTGGGTGGCAGTGAGTGCATGTGCAGTCTTTGCATCATTGTTCCACTAAATCCTCTCACACTATCAATAAATCTCATCTTTAGGTCAACTGAGTATGGGTCTTTGTCTCTGTCCCTTGAAATCCAGGCCCATACTTATGTAATGTTGAAAGAGATCATATTTACATAGCACTATAAAGTTTCCATACATTATCTTCTAGGTGACTCTTATCTGGTTGAGAACCATTAGCTCTTTCCATTGGGAATTCTGCATATAAAAAATAGTCTTTAAGAAATAATAACAAGATTGTTAAATTTCTATACAAAAAAGTAAGAGATATGTTAAAAAAATTTTCACAACAATTCTGTAAGTTCTCAATGTCTTCATTTTCCTTTTTATAAAATTTACAAATATTTAATTGTGACATGAAGCTAACAATTCATATTCACACAAAAATATTAGGTGGCTTAAAGTTTTAGAGGCATTCTGAAAATGGCAGAGAATGGGTGAAAGTGCAGATAATCACCACAACCACCACTGCCGCCACTGCCGCCGCCACCACCATCATCATCACCATGATCATCACAATCACACTCACGATAATTGATATTAAAAATCATCCATGATAAATTATGTAATCCCTGAAAAAGGCAGCATTGTCATCATCATAATCACCATCATCACAATCACGACAATTTATATTAAAAATTATCCATGATAAACTATGTAATCCCTGAAAAAGGCAGTATTGTTAGCTTTAATGGCTGCTGTTTCCCCATAGGGTCCACTGTAGGACAACTATCTTCAGAAAGTTAAAACTCAGAGTTCAAATTCTGTGGAGATAGTAAGAAAAGGGACTAGGGTAAATGAGAAGAAGTCTGGTGAGAGCCAGTTAATTCTGGTGGTTTCCCTTATTCATCAAGAGGCTATTTTCAAATATCACACTCATAAATTAACAACCAGGATTAAGGAATTTCCAAGAAAGAGAAGAAATGCAATAGGAGAGGTAGTTGTGATTACTATGGAAAGAGCTCTAGATTTGAAGTCCAAAGTCCTAGGTTTGAGTCCTACTTCTGACTTTTATTATCTGTTTAAACTTGGACAAGTCACTTAACCTTACTGAGTGTCTCAGTTTCCTCATCCAGACAATGAATCAATCATACTAAAAAACATAATAATAGAATAGGGTTTATAAGGAAAACACACTGTAAAGCATGATATGAAAGCAAGATATTATTATTACTTAAAAGTTATATATTTTTATGATCTGAATATAGGATTGAGTTGTAAAAAATCCTGGTTTGTATTCTTAATATTACCACTTGTTTTTGATATTTCATTTTCTATTTCTGCAAAAAAAAACAAACAATAAACAAACATTTGCAACTATACACTGGGGGGGGAGGGGCTCATGGTTTTAACCCTAGACATTTGTTTTGAGGTGTGGTGGTAGGGTTTTATGATTTCATCAATGTAGGGACCTTCAGATACGGAAACTTTTCACACTAATGCAGATGAGCAACTTCTCAGCAAACATTTCACATATATAGAGAATGGGAAGGCCTAAATGTCTTTACTCCTATTAATATTAGAGATAAATGCAGTAAGCAGGTAAGAAAAAGATAAAAATATAGGGTCATAATATTCTACAAAATGTCCAGTTTCATCTATGACATGGCTATCAATCCATACACCAGTCACCCCAATCCATTCCAGTGAAAAATCATTGCTTCCAACCTAACACACTAAAACAAATTTATAAATGTTAATAAAAATTTTAAAAGGTCAGGTCACTACTTCCTGCAACATATGTCAGGGGGAACCTAATACATCTCAGAATCAGGTCATTGGTGGGACAGCTATGACATTAAAGGATAGAGAAAATAGAATTCTTCTATTCTAAAATTAGTTAACCAGCACATATGTCTGTTTTTCCCCTTGACTGCTTGGTGTGGAGAAAGCACTGTAACAGGGGAAATTTATTGAAATATGCCACTAAATCAATATGGCAGAGCACTCCACTTTATAGGGGGCTATAAAAGTGAAGCATGTGGGGCAAGTTGAATGAAATGAATTAGCACCAAAAATAAGAGCAAATGGGTTAAAAAAAAAAAAAGAAATGGGTTTTTAGAATATGAATTTTGCAGATTGGAGGGGAAAACTGGAGTCTTTAAATTAGCTTTGACAACATGGGACCCCTCTCCTTTTTAAGCTACAATTAGACATAGTCTGGTGTTTGTTTGGCCTTTTGATTCTGAATTGAAAGTTGAAAAGCAAGAATGAGTTTTTTGGCCAGACTATAAGAATCTAGTTTGGAACAATAGCAATACAGCGAGATCAATAGAAATGGAATATGCCACAGTTTTATTTTGTCTCAAATAAGGATGTTACTTTTGTCAATTATCCAGGAGGACTCATGTTCCAGGAGGCAATGTATTACTAAAGAGAATTGCCGGGAAATAATGTGTCTTCTGAGTAGCTGAGAAGCAAATACTAAAAATGAAATATGTATAAGTCACACTGACATTCTGAACAGGTACCCCAAAACACCAGCCTGCCTTAAATTATAACATAGTTTGAGGAGTGCATGTTTGGAAATTCCAAAAGCCAAACTGGAACCTCAGATTTCCAAAGCAGTTTGGAGCTAGAAAGGCTCTTAGAGATCTTATAGTCTAATTCACTGATTTTACAGATGAGAAAAGTGAGGTGCCAGGTCCCTGAGCACATGACTTCTTCTGTGGCAGACTCGGAGGCATGAACCCTAGGCTCCTTACTCCCAGGCTAGCATAACTTTTTATTGGGTGTTGTTCTGAAGATATACTATCATAATCTTCAAACCTTTTTACAAAAGGTATTCAAATACCAATGGTGGAGTCAGACACCGAACATAATCCTTTGACTCATAAAAGTCATTCAATAATTAGAAACTGAATATAGTTAGTGTCATTGTATGAGTCTGAAGCTGAGGTGGATGCTTTTTGAAGTAACAGACAATGCAACTGAGTCCTGAACCGACAGACCACAGTCCCAAGCTGTCATATTTCCTTTTAGGATGAAATTGAACCTCAAAGAACTCTCACATATCTTAAAACTGTCAAAAACTTTCCTGCTAAATGATCAGCACCAAAGTCTGCCAGTGCTCTTTCTTCCACAAAATGCTGCCTTCTAATTAGTTGTATAGCTCTATATAAGTCATTTAACATCTCTAATACTTTAGTTTCATCATCTAAAGAATGGAGATAATATAATATATAATTCCCACATTTCCCAGGACTGCTGACAGGAAAGTACTTTTGAAAATCTTAAAATATCATAGAAATATGGATTCTCATTCTTGCTGTTACTGTGACATGAACAGATGACCAGATAAGTCAAGGAAAAGAACTAATATGAAAGGTAAAAGAAAAATGTACACTATGGAATCAAAAGTTCCAATTAGCTATTTGGATATCAAAGAACTTGGGTTACTCGGTTTTGTTTTGTTTTGTCCTTTGCTCTATCACAAACAGTAGCTGAATGTCTCACTGGGAATGACATTTTGCCTAATATTGCCTAATTATGAAAAATACATACTTCTCTGCTTTGGTTATTGTGAGAAGATTTAATATTACAAGGTTATGCTTCTTTTTTTTTTTTTTTAAGATTCCTAAACAATTCAAGGAAGAACACAGGCCATCAATACATTTAAATAGCCAGCTACTGATGTATCATTTTCCCCTAGTTATGACAAATGGTACTAACTTACTGTCACATGGTTTCATCAAAACAGTCCTGGAGGAACAAATATTCTTTCTAAATTGCCTCTGTATGTTGTCTAGCATAACTTATAGTACTTCTACATGACCAAGTTCTAATTCTTGATACCTTCCCCTAACTCTGTTCTCTTCAGCAAAGAATAGGTTACTGTGGCTATTTAATGGATAAAAAAGGAAGAATTTCCATACAATGAATTCTAACCCATAATGGAAAATATACTAGAATGCACGAGGTTGTATAATATATATGTAGACTGATATATATATATATGTATATATATGACTGATATACTATCAGTCTTAAAGATGCTATATGTTAAAATAATTTACTTCAATTTTTCTAATATCAGACGAAGCTTAAGAAATTTAGAATATTGTTTCTATTTCTATAGAAATTCAAAGGAAAACAGAATTATGAATTGGGTGTCAAAAGATGTTTTCAAATTCTAGTTTGGCCACTGGCAGCATAACCTTGAATATTCTACCTCTCTGAGATTTCTGAGCCTGAACCTCTCTTCTCCTGACCTCCACTAGCTGGCTTCTTTCAAGTCTCAGGAACAGTCCTACAGGAAGCTTTTCCCAGTCTCCCTTGATACTAGTTCCTTCTCCTTCTTGATTACTTCCAATGTATCTTGTATATATCCTGCTTGTACGTAATTGTTTGCATGTTGTCTGCTCCCTTAGACTGTAAGTTCCTTGACGAGAGGAATAGTCCATTGTCTTTCTTTGCATCCCCAGTGCTTAGCACAGTGCCTGATAAGACAGCAGATTTTTAATAAATGCCAGTTGACCAAGTCAACAGTAAAGTGAGGATATAATGGTCGTTACACTATTAACAGGCTCCACTGTTTAGTTTGGGAAACCAAACGAATACATTTTGCATATGTCAACAAGTTGCTTTTAAAGCTCAATCTGTGAACACTGGTATAGGAAACTCCCACTGTGGAAAAAGAAAATTCTACCATATGGATCAGCAACCAGTTAATAATGTTAAAGTCTTAAAGAACAACCCAGAGCACTAAATCATTCAGTGATTTTCTCTTGGTCCCAAAACCACACATGTCAAAAGCAGAACTTGAATTTAGATCTTCCTGACCTCCAAGAAAGGTCCTTCATGCATTACACCATGCTGCATCTCACTCGCAGCAAGTTCTTACTGGGGT
Organism: Pseudochirops corinnae; assembly: GCA_028646515.1. Classification (NCBI taxonomy): domain Eukaryota; kingdom Metazoa; phylum Chordata; class Mammalia; order Diprotodontia; family Pseudocheiridae; genus Pseudochirops; species Pseudochirops corinnae. Next base: position 465,423,739 of record CM053585.1, read on the forward strand.
GGAGGGAGTAGCTTCCTACAGTTTACCACAACACTGCTAATAGCAATTATAAGTCCTTTTACAAAGAAGAAAGAAGAAAAGAAAGAGAGCCTACAATTCACCTCAAAGACAGTTCAGAGGTTCTTTCTTGGCACTACTGGATACTTTTGATATTCTTGTTACTGTGACAAAAGGAAGGAAAATCACCACCTGGTGGTGGTCAAGTTAACAGAGACTATTATGTCACAGGCAATTAGCATCCATTATTATAAAGTATAACGTGTTTGACAGGTCCCTTAGCTGAACTATGCATAGATTTATCTTTGGCTTATTCATTACGAGATGGGGAAAGGGTTGCACTGGTATGGATAGGTTTGCCTTGATGACACAGCATTTTAAAGCCATTTTTGGCCAAAGGGGCTTTAATATGATTGGAGGTGCCAGGCCATGCTTTTCACACTGGCTCTAAAAAACAATGCTTGCGGTTGTTTTTCTGTTTATTTTTGCTGAGATGAAGAATTGAGCATTTCCAACGACTTTTCTTTGAGGTCGGAAAATTGTTAACTTGAGGTTACAGCTCAGTGATCAGGAGATGCTTGTATGTACACACACATGCGTATACAGAGGCAGACACAAAGCCCTGATCTGCAACTCTTACTGTCAGCTCTGACACCTGCTAAAATAGAGACAATGGTTTTGACCCATTTCAGGCCAAGTTGAGATCTAGTAAAGGCAGAGAGAGACAGGAAGCAAGATTCCTAGATGTATTTGCCATCCCATTCTGGGTTAGCTATTTATTTTTAGACAGCATCTTTCCCCATCTCTTTCAATTTCTCTGTCACCAAAAAGGGAAGGATGCCTTATCCCCATGTTTGATGCATTTTTTTGTGACAATTTGAGTCAATGTGTTAAACATACGGGATACTGTGAGAAAGGGTGTGGTAGCATCAGAACTTTAGAGAGTTAATTACTATGTTTATTACTCTGTCCCATCCTCACCTTTAGCCTATTTCTTTTCCTGGGTTAACAGTAATATTTATTATTGACAATAATGCTTAAATATTTCAATAGAATATAATTCTAGCTGCAAAAATTCACTGATTTACATTTCAACCTCCTTATAACTTAAAGGTCTTTAAGAGTTGCTATGACTTACCAGTCATCAAAACTACTTGGTACTGGCTAAGAAATAGAGGGGTGGATCAGTGGAATAGGTTCGGTACACAAGACACAGCAGTCAGTGTTTATAGCCATCTACTATTTGATAAACCCAAAGACTATAGTTTCTGGGATAAGATCTCACTATGTGACAAAAACTTCTGGGAAAACTGGAAAATAGTGCAGCAGAAATTGGGCATACCAACATCTTACACCATATACCATAATAAAGTCCAAATGTGTGCAGGACTTAGATGCTATAAGAAAATTAGGAGGCCAAGGAATCATTTATATGTCAGATTTAAGGAGAATGCAGTAATTTATAACCAAACAAGTGATAGAGAACAATATGAAAAACATTTTGACTACAATAAATTAAAACTTTTTGCATAAACAAAACCAATGGAACTAAGATTAGAAGGCAAGCAGAAAACTGGGAAAATAATTTTTACAACCAGTATCTCTGATAAAGGCCTCATTTCTAAAATTTATAAATTTATTTATGGCCAATTTATAAATGGCCAAAGGATATGAACAGGCAATTTTCAGAGAAAGAAAGTAAAGCTATCTATAATCATATGAACAAAAAATGCTCGAAATCACTATTGATTAGAGAAACACAAATGAAAATAACTCTGAGGTGCCACATTGTACCTACCAGATTGGCTAACATGACAAAACAGGAAAACGATAAATGTTGGAGAAGATATGAGAAAATTGAACACTAATTCATTGTTGGAGTTGTGAACTGATACAAGCATTCAGGAGGGCAATTTGGAACTATGCCCAAAGGGTTATAAAAATGTGCATACCCTTTTACCCAGCAATACCACTTCTAAGGCAGTATCCTGAAGAGATCATAAAAATGGGAAAAGGACCAGCATGTACAAAACTATTTATAGCAGGTCTTTTTGTGGTGGCCAAGAACTGGAAATTGAGATGTCTGTCAATTGGGGAATGGCTGAACAAGTTGTGGCATATGAATGTAACGGAATACTATTGTACTATAAGAAACGATGAACAGGCAGACTTCAGAAAAACCTAGAAAGACTTAAATGAATTGCTGCTGAGTGAAGTGAGCAGAATCATGATAACATTGTACGTAGAAATGGCAATATTGTACGAAAAACAACTATGATTAACTTAGCTATTTTCAGCGAAGCAAAAGCCTAAAACAATTCCAAAAGTCTCATGATGGAAAATGCCATCCATATCCAGAGAACTATGGAGTCTGAATGCAGATCAAAGCGTACTATTGGCTGTCTTTTTTTGTTTATCTTGCTTTGTTTTTTCTTTCTCATGGTTCCATTCGTTCAAATTATTTTGTACAACATGAGTAATGGGAAAATATGTTTAACAGGAATGTATATTTAGAGCCTATATTGGATTGAGGGGGGAGGGAGGTGAAGAAAATTTAAAACTTATGGAAGTAAATGCTGAAAACTAAAAATAAATTAATTTTTTAAAAAAAGAGTTGTTATGACTAAATCTTGTGGCAAATCTGCTGATGATTCCCTCTAAAATCAGTTAGGCAGGCCATTAGACTACAGGCATACTATACTCTGGGCCCACTGATATTCACAAATAATTGAGAACTTCCACAAACTATACTTGTCTCTCCCCTGAACTCCTTATAACATATACTGCTCATATCATTTAGTAGATGCTCCCTTATACATTTTGTCTCCCCGACAATATACCAAGCTCTTACTTGCAGGGATCTGTCAGTAAAGACCAAATGACATCAAGCTGAGACACCGATATTTAGGTGAGTTTTGAAGAAGTTTCACTTGAAGCAACAGGTCAATATTTTTAAAAATCAAAATTCCATATTAGGCTCAGAGGTAAAATTGGACCTGATCCAATTTCATTTTACAGATGAGGAAATTAAGGTCCAGAGAGGTGGAATGAATTGCTCCTACACATACATTCCTTCTTCCCCTCTGATGCCAGGTCTGGAGTCATGATTATCACTAAACACAGCTAGTTAGTGATCAGGTCATGTAATTAGTAAGTAGAAGAGTGGGGGTTCAGATCAAAGTACTAACTCTCAACTCAACTCCACAGTACCACAAGCAATTAATGGTGTTTGAAAGGCACTGTCTTCTCTGCTCTTGGAATTAGCTTTTTGTTATTGCTAATTAAGGTTATTCTAAGTGTAATGACAGGACATCCCTTTTATAGATACTTTTTCACATTCCCTTTTAAAATGCTTGGACATATTTCACAAGGATTCTTCCAATAAAGTTCTTATTCGAAGTTTAATTGTGAAGTGGAAGAACTCTAGATTCTGACAGACCATGCCAACAGAGCACAAGCTTAGGAAGTCCTACCATGGAAGACAGCTTTCAAGTACAAGGCCAGCAATGGACTGCATGCGCTAGGAGCAGCAGAGTTAGCTTGAGAAGGTTCATCACTAAAAAGCCACCTGCCAGAAGATGAATTGTATGGCCACAACAACACAAAGAAAATATTTGCTGTAGCAAGGAGGGAGGCACATTCTGAGGCAATCAGAGATTTGTGAGGGAAAAGAAGCATCCAGAGACTTCCTTAGTGGTATAAAGTGCCAACTCTGGAGCTAGGAGGATCTGAGTTCAGATCTGATCTCAGATACTTCCTAGCTACATGACCCTGGGCAAATGGAGTCATGAAGAGTTAGACATGACTAATCAACTAAACAACAACTAATAAAGTAATAAAATCTAAGCTTTGGTAGCATATACTATTTGGGCTTTTATCCACTCCTGCACCTTTTATTTTTCATTCTATAAGAGGCTTTTCCCCTCCTTTTTTTTTTTTTTTTTTAGGTCAATTAGTTGTATCTGACTCTTTGCAACTCTATCTGGGATTTTCTTGGCAAAGATACTAGAATGGTTTGCAATTTCCTTATGCAGTTCATTTCACAGATAAGAAACTGAGACAAACAGGGTTAAGTGATTTGCCCAGGGTAACAATGCCAGCAAGTGTCAAGGAGAACATGTCAAATAGTCAACATTCTGAGAGTGTTTGCTACTTGCTTTGAAACTATACTTTATTATTATTATAGAAACTAATAAAACAATTACTCAGCACTTTGAAGGATTCATGATTCTACAGCAGCTTATACGCTCCTTTCCTTCTATGAATCTTGTCTATGTCTCAATTCTCTACTGTATTTTTGACACTGGAAATGATGGACCACATGAGCTGTCTATCCTTTATGACAGACTTACAGAACTTGGCAGTAAGTAGTGACCAAAATTAAAATAGGCTAAATTTCTTCGAGTCACAGATAAATTTTTAGCAGTTCACTTTTCAAGTAAAGGTATAATTAATGATTAAACTATTTTTCAAATAAACCATATTTTTTAAAAAGGGAAATTCCAATTAATATAAAATAATTATACTTATTACTTAAGATTTTTTTTATCATGAAATCACATTAATGTTTAAAAAAATTACTTTGCTAAGTGATTTAATACATTTTCCAGGTTTTCTTACTGTTTACATTTAGTTAATGGAACTATTACACTTCTCATCGGCAATTAGTTTATCATACTCCAGAATCATGTTTGAAATAGATTTCTTTAGAAATCTGAAAACAAATTTTAGTTGCTGCCTCATTTTTCTAAGTTTACTTTCTTGAAAAACCATTGCTCCCCACTGAGATTTTTCAACAATTTGGACACTTTAATTTGTTTTTTATTGGTGTCCAATTTGCTTAAGTCAGGATGTTCTGATTTAAAATGGTGACTAAGACTGTATTCCTTCAGAACAGCTATTATTTCTCAGCAAACTAGGCATGATATTTTGTCTCTTGAGTAAGTAAACAAGTATCTATTTGTCTGCTCCAGGTTAAACATGCTATGTCCTGATTTGACCTTCCGTTTCTTTTTATCACCCATTTCACAAAGTCACCCCAAAAACTTTAATGTTAGAACCAAAAAATCTCCACAGCAACTGATCACATACAAAGAAATGATGAACTGAGTGTCTGACCTTGGAGAGAGCTCCAGACACTCATGTAACTTGGAGTGCCGCACAGTGAGACGGAGGAATAGGCACTCACGTTGTTGCCACTCATCATGTAGTGGGCGTTAGCTGTGTTGGCACATGGATGCAGTCACTTTGTTCCTCTTCAATGCCAGTAACAACCAAAAACACAGTGAAAAGATACAACTCTTGTTCCTCTCAGACCAGAGAAAGATGGCAATGGTTGGTTACTGTGGTAACATGACAAACAGGAGAGAGTGAGCAGTGGCAAATCACTCACCAAGTTACATGATGAGCACAACAGTGACTAGTGGAGGGCAGTTAGGCTGGGCACAGACAAAGCACTCGTTACCTCTTTATTTTCTTTTACATCCTCCACAATTTTTGTGGGCTGCCCAAAAGACTTCGGGGGGCTGCAAGCAGCTTGTGGGTGGTATGTTGTGCAGCCCTGCTTCATCACTCTTCCTAACGAGCCTGATCCACATGCTTTTTCTAGTTGTGTGCATCCCTTAAATGTTATCTTTAAAATGTCTTCTGATGCTACTTATTTATTGTCTTCTGATATGCTGTATTTTATTTACATCCACCACATTCTCTGGATGATACGCAATTCTAATTTTCTTTGAAGACTGACATTTCACATCTCAGACCCATACGGCATCGTCAGACACTAAAACTAATAATCCAAACTGATAGAGTAAGGTTTACCAACAGCTTTCCTCACACAACTCAAAGAAAAAGGTAGCACCATTTTTTTTCAGTACAAGCTGTCAACAAAACAAAGGTGAGCAAGATCTTAATCTGAAATATTTTCCCAGTATTCTCCTAAATTCCTTAACTTCACAATTCAAGTACATCTGACCTTTTCTATGACATTTTTTTAAATCTACAGAATTATTAGAACGAACACTTTGACTAAATTTTACCATAGTCTAGAAATGGCAATAGTGGCAATGAGGAAAGAGGAATATGTCTACTCCTTCTCTTCCCTCCATGCCATCTTGCCAAAATAAGAGCCCTAAGAGTTTAGAAGCTTTCCAACAGCTTCTTTTCTGTCCTTTCCTCCTCCATACTTTATTTCACTAGAGCAGAGAATCACTGAAGGATCAAAGGAACCACACATTAGAGAAAGGGAAAGATCTTCATTGTGAGGTAAATAAGAGATCAGAAAACCTGTGATATTTTGACATATCTGGAACTGCAATGCCAAAAACCCAAGAGGAAAGGTTTGAAATAAGCCATTTCTTATCGATGTTAGTAGAATCAGAAAAGCAGTTGCCAACATTTCCATCCCCACATCCATCCAGCCTATAGGTATCCTGGGCACTTGGCCTTGCTCTGAAACTACTCGGTAAAGAAATGAACAGGAAACAAATTACTCATTTTGTAGTCTATTGATTAAGCCACTTTAAATCAGCATTGTCCAGGGTGTGCTTTGCAGGAAGGGAAGCAATCAATTCAAGGTTGAAAAGGAATTAATGGAAACACACCAGCACAGAAAAGTTTGAGTTCCTTTATACATTGTTATTAACATTCAGATAGCTCCGTCTAACATATGTCCAAGGGTAGGAACAAACCCTAAGGTAAAGAATGGGGATATTATTAGCTACTTTATTTTGAATGCAAGAGGTGAATGGAGGTTAACCTTCCTGCTTTCTGGTTTGGGCAGAAAGAGGGGACCAGTAATAATAAGCCTTATCAAGAAAGAAAAGCAGTTGTTACTTCTTTCTGGTCCCTGGGAGCATCCATGTAAAAGGAAGTTGCAGAAGGGGAAAATGGAATCTAACTAAATCAAAAGGATTTTGTTTTATTTTGTTTTAGAACTTAGAAGACAGGAAATTACAAGTCTACTAAAGAATATGAGATTTGTAGCCTAAGGAATTTATTTGGGCAAGGTGGGGAAAGTCATTTTTTGCAAGGTCACAAATGTTTCCATAAGTGCTTACTATGTTCTATGCTCTGTGATAAGTACTGAGCATACAAAGACTGTCTCTGACCTACAATGTAATGGGAGAAGATAACACAAGGGAGCTGGAAAGGGGAAGGGGAAGTTGAAGCCAGCAGAAGTCTCGAAAAATCAAAAGCATAGTGAGAAATTGTGTGAGGACTGGCTGTCTGGTCTTTTCAAGACAGAAGCTCCAGGAGGAATTCATCAATGGGAAAAGGGGTTGGATGTGGCAGTCAGTCAGGAAGACGTGAGTTCAAACTAGGCATCGGATACCTAACTAGGTGTGTGAGACTGGGCAAGTCACTTAAACCTGTCTGCCTCAGTATACAACTCAACTGTAAAATAAGGATTCCAGTATCTAGAAGGATGGTCTAGTGCAGTGGTTCTCAACTTGTGGGTCACGATCTCTTTGGGGGTCGAATGACCCTTTCACAAGGGTCACCTAAGACCATCAGAAAACACATATTTCCGATGGTCTCAGGAACAGAGACACCCTCTATCCGTCTCTAGGCGGGACCACCCACATGCAGATACGCCCACATATGAGTATTAAAGGATCTCAGCATTAGGAAGGTTGAGAACCACTGTTCTATTACCTGATGGGGATCAGATCTGAACCCCTAAAAGGAAAATATCATGTCTTTGGGATCTGCACCCCAAAGAGGGTCCTGCCCTTTCCTACCTGGCCCTTCCCAGTCAATCAACTGCCATTTCACGGTCTGCACCTGGCCCCACCCTACACCACCACTCTTTAATTCCATTTAGACCCCTACTCTGTTCACACAGTCTTCTGTATAAAAGGTCCATCTTGCCTCCATTAAAGTGCTCAGATTCCTTAAAAGTCTGGTCAATGCTCAAATTCAATCTGTCCAGCTTGTTAATACAAAGTGTCACAAATATGATAGATTCTTAAAAATCTCACCTACCCTGAAAGGTGTTCTAATAAACTTTGTCTTTGGCTGAAAGAAGGCTTGGGTCAAATTCATTCAAGGCAGCATCTGTGCATCCCTGTTTCAGGGTCCCAGCACCCCTAAACCTCGACAATACCCTCCTTGCAAGGTAATTGTGAGGATCAACGAGATCAGTTTTGTAAAGCTCTTAGCCCAGTGTCTGACATCTAGTAAGAGCTATATAAATTCTTATTCCCTTTCCCTCTGACCTTTAAAAAAATTTACATATATGTGTGTTTTATATTTTTTAAAGGAAAACACTACTGAAATGGTTCTTAATTTTAACTGATTATTCTAACTAGTATCTCTCTTCATTAGTTTGAATAAGTGAACTTATAATTTTATTCCACTCTAAGCTCTTGTCCAGAATTCATCTCCATAGGACTTTCTGGACAATGTAACAAAAACCTCTTCACCCTGAAGGCTCACTTCACCCCTGCACTACTTCTCACATTGGAAGCAGCTTCATCTCCTGGGGCCTCTCCCTCTGCTTTGCTGGTTCTTCCCAGAACCTCCGTTTTAAGAAAGATGCCCAAGCCAAGCATGTCTTCATTCCTCTCCCCACTGCACTGCTGACTCACCTCCCACTGTCTCCTACGGCCTATTCAGGGGATTTTTATTACCTTTTCCCCCCTTTTGATCTCCCTTTAATGCCTTGTCTCTTCCCATTAGAAAGTTAAGTTCCTTGAGGACAGGGACTATTTTTCTTTTTTCTTTTACTTGCATTCCCAATTTAGTACACTTCCTATACTTGTCAACTGATGACTTATGAATTTAACTTGCTGAAGATGAAAACAGGTGCTAGTTTACTAATCCACCTAGTAAGCACTGAGGGTCAGTGGTGTACCAAACAATATGCCTGGATCCAGAAATACAAATACAAAAAGAATAATGTCTATTGTTAGGGAGCTTACAATCTACCCTAAACACGTTATAAATAAATACAGAATATTACAAAATGTATGTAAAGTGATTTGAGTTCTATCATTGGTGGATTTCTATTGAGCTTTCTACTAGTCTGAAAGACCACACCATTTGATTATTTGGTGTAAATGTGACTCCAACCTAAAATTTCACCAAAATTTTGCAAGTGAATGAAAGAAACAATGATGAAGAATTCTGGAAAGGCCTTCTACCACATTTCTGACCTTCACTCTTCTATCAATCCCTTGCAAAAACCTGGAATTATACTCTAAGAATTCATTCCTTTAATTTAATTAGCCTTCCTTTCTGAGTCCTCTTTTAAAATTCAAATACTAATGGGAAAGGGGTGATAGTTTTGACCAAGTTAGTCTGAAAGAAGTTAATATTTTTTCTAACAGTGATAGAAAAGCTAACAACATTGGGTGCCTCCTGGGAAAGGGACAGAGAGAAGGGTTAGGAGGAAAGGAGTTTGAGCTGGAAATTCCCAAGACAAACTCTGTCTACTTTCATTAGGTCTATTTTCAACTATATTCATAACAGCACAAAATAAAAGTTAAATCCTTAGGCTAACTATTATTAATGAGACATTCATACTAAGCAACTCAATGCTTCTCTCAGACATATTCTTTCCTTGATAGATTTGTTTTTATACTTGCTTATCCCAACATGTAATAATAAATGCAAAGGATAAAGCCATTTAATGTGTTATTTGCATAGCTCCATGAATGTAATACCTTAAAATAAAGAATATTTTATACACACACAAATGCCTCTAGGAAGGGAAAGGTTTGTATATAATCCAGAAGGAACATCATTTCTTCCTAATCCTATCCTAAGGCATTATCCCTTCCTTACCAATTCATTTTGACACAGACAATCCTCTTCCAATCTCTTCTTGCAACCACTCCAATCTTTGCCATTACAAGAAAATTTGCCTTTTTTCCTCACTCAAGAAAACAGGAGATTTTAACAAAATGCACTCCATTTCTGTTTCCTTCCATATTCTGCAGCAGAGTTTAAAAGACAGATTATGTCGGAGGAGGCAGTCTAGTCTGTTTTCCCTTGTCTGCCAGAACGTAGGGAATCTGCTTGGTTAACTACATTAGGAAAAGTTATGTGTAAAGTTCTGAAGCCTCTAACAAATAGACAGGACCATTTACAGGTAGGCAAAACGATAATCTTGGAGGTGTTATGTAATGTTTATATAGTTTATACAGCATTAAAAATTTTCCTATCTTTATATCTACTTCTCTATCAATCAAGAAGCATTAAGTGCCAACAACACGCCAGTCACTGTGCCAGATCACATGAAGGGGCATTGAAGAAGTTCATGGGTAAAGGTGAACTAGCTGTGATGCATTACAAATGAGGAATTAAAGAGGAGAACCGGTGTCATGATGCATGTAACACTATGAAATTGAGAATATTAAGTTCTCTTTCTAACTAACCTTTTTCTATACTGAGGATTGATTGAAAGAAAATCAATTGGATTTCAGGAGGCAGAGCCAAGATGGCAGCACAGAAGCAGGAAAACTCTGCAGCTCCCACATAGCCACCTCAAATATCCATAAAATATGACTCTAAACAAATTTTAGGGCTCACAAAAGTACAGAAAAAACACATCTACCACTGAAGGCAGCTGAGCAGGTGGGACAGGAAGGGCTCAATGCAGCATGCTGGGAGCCAAAATCAGCCAGATCTGAAACCCTGGCTTGGCCCTGGGGAGGCCTGGACAAGCCACAGCTGGAGCCTTCAGGAGAGTGGATCAGCGGCAGCTGTGGCGATTTCCAGAATTATCAAGCCATAAGAAACAGGGACTAAGTGAAAGGTTAGTGAATCTTAGGTAAATTTGGGGGAGACGGTCCACCCAAACTGCCCCCAGGGCAAGGAAGCAGCAGAAGCAGTGCAGCCGCCTCCACGTGGCTGCTTCACAGCTTGTGGCCTGCAGATTGCAGGGGGGCCAAGCGATCATTCAGGAGCTAAGTGCTCTTGCCTTAACTGGCCTGGATCAGGATCGTGGTCTTGGGTGGTGGTCCTGAGGTGTGTTTTCACTGAGCCCAAGCTGGTGGGGGCTGCAGCAGCCTCCTAATAGCTCCAGCAGTTGCGAAAATCCCAGTGATTTGGGACAGAGCTTTCTCCTCTGGAAGCAGAGTTCCACAGAGCTAAAAAGTCAAGTAATTAACTGGCAACATGAGCAGGCAAAAGAAGCAAAGTAAGAACAGCAATCCAACTTTAGATTCCTTTTTTGGGGACAAAAAGGATCAAAGTATGGAATGGGAGAAAGACAACACAGTCAGAACTCCCACATCAAAAGCTTCCAAGAAAAATGTAGACTGGTTACAAGCCACAGAGCAGCTTAAGAAGGATTTTGACAACCAAATAAGAGAAATGGAGGAAACATTGGGAAGAAAAATGAGAATGATGCAAGAAAATCATGAAAAGAGAGTCAATGATCTAACTGAAGAAAATAACACCTTAAAAAATAGATTAACTCAAATGGCAAAAGAGGCCAATGAGGAGAAGAATGCCTTAAAAAGTAGAATTTGCCAGATGGAAAAAAATCTCAAAAGCTTTCTGAAGCTAAGTACTCTTGCCTGGATCAGGATCGTGGTCTTGGATGGTGGTCCTGAGGTGTGTTTTCATTGAGCCAAAGCTGGTGGGGGCTGCAGTGGCCTCCCAATAGCTCTAGCAGCTGTGAACACAATTAGGATAACCCAGGATCTAGCAGCTTCTACATTGAGGGATCAAAGGGCCTGGAATATGATATTCCAGAGATCAAGGGAGCTAGGATTAAAACCAAGTATCACTTATCCAGCAAAACTGAGTATAATGTTCCAGGGGAAAATATGGTCATTCAATGAGGTGGGGGACTGTCAAGCATTCTTGCTAAAAAAACCAGAACTGAAAAGAAAATTTGACACTCAAATACAAGAAGCATGAGAAGGTAAACAGAGAAAAGAAATCATAAGGAACTTATCAAAGTTGAACTATTTACATGCCAACATGGAAAAACGATAATTGTAACTTATGAAATTTTTCTCAGTATGAGGATAGGTGAAGGGAATACAAATG
>CM053585.1:465436241-465452455 GCA_028646515.1 Pseudochirops corinnae
TATATATATATATATATATATATATATAGGAGAGAATAGACTGGGGGAGGGGCGATACAATGGGATGGTTGTTTTGGGGCAGTGGGTAGGGGAAAGATGGGGAGAAAATTTGTAACTCAAAACTTCATGGAAATGAATGATATAAACTAAAATTAAAAAAAATTAAATAAAAAAAAAAGAAAAGGCAAGGAAATGGAGGTGCAGGTTAAGCGGCTTACCAAGGGCCACACAGCCAGAAAGAGTCTGAAGTCAATTTTGAACTCAGCTCCTGGAATTTTCTCTGGCTCTTCCCCATGCTCAGAATGCTCTTTCTCTTCTCACCATCTGCTAACTTCCATGGTTTCCTTTAAGTCTCAGATAAAGTCCCACCTTCTAAAGGAAGTCTTTCACAACCCTCATAATTCTAGTACCTTCCCTTTGTTAGTTATTTCCTTTTGTATATAACTGGCTTTGTATATATTCATTTACATGTTGTCTCCTCCCTTAGATTATATGCTCCTTGAGGGCTGGGACTGTCTTTTGCCTTTCTTTGTGTCCCCAGAACTTAGCACACTGCCAGTGCATAGTAGGAGCTTAATGAATACTGCTTGAGGTCATCCCTGACTTCAGGTTCTACTACATTCAAGTAGCTGGAGACCAGCACATTGAGACCTTGGGCAGAGCAGTGAGATAATGGGGGGCAAAGTAGGTTTTAAAATCAGTGAAGGCATCAAGATGGAATCACCAAACTGTCTTAAATGATATAAAGCTCTTATGGGAGCAGATAGATGAAGGCAAAATCTCAAGGGACAGACGCCTGAGAAAATCTTTGCGATGCAAGTGCTGCAAAAGCTTTTTGCTAACTACTGAAGGCAAATTCATAACCACAAGCAAGTACATAAAATCCCTGAAAGCACAGATGAAAGTGACAGTGGATTACACATATTACAGAAGATAAACACAGCCACTTGTCCCTGCCCAATGGGCTTTCAACCTAAGACAAACCGATTAAGACAAAACATACAGTAATTAAGGCATGATATGAGGAAGCTGATAGAGTTGGTGGATCCCTCACACAGGCTATTTTGTATTCCCTTGTTGTACTAATTGTTTTCTTTTAAGGTGTGAATTTTTTGCAGCCCTGTTGCATAGAGATGATAAATTCCCCAATGAGGTTCAGATGCTTAACCTCAAGACTCATATGCCAGTTTATGTGCCCTGCCAAAGGCAGGTAACTTCTAACATTGGCACCCATTAACCCAGCTGTCTTGCTTTATTGCTGTGATGTTACAATGAATGTTGTCTGTATTTTTTTTTTGTTGAGTGCCTATTAGCAACACAAAGCTTGATATAAGGAACTCCTTGAGTATATGAATACAGTTCATCTTGGTGAATGAATTTAGCACTTTAATGCTATTTATTTACTCCACACTATAAAATGCAATATAATAAATAATGGGTCCCATGGGGGTGTTGGAAAACTCAATGATCATCTTCTCAGCAGGAAGAGGAACACAACTCGAGTGCAGAAATAATGATCAAAATTTTCCAGGCTCCCTAGGATGCCATTTATATACCTGAATCTAATAAAGGAAGAATTACAATGCTTAACACAGTGCTTAGTATTTGGCATATGAGTGTAATGAGACTGGGAGAGGGAAAAGACACAATCCCATTAGCAAAAGATCCTATTAACCTCAAATTAGCAGTCTGGGCAACCAGAATTTTTTAAAAGGCGGCAGTCCTTGTCTGTAAATGCACTGTTTGTCCATGTATGAAGAAGTTAGGGAACATTAAATGCATGGCGAATGACTTTGCAAGCACCTTACTTCTGAAAACCATTTTGACAAACTGGAACTTTTCAAGCTATGGTCAAATCTTCAGCATCCGTGGGCCCCCATTCCAGCTCCTGCCATGGGGCATAGATTCTGGTCAGTGGACAACAGATTCATCCCAGGAAGTTGTTGAAATCAAACTCAGAAGAGATTTGTGTGTGAAATGAGTGAGTTGATGGGTTTGGCCTTATCCTGGGTGATACAGATATATGTATATTCCGTTGCACTTGAATACTAGAAACATTTCTAATAATACTCACTGGTGTCCAAGAGAATTCTAAATGCTGTCTTAAGCATACAGTGAAAGCTGTCTAAGCTAAAGGGAAATGAAATGTGTCCCTTCTTTTTATTATAGTAGATGTACTTCTTTCACTATCTGGCAGTATAGAAAGACAATTTGACCCTGTAAGTTTCATTTCAGTTCAACATTCAGTTATCAAACACATACGCACTCTCATTGTGACCATGACTATATGAAAGAAAGAAATAACACAAGAGGTTCAAAATACAATATTAAATGTATTGAGGCCTTGGAAGAAAAGAATGAGGAGAAATTAATAGCTTAGAAGGTAGCAAACCTTATCCAAGGATTGGATTCCCTGAAAATTATAATGAGCCAAACAGAAAGCCCTGACTCCATGAAATAATAAAGCATAATTGAAAGATTGGGGGAGGGAGAGAGAAGAAAATGCAAGATGTTTACTGTAATCAGACACAACTGACCTGGAAAGCAGATGGAGCCATCATTTGTACTATGAGATTTTTTTCTTCTTGCCCTTCACCATCCTGGCCACCCTTTCTTAAATACTCATTAGCTTGTCTGTTCTTAAAATAGGATACTTAGAACTGAGCAAAAACACTTCAGATTTGTAGAGTATCATGGGATTACTAAGGAAGATCATGTCTTATCATGGAAATAATAGTGGATTTGGAGTCTGGGAACCTGATTTTGAATCCTAGTTCTTCTGCTTATCACATCTGTCTTCTTGATTGACTCAGTTCCCCACTGTGGTTCACATTTTCCTCATCTGGAGAATGAGGAAATTGTACTCAGATCCATAATGTCTCTTCAGGACTTAAATTTTATGAGCCTTATTACTGTGATTCTTAGTGATCCCTCAGGGTATTTCAGGTGTTATTTTAAACACTCTTTCCTCTAAGAAAGAACAAAAAAAAAATCGTCTCAATTTCCGTTCTTGCACCAAATAAATATTCTTAGTAACAAAGTAGAATTCTGCTTCCTGGCAGTAGACTTTACATAGTTACCAAATCATCAGCTTTCACTCCTAGGCCATTTCTTTTCTAGCAAACTTTCGTTTTAAAGATCTTGTCTGTGACCAAGATTTTTTTTTTTTTAATTTTTGGAGGAGGGAGTTATAGGAACTTTTTATCAAGCATTTTTTTTTTAAAGTTTTAAGAAAAATTTAAATAAATTTGTCACTCAGGGCATTTAGTTTACTTTTCTTTTATGATGAGAGCAAACCTTTGAGCCCCCAAAGCTTCTAGCTTATGCCTTCTTGTTGGCAGCCACAGTGATTTATACTGATTTGTCTGCTTTACTCAGCTTGCACATT
This sequence comes from Pseudochirops corinnae, assembly GCA_028646515.1. Lineage (NCBI taxonomy): Eukaryota > Metazoa > Chordata > Mammalia > Diprotodontia > Pseudocheiridae > Pseudochirops > Pseudochirops corinnae. Next base: position 465,439,630 of record CM053585.1, read on the forward strand.
ACTCTGCCTGTTTTGGTCTCCCTTTCTCCCTGGGCATCAGAGTGAGATTGGCAGGTTTGGTAATCCTTAGTCCCAGTCTCATTTTAAAATTTTGAAACACATGAATAACAAAGGGTTTCCCATTTGCATCTTTGTAGTCCTCAGAAATTGTTGAACCGAAGAACAAATGATCAGTCCCCATGCTTCAGTCATTCCATGCTGTTGCCCATGAAATCTGTGGGCCAAGTCATCCTATCTAGGTGATTTACTGTGCTTGATGTGTTCCTTTATTTCAGCTTTAGACACTTCAGTCTCTGTCAGGGCCACGTGCTGCCCTCCCCCAAGTCATGTATCAATCTGAATATCTTGCATCTAGTGTTTTTGGTGGTGGTGGTGGTGATGGTTTTCAATTAAGTTTTGTTTGTTACTTTTTTTCTTTTTTGGAGAAGGAGAGGCTTCTTGATATGGGACAGAGATTTGGCCTCAAAGCCAAAAAGACCTGGGTTCATATTCTTCCTCTGGCACATTTTATTTGTGTGGCACTGGGCAAATCACTGAATTTTTTAGTGTTTTGGGGAATTCTCTGACGCTGTAAGTCATAGGAAAGGTACAGATCTGCAGTGATAAGGAAATTATCTGAGAATTCCTTATAACTAAAATCATGTTTAGTTCCTATCTCTTTTGTTTTTACATCAAGTGTATTTCCCATTCTCTTCCTCTCTCCTCCCATTCCTTTTAACAAAATATAGGAAAAAAAACCCCAAAGGAAATAAAATTCACAAAACTAAATAAGCTATCAAACAAGTTTTAAATCCTGTACCTGTGGTTCTGTACTTGTGAAAATGCAGGGAGAGATGTCTTTTCATATCTTCTCTGGGGCCAACCTTGGTCATCTTTTTCATCATTCACTTTTGATTACCTTTTTTTTTTTTTGCATTTGCAATGCTATATTCATGTGTATATTGTTTTCCTGGTTCTCATTACTTCACTTTTCATCAGTTGATCTAAATCTTTCCCTGTTTCCCTGTATTTGTTTCTTATTACCCAGTAATATGTCATTATATGTTTAACCATTCTCTCAATGACTGATATTTTGGGTACTTTAAAAAAAAATTCACTATTATTTAAGCTTCTTTTTATTTATTTATTTATTTTGGCTTTTTTTTTTTTTTGCAGGGGGTAAGGCAGGGCTCTTGGGGTTAAGTGACTTTCCCAAGGTCACACAGCTAGAGCTAGTAGGGGTTAAGTAAGTTTCAGAGGTCATACATATTTGAACTCAGTTCCTCCTGACTCCAGGGCTGATGCTCTCTATTCACTGTGCCACCTGGCCACCCCAATTATTTAAGCTTTTGACAATCAGAATGAAATTTAAATTTCCCAAGTCTTAATTCATTGATCAAATTAATTAACATACAGAACTTAATTTTGTAGGGGGCATTGTGCTGAATAGTGGAGCTACAGAGAGAAAGCAAAACCAATCCTATTTCCAAGGAGCTTCCATTCTAATTAGAGAGACAACAGACACTTAAGTCTGTCATCAGGCTGACTCTATACAAAGTAGGGGGAAGGCATTAGCTGCTGGGGGGACCAAGACAGACCTCCTTCGAGAAGACTAGAGCTGATTCTAAAATGAGGTCAGGGATCGCTGCTAAGTGGTGGAGGTGAAGGGGGAAAGCACAAGTATGGGGGACAGCCAGTGGGACAGAGACAGAACAACAAGCAAACATGACTGGGCTTTAAAGTGCGTGGAGGGCAGTTATGTGTAAGAAGACCAGAAAGGCAGGAAGGGGCCAGGGCGTAGAGTGTTATTTTTTAAAATTCATTTTATTGTTTTGTGTTTATATCCCCTATATATAACCCTGTATCTCCTCTTTCACTATCTCTTAGAGAGCTGTGCCTTATAAGAAACTTTTTTAAGTAAGAAGCTTTAAATGCAAATGTTTATATTTGATCCTAGAGGTAATAGTCAGTCATGCAATTTTTTTTTTTTAGTTAAGTGGCTTATTGGTAAGGCCTGTGCTTTGGGAAAAATTATTTGGCAGCTATGGGAAGGTTGAATTGGAGGGGGGAGAGGCTTGGGACAGAGTCCAATTGCAATAGTCCAGGTGCAAAATAAGGAGGGCCTAAAGAGGTGGTGGCTGCATCAGTAGAGAAAAGGGAGGTATTTAAGAAATGTTGTGGAAGAAAAACTTACTAGAGCTGACAACTGATTGGGGATAATTGAGTGATCAAGAGGGAAGAGTCCAAGAGGACACTAACAATTTGAGTCAAAAGCTTTCTTTGGTCCAGTTTCCCAGATTCTTTCTTTCTGATTCTTCCCCTGTCATTTTCTCTTTCTGTTAATTCTCTTTCACTTTTCCCTAATAGTATTAGAGGGCTAGACTTCATTTATTCTTATCACTCCTAATGGTTGTGTTTGATTCATTTTGGCTTCATTCCTTTCATCGGTTGATAAACATATTATGTGAAGGCAACTCTTGTAGTGAATTAGATTATTTGTTAAATGCCCAGTAATATGGTTAATGGTGCTTTCTGGTTAAAGTGTAGTACAGTTGCTTATCAAAGTTTCATTTACTGCTTTGAACAAAGCTTTATTTACTCCCTTATTTATTGAATTATGCAGATAAGCTGTACCTAGGTCTTCTCTAATAGTACAGTAGTGGGTTGTAAACTCAAATAGACCCTCCTTTTGGTTGGATTTAATCTCATTGAGAGCAAGCTTGCTATATCATTGAGAAGCATCCTAGATAGGCTACATTAGTTCACAGCCTAAACCCCATACTAAAAAATGGAGAAATCTTAGTTAACCAATTGAAACACTCATTTGGATGAGAACTTAAGCAAGGTTCAGTAATTCTCAATTTCCCACTTTGCTTGCAAAACAGTGTAAGTACCGAATTACCCTCTTCACAGCTTATTACACTGTGTGTTCGCTCACGAGGAAATAATTTAATGCAATTTGCTCCCAACTGTTTCCCCCATGCTGACCCCTTTATTAAAGGAACTGATCTCTCAAGGTAATATTTTATTTGGAAATTATTTTGCTTTCTCAGAGGTCATGAGCTTAATCAACACACTAACAACTTTGCCCCCTCCCCCAAGCTTAGGAGTCCCCTTCTCTTTTCTGCTGGATGAATCTAGGGGGTCTCTTCACTACCAGATTGGGAAAAAAAAAATCAAAGAGAATTCTCTTTTCATTAATAAAGATCCCACCTCCCTGAAACTGATGCTCATCATAAGTTAAATACACCTCACTTGAAACTTGAGTTTGTCACCGCTCTTCATTTTGTCCTTGAAGACCTTTCTGACTTTAGATAGGCAGCCTTTCCCAGGTTCTTCCTTAGCTGTAGCATACATTGCATATTCTATTATCTGTTCTTTTCTTTCTTCCAAGAACTTTATTCTTCATCTTGCCTTCCTCCAACTCATCTTACTCTTCTTTTTGTTCTCCTGGTCTTTGTACCAGTTTTTCATCTTGCCCCATGAGCCTCATTCTCTTATGCCTCTGACACAGCTGGTTGAACCTAGTTCTGCCCTTGTTTGAGCTTAGTGTGCCCCAACCTGAGCATCCCATATCTTTAAGTTTTCTTCTTGATGACAACATAGTATACATATTCAAGCTATGCTCATTTATACTGGAGTAGATAACCAGACCAATAAACCTGATGCTTTGCACTTTAAGATGTGGGAATGATCCCTGAGCTAAAAGTATTACTAGAGCAATTTTTAAAATCTTAGAAAAATTAATGTCTTCAAAATTTTTTAAAGCCATTTTTACCTTTTGCCACTTGGTTCAACTATGCTGTTGAGTTCTTTTCCCCTAAGCATTTTTATGACAACAGTTGGTATCCTGAAGCTTTCATCTTTATTACTGATTTTGATCTATAAATCCTAAGATTATTGGAGCTCTGGTTACCTTTGAGATTTTCCTTATCGTGGCCTGCTACCAGAGGCCAAATGAACTAGCATGTTTCCAGCCATTTTTGTCCCAGAGCTTACATCTGTGGAGGATTTTTAGCTCAGAATCTCAACCTGAATTCTTCCTTCCCCCAATCCTACTCTCTTGGAATGGTCCAGGCATTTATTAACTATGTGGCTTATCAGAAGTTGATTTGGGGTACTGCTGCTCAAGGCAGGTATCTTTTTTCTTAGGATTTGCCACATTCTCACCTTTAGGTTTTGAGAGGGAGTCTTACAGATGTACAAACAACAAATCTTGGTGAAATCAAAACGTTCCCAAGGACCTTTCCAGTTCTGACCTCCAATTTCGTGTTTATTGTCTGCTACAGGAAGACCCTTGAGAATAACCAGTCTAATACAGAATACCTGAGACTCCTTGATTTCAGAAGTGAGAAAGTATATGACAATGGAGTTCTTGGTTTAGACTGGTAAAAAATTAAAAGTACAAAGATTCATTACAGTATCATTATTCAAATTTAGGCCCAAAGACTTTGAATCTTATTGATTTTATTGATTGGGTTTGCATAGTGTCTTTCCTGCAAAGCCTTCCTGTTCCCTCAAGGGTTCCTGGGAGGTAGACAAGGGCTAAGGTTCTTGTTTTGAATGTGGAGACTCATCATTGGATAGCCCCAGTTAATGGTATCAATGCGTAACCCCAGTCACTTCTCAGGAAGAGCTTGTCTTTGATCCAAAAACTGAGCTAAATTTATTGTAAATGTAATGAAGATTTAGTTTCATTTGCCACCACCAACCCTCCATCCAACTGAATCACATATAGCAATTTTTGGTTTGACTTTGTCTCCTGTTTCTTGCCTTCCTTTGCCTCAAATGCTAGTAGTTCTCTCAAAATTCATTTAATACAAAAGCAAACATTTTTAAACTTTCAAAGTAAAGGATATAAAGTATTGTACTGAAATTATAGGGCCCGTACTTCACACATGTTTGTCCTAATATTTTCTTCAGCTTAACATAAATCTTCAGAAAAGCTGTAGGAAGGAAACATTCCCCTGATACAAGACCTAGGAGGTAAAATGGCCATAAACCAATTACTTCTTGCAATTCTTAGAGCAGTCTAAGGAATACTGACCCTTCTGACTTCATTTTCAAGCAAGAACTCTACCCCCATACTGCAAGAAAAAATAATTGAGCCAAATTCCTAGTCAGAAGCAAATCTGGCCTTTCAAAGAATAATTGTGTTAGGACCAATGGAACAAATCACCTCTGAAACCTGCTGAGGTTGTTTACTTAAATACATTTAAGGGCCTAATCACTAAGGCCTCTGATGAACTTTTCACACGTTAAATACATTAAAGTAAGCAAAGGGAGTGGAGAAAGCCATTAGAAAATCATTATAATAAACACCAGCATTGATCTACTCCCTTTTCTCTTTGTCTCTTCCTTTCTCAAACACACTTGCTGCCCACCCTGTTGTTTCCACTAACTGCTGAGATTATTCTACTAAAAAAACCCAGCCCACCCTATAGCTCTGAATTCTGTATTAATTTTGTTTTCAAATGGTATTTACCAACATTTTCCTTATTCAGGATGTTAAGGGACCCTGTCCCTACTGCTAGTGCCCCATTTTCAGCAGGGCCTTTCAGCTTGAACCTTTTTGATGGTAAAAGCTCTCTCTTCCTTATGCCTCTGTGTTTTGGTTTTAAAAATCAATCTCGGAGAAAATGGGCTTCCATCTCCCTTTCAGCCCTGTCTCCTTTGATGATTGATGTTAATTCACTAAGCTGCTGACCCAAGAAAAAAGAATTGTTTGTGCTGTTGTTTTGAATAAATAAACTTACAAAAGAATCAATGGTGCTGGCTTAGAGAAATTAGATGGCAAGGAGCAGAAAGCTGCTCTCTGTCCGTGATTCCCATGTAAACAAAAGAGGCAAAGGGCAGTTCAGTTACACAGCAGCTCTGTGAGTGACGTGAACTTGCTTAGACTTTTCACAAGTCTGAAGGAAAATATTTTGTGCCATTTGCTGCAGAGGAGCTGGCTTTGTGACACTATTTGGAAAGAATGCTGAATTTGGAGGCAGAGAAACTTGGGTTCAAATCCCGCCTCTTCAGCAGTCCCTGCTTATTCAGCTTGGTGAAACCCTCAAATACTTTTCAACAATGACCTTTATTATTGTGCTGGAAAATTGAAGATGGAACGAATAATGTCCCATTATGCTGTCATATTACATCCTCCCCAAATCAATACTTGATTCATTCTTTGTTCACTCCTAAAATTAGTATAGAGTTCATAGGACCATGGGAGCATTAAAGCTGGCATTCGAGATCATCTGGTTCAATTCAGTCATTTTGTAGATGAGGTAAGGAACCCCAGAGAACTTAAGTGATCTGCCCCAAGTCACTAAGGTAGTAATTATTAGAGGAGGAAACTTTTTTTTCATTTTATTTTTCCACTAACAAGAATTTTTTTTTCTCAATCCCACTCCCAATTTAAAAGGGGGAAAAAATAATATATATATGTTTTATATATATATATATAAATCATGGGTCCCAAATCCCATTCTGCAACGGAAGCCCATCACCTCTCTTAGGAGGTACCTAACCTAGTTCATTATCAGTCTTTGGAATTGTGATTGGGCATTATGTCGATGAGAGAGTTCTTAAATCTAAGCTGTTTGTTTTTATAATTGGTTGTTATTATACAAATTATTCTTTTTTTTTTTTTTGGCTTTTTGGCGGGGAGAGGGCAGGCAGTTGGGGTCAAGTGACTTGCCCAGGGTCACAGGGCTAGTAAGGGTTAAGTGCCTGTGGCAGGCTTTGAACTCAGGTCCTCCTGACTTCAGGGCTGATGCTCTATTCACTGCACCACCTAGCCGCCCTTCATTTGATTCTTAAAGCCTTTCTTCTAGGTAGATAGTATTACCATATGTATGTACCTAAGGCTCAGAATAGCAGAGAAGTCAGGGCTTTAAGCAGATGTTCTGAGGGCACATACTGTCTCTGTAATTTTTCCCAATCCATTTGGGTATTCCATATGTCACTTGAGTTCTGTGCCCTTTACAGAAGCATGTCTGTTATGTAGACCCATAAGCCATTGCATCTCAGCTAGATGTTTACGGCAATCAAAGGAAAGGAAGTAAGAAGTCCTGATCCAGTCAGTGCTTCCTCAGGCCTGTGATGCTAACATCTGTAGAGTGAGCAGTGTCTAATGTTATAGAGGATGAAACATGCACAGAAAGAGTTTCTGAACTGCCTTTCCCAAAATTCTTAAAAATAGATTGGTTCTTATTAGTTTCTGTACTTGTTAGATACCAGATAAGTTGTTTTTTATCATTAGACACAGCAGGTACCTACTATATCAGACTTGGGCTACATGGGAGTGCCTTGAAAGCCTTATCCTTTAGTAGTGAGACGTGAAGGGACATAGTTTATCTCAAGGACCAATTCTGTACAGTTTTGCAATGTGTAGATTTCCATTCTGGAAAACACAAGATGTATTCCTAAACCAAGTTGGTGCTCTGAGATTGTGAACTCCTTGTCAGTCAGAGTTTGTGTTTGGGAGGGAGAAAAATGTGAGGGCAGTTGGCAAAGCCTGTGCTCCCACCTGGAACTTGTCAGAGTTTTCTGACATCCTTTGAATGTTGTACCCCCTAGAACACTGGCCCTAGAGTCAGGAGGATCTGAGTTAATATCTGGCTTCAGACACTTAACACGTACTAGCTGTGTGACCTTGGGCAAGACACTTAACCCCAATTGCCCTGCCTTCCCCCCTCCAAACAAACAAACAAAAGAATGTTGTACCCTCCTATTTTTGTGCCTCTCTTCTTTGGTTCTATCCTTTCTTCCTTTGCTAGGCTTCATCTCCTTTCCTGGATATGTTTATATTATGCTTATGTTACATGGTTCTTTCCAACTGACACATTTTGTTAGTGTTGTCAGACAGATTAGAGGGAATCAAATCAGTATGAGTGTTGTTTCATATTCTTCCAGGTCAGCAGTTTTATTTTCAAGGATAACACTCCTTGATTGCTCTGCTAGGGGAATAATTGATCAATATCAAGTTTGCTTCTTATGCTGCATCTGACTTGTTAATTTAAATCATGGTATACTGATTTTATATGCAATGTAGACTCATATCTTAGGGCATAGTACCTTAGGTGAATATTAAGCTCTCTGATCAGGGCAGCAGTGGGCAAATTTGATCAGCTAACCCACGGTGATTTTTCTGTTAAAAAAAATTGCCAAATAAAAATTGAGTATTGTTTTGTGGTATAACTCAAGAGATAAAAATAATTCTCACTAACACTCCTTTCTTTTGCCAGCCTCACATATTCCCTGCCTTATTTCCTGGCTTTTGAGTCTCTCCCTCTATTCCCTCAATCCAAATACTTTAGACATTTCTTGTACAAAAACATCTTCCTGTGCTAAGCCTGTTCTGTAATTTTGTGAGATGCTTATTTGGGAGATCACTAATATATTTCCATAGGACAAAGGGGAAGCATATCTAAAGCTGAAACATCCATTTTATTGGAAAAGCAAAGGGGGGAAAAAACAACTGTAACAGCAACATAATCATCAACATAATTTAAATTTTTTTTTCACTTTTTTGTTCTCAAGAGATGCCATGGAAATTAGAAAACTCATCATGATACATACTCAAGAGAATGTTTAAAGGGAATTTTACTCAGAACTACCAATTTGTCCTAGGAAGATCTAAAAGGAAAAACATGTTATGATATTTCAAAGATTTGGTAAGAACTCTCCCTTCAACTGACCTTAGTGTCTTCCTTAATTCATGTTCCTCCTTCTGGGCAAAACTGTCCATGAAATTTTCTATGGAAGGAGGAAAAGAATCCCAGTCTGGTAAAGAACCTCTGAGCTCATTGGGTCTAATTTAGGTATGAGAAGACTTTGAATCTCTCAAATAGTTTTACAAGTGACCATCCAGCCTTCACTTGAACACCTCCTGGGATGAGATTCATTACTTTCCTTCCACCTTTGTACAGCTCTTCTTGTTAAAAATCTTTTTCTTTATATTGAGCAAATCTGTCTTTGTCTTAGACTCCTACTCACCATGGATCCTGGTTCTGCTATAACAATATGTGTGCATTTTTCAACTTATGTGATGTAAAATAAGAAAAATTATTCCCATAATTCTGAGATACAATCTTATATTTATCCACACACCATTTAGTAACTTTTTCTTTCCTTTTTTTCCCCTATCATTTAACATAATTATAAAGTAAGTGTTTGGTAAATGCTCTATCGTGCAATCACAGAATTTGTATTTAGGAGGGACCTCAGTAATCATCTAGTCCAGCCTATAGTCTAATTTTTCTATCAGTCTATTTATTTATTTTGTTAATTTAATACGTTATTTTTCCACAATTACATGTGAAAACAATTTTAACATTCATTAAAATTTTTGGGGGGGTTCTAAATTCTTTTCCTCCCTCCCTGTTCCCCCCTCCCATTGAGAAGGCAAGCAATTTGATATATAATCTATACAATATTGTAACATAGTTCACAAGTGGTTGTCCATCCTCTGCTCAAAGACTTCCACAGAGGAGTAAACTATCCCTTCATGAGGCAAGCCATTCCACTTTGGAACAGCTGGAATTGTAAGGAATTTTTTTTCCTTTGGACACAATGCCTGAATTGACCTATTTGCCGCTGGTATCCAGTGTTGTTTGTTCTACCTTCTGGGGCCAAAAAAGAACAAATATAATACTTTCTCCACACGATAGCCCTTCATGTACTTAAAAATAGCTATCTTATGTGTGTGTATCAATCTATGTCATATCCTTCACCTCCCAGTCTTCTCTTCACCAGACTAAACGTGGCATTGCCTTCAATTAATCACCATGTGATTTCAAAAGTCATCAGCAACTGGGTTGCCTTCTTATGCACTTTTTAGCTTATCATTGTCTTTTTTAAATGGTGGTGCCCAGACCTGAACACAATACCACACTAATGTGTTCTTCTTTCTACATTCCCTTCTCTTTCCTTTCCCCTCTCAAAACAATCAGAACTAAACTAATATACCTGAGGACCCCTGCTTATTTTTTTTTAACTCTCTCAATACCGTTTGTAATGTTAATGGAATATAAGATCTCTTCCCCCTTCCCCCCCCCAACACCTTAATAGACCTAACCTGGAGCCCATTAAGGGAAGCTTGACTAGGGGAGGCTTGTTTTTCAGGAAGGCCCACATCTTTTTGTTACTTTGTAATTAGGCAGAAGGTTGTGATGCCGTCTCACCCCGAAGAAGTGTATGTATACTCTGAGGTTAACATTTTGCTTTGTGGCTCATTCATTGGAAGACTGTTATTGTGATCTGACCAGATGAGACTCTGGGTAGCCATTAAGTTCCCCCTCTCCCCCCAGCTTTGAAAAACCCAGCTGTTGATGCTTTTCTCTCCGGTAACTATGTATGTATTGCCTTTGTCAGACAGTTGGATTTGTCTGTTGATCTGTGCTAATTTCTCAGACAGTTAGAAGCCCTGTGTGTTGGTTTTTATTTCCCTGCTTATATTTTCTTTGTATATTCTCTGAAGTTCAGGGTACTGACTTTTCCCCTGAACTAGTGAATGTAATTTAAAAAGATTGTCGACTCCTTGAACGGCTATCTTTCCTAGTAAAGCAGATCTAAGAACCTGTGCTAGCAGCCATCCTGGGTATGTTAGTGTGGTTACTGCTGTACCCTTTGAAGACATTATTGATGTAGAATGATACTTATTTTCTTCTTCCCCATAAGAATGTTAGCACTTTATCATCATATAGTTCTATCTGTTTGCTCCAATAAATATACTTTTACAAGTTTCTTAGAGCTCTTGTGTTGTATTTCAGAGTTCCTACTAAGATATAGTCTTTTCATTGGGAATAATTGGAAGTTCTCTATTGCATTACAAATCCATCTTTTCCCCCTTCACCCCTCCAGGTTTTTTCTCAACTTTTCAGAGTAAATAATTTCTGGTTGTAGATCTTTTTTTTTTTTTTTTTTTGTTCTTCCTTTTTGGAGGGGGGAAGGCATGGCAGTTGGGGTTAAGTGACTTGCCCAAGGTCACATGGCCAGTAAGTGTTAACTGTCTGAGGTTGGATTTGAACTCAGGTCCTCCTGACTCAGCTGCTGGTACTCTATTCACTGTGCCACCTAGCCGCCCCTGGTTATAGAACTTTATCTTTTGTTTTTTGGAGTATTATATTCTAAGATATCCTCTTATTTTTAGTAGAAGCTGACAGGTCCGATCCTGACTGTAGTTCCCTATTATTTGAATCTTTTCTTTCTGGATGCTTATAATATTTATTCTTTGACATGGGAAGTTTTGAATTTGGCTATGATATTCCTAGTACTTTGCCTTTGGGTATTCCTTTCAGGAAGTGATTAGTGTATACTTTTGATTTTTTATTTTGTCCTCTGATTCTAATAGATCTGGGCAGTTTTCATTTATAATTTATTGAAAAATAGTATTAGGAGAGATGATTTAAGAATTAAGGAAAACAATGGTTCTTAAATTACCTCTCCTTGACCTATTTTTGAGGTTAGTTGCTTTTTACAACAAACAACTTTTTCCCCTAGTCTTGTTCTAATAATTTTTGCTGCCTCATGGAACCATTAACTTTGACTTGGTTCGTTCTCATTTTAAAGGAATCCCTTTCTTGGGTAAGTTTAACCATTTCCTCTTCTAAACTTTTTTCCTAATTCTTTCCTCAAGAACTTTTGCATGCATATACATACACACACATATATGTGTATATATATATTATATATATGTGTATATGTGTATGTGTATGTATGTGTGTGTATGTATACATATGCATACATACACATGTGGTTTTTGCTTCATTTCTTTGAGATATTCATTTAGTCCTTATGGAAAATCTATTTTTTTCCTTCCTTGAAGTCTCTGTTTGCTGTTGTTAAAGAGTTAGATTTGCAATTTTTATAACCAGTTGGTGTTTTCTTTTTCTTTCTGATATATTTTCTCTTCAATTTTAATTTCCGAATTAGTACCTTATGTCAGGGCCAGAGTCCACTTCCTGCTGCACTTGGGATGAGATGCTCAACCTTGTTTGGTCTTACCCTATTTTGGGGGGTTCTTTCACTGTCCTCTACCTTCTGGGCTTAGCCAACTCTTCCTCCAGGATCTTTGATATTCATTGCACTAGATCTTTAGAATCCTCTGTGGTATCTTAGGACAGTGTGTTAGGGACTTTAGTCCTGAAACTTGGTTCTCTGGGTTTGAATGTCATGGCACTATTCTGGCTAACACTGCAATTATCTGCAGCTGCTGTGGTCCTGGGACTTTCTACTTTCCTTGGATTGTCTCAGGGGGAGCCCTCCACTCTTCCTGTCTTTGAACACCGAGCCTTCCATGCTACACATGGCATATACTTTACTTTATTGCGTGTGGCCCCTTACCAATTGCTTGTGTGCTTCTGGCTGATTTTTTAATGCAGTTCTGGGATGGAAGAAGTAATTTACTGTAGTTCTTCTTGGATTCTTTGATCATTATTTGGTTTGATTCAAACTTTAGGGTTTTTATGAAACAAGTATGGGGAGTTAGGCTTGGCAGAAAGTCCCTGTTACTCTGTTGTAATAAACACATGTAGGTAACTCCTTATCCTTCTGTCCCTGCTAGCCCTAACTTGACTTTTGTCTTATGTACGTGTGTAATTAAGCAGAAATCCCTATTTTCCCTTTATTACTCATAATAGTGAAGCGGTGCTGAATGGCCTTTGTAATATATTTTGGGGTGATTTTTGTGGCATAGTTGTAACTTCAGTCTTGTGTATGATCAGTTTATGAAATCAGTTTAACTCTGTCCCTTCCCTCTCCCTCAGCTGTAAAGCATTAACTCTGTTTCCCCCCTTCCCCCAGCTATACTGTGCCTTCCCTGCCCCCAGCCTAGAGGTATTTCCTCTGAAACCAT
>CM053585.1:465452955-465470558 GCA_028646515.1 Pseudochirops corinnae
TTTGTAACTTCTGTTTGTATTCTCTGAAGTTCAGGGTGCTGACTTTTCCCCCTGAACTAGGTAAATGATATGTTTGATTAAAGTAAGATTGTTAACCCATTTTGAGTTGCTTTCCTTCAGAAAAGCAGATCTAAGAACCTGTGCTAGTAGCTGCCCTAGGTATGCTAGGCTGCTTGCTGTTACAACTGGAGGGGATGTGCAAACATTGAGACACTAATGCACTGCAGGTAAAGTTGCAAACTGGTCCAACCTTTCTAGAGAACAAGTTCACAGGGCTGTAAAACTGTGCATCTCCTTTGACCCAGCAGTACCACTATGTGTTACTTTAGTTGAAGTTTACAAAAAAAAAAAGTATGGCCTCCCAAATATGCATGCATGTGTGTGTGTTTGTGTATATATAGCTAGCTAGATATTAAAATGCTCCTCCCTTTTCTAAATATAGACAAATAAATGGATGGATGTTTGGAAATATATAGATATATGTTAAAATATATAATTATAAATACATATTTATTTGGAAAAAGAGGAGCATTTTAATATGGATACACATATACACATGTATGCACACATATATACATTATATATATATGGAAAAGGGAAGAGCATTTTAATAAGTAAATCACACCTTAGTTTTGCAGTCTAGGAGTGCCAGGAACTCTGAAATCCAAGGGTATAGATAGGGGTCTGCCTTGAAAGAATTTGACCACTCGAGCCTTCTTTCAGTCCAAGTACCAGTTTATTTTAACACCAAAAGAAGTAGACCAAACTCCTAGTGAATCTGTGCATATTTGTGATGCCAATACAAATGGACCAGGTTTTAAGAATCTGCTCATTTGATAAGGGTAAGATTGGTATTTTATCCAGAAAGACTCTGGGAAGATCTGATGAGATTAAGAAGTGGCCAGTAGCCTGGGGTGGAACCAGGTGCAGACAATGGAAGAAACTGAGTGGCAGGAGAAGCCCCAGCAAAAGGGGACTTAAAAAGATCATTAACTGGGTTGGCCTGGATGCCTCTGATGAATGCAGGGATCTGGGTTCCGGGGCTTTAGGGTCCAGGTCCCAAAGACATGGTCTTTTCCTTTTAGGAAAAGTATATCATTAGTATCCAGAGGACCTCCACAGGTCGTGGAACCACACCTTGAGAATAGCTTTTCTAGCCAATAGGGAGCCACCTTAGTTTGTTGAGTGGAGATAGTAGGGGTTGTGGGAGGGATGACGGGATCAGATTTAAGATTTGGGAGGCTCACAGTGGTAGCTATGTGGAGGATAAGATGAGGCCCAGGCTGAGGTGGTAGCAGTTATCTGAGTGGAGAGGAGGGGACATATTCCAGAGATCTGGAAATAGAAATAACAAGATATGGAACTGATCAGATATTTAGAGTCAGAATGAAGTGTTGAAGATAACAGTGAGATTTTAAACGTAGGTGAATATTTAGATTTTGACATCTTCTAGATAGAAATATAACTGAACCCATGAAACTTGAAGAGGTCACCAAGAGAGAGTAGAGAAAAACACAGGGAGCATAGGCTACAGAGGGAATGGTTAGACAGATAGGAAAAGAACCACCAGACAGCAGTGTCACAAAAGCTGAGAGGAGAGTAGTCCAGTGTCACATGTACCAGAGAGTTTAAGAAGGATGAGGAGTGATAAAAGACCACTAGTTTTGATGGGAAAATTTCTGGCAACTTTAGAGAGTACAATTTAAATTGACTGATGAAGTTAGAAACCAGATGTCAGGAATTAGTGAGATTATGGGCAAATCTCTTAACCTCTCCAGAGCCTTGATTTCTGCAGTAAAATGGAAAAATAATAATAACAATAATAATAATAATTCTGGTATTATTCTGCCTTACTGTTGTGAAGAAAATGCTTTGTAAATCTTAAAATGTTATTTGAATGTAAAGACATTGATCATGAAGAGAAACTGCATATGAATAAATATCATTATGTCTGAGAGCACAGTGTAAAGGACAGAGCCCTTTACACTCCTTTGGATGCAATGGCCTGCTCACTTTGCCTGTCTTGACCTTGGTTTCCTCCTCTGTAAAATGAGGGAGTTTGACTAGAATGGTTTGTAAGGCTCCTTCCAGTTCAGAATCCTACAATCTCATTTGATGTAGCTGGGAGAGGAGGAGATGCATAAACATGTAAAATCTATGTATATGTATCTACACTGGGAGATTAAAATAGAAAGGACAAGCTCATTTGCCTTGAAGCTATCTCAAAACTGTCTAGAATAGAACTACTTAGCATTACTTTACAGGCCATTGAACTCAGAGTTAGGCTCATGATTGAGACACCCTATAATGCAAATAGAAATGTCCTGAGGTCATTCAGCTATTTTATAAGACACTTCACCCAAGCCTAAAAGGGGTATGCAATGGGTTTATAGCACAATTAACCCTAAAAAAAACTTTCTGTGAAAAAGCAGATTTTTAGAACTGAATTCTTGCTATTTGAATTCAACACTCTGTAAAGTCTGCACATGCAGAAATTATGCATACATCCACATGCAGTTTATCTTTGTACAGGGCTCATATGTTTAATAAAATCTAATGGAAACTTCTACAAGATGAGAATACATTTTGAAAGAGTGATGAACGAGGGCAGCAGTAAAACAACAGCTTGCAGCTTTTTGCTTTGAGTCCCTCTAGATTCCTGGTTTTATTTTACATTAGAAATGACAGTACAGTGATGATTATTGCTCCTTGGGGACTGATAGGAAAGGAAACAGTGCCCAATTATATTAGTCATTAGTATTCTCTGCAGAGGGAGTCTCCATAAGGAGAGCAACACAGGTTCAGATATGGATCTGAGTTGTATATTTTTTTAAACTAGTCAGCCATCCTTCCTGTAGGTAGAAATAGGGTTTCAGGTTTTTGGGGTTTTTTTTCTGTCTTTGAAAGAGAAGGAAAAAACCAAGTACCCAGAAACCTTCGTAAGACATTTAGTTTGCTTTTTATTACTTAAGTAGAAGGTATGTTCCAATAGTCTGGGCCTATTCCTATTTCTTAAGAGATGGTCCTGTGGGTCCCATGTTGACATTTTTCACTTTAAATATGGCAGTCTGGATGTTTTGAAACTAAAAAGCAAGCAACTAGTTCTTTATGTATCAGTCAGTTGGAGGCCATTTATCAGTCAGCCTCCTCACCTGCTATTAGAGCCACCAAGGGAGACAACAGTTGGGCGACAAAGTGCCGTTTCTCAAACTAATTTTTGTTGTCTCTTTGCATTACTCACCCTCCCCTCACTGGACTCTACCAACAAACAGACAAACAAACTAATCAATAAAGTTGATTTTTTTAGGTTCGTACCTGAGTATTAATTTGAAGAAGAAACCCAAGAAAAAGTTTTTGCCTAGGAATCATATCCACGCTTCCCAAAGGAGGGTGTAGTTGTCACACAGCAATATGATGGTGAGAGGCGGGAGAGCCTCCTTGGCTTTCCTTCTCTTCATAATTTCTATGGTACATATTATCTATAGAACTCATTTTAGCTCTAATTTATTCTGAACTTTTACTTCTTTGAAGAGATTCATTGTCATGATTCATGTTTTCCTACTCTTGTGAGCGTGTGTGTGTGTGTGTGTGTGTGTGTCTGTGTGTTTTTAATTTTGTATTGAGTTTTCGTTTATGGCCTAAATTAATTTCTAGTTTCTTCTTTTAAGAGTTTTATTTCTCCTTTGGTGGGGGTACAGTTGAAAGGATGCTGAAATCAGAATGTTTACTGAGGTCATAGGACTGTTGGGGAATTCCTCAACCCAGACAAGTCCTAGAACCCTAGAATAATTCTTCCCAAATTATCCCTTTTTATTGGAGGTCAATAAATCTAGAAACTAAACTAAAAGATTAAAAGTTTAATTGGCATCAGCTAAAGACAGTAGCCTAGTGAATGGCAGCTCTTCAGAACAAAGAGAAGGAGGTATATAGAATTTAAAAAGTTTTAGGGCTGTGTCGTAGGCTGCAAAAAAGAGCCATTTAGTGAAGCTGCTTAGCAGCCATTTTCTTATTTTGGGAGATTGGCACTGGATATCAGGTGGTGATTTGGTGGGGAGAAATGTCTTAACCTTGAGATTGTAATTTGTCAAAACTTGTTGTCTAAGAAGTTGCCAAAATCTTTTCCTATAGTTAACCTGACCATACCATCTTGGTGAGACAACAGATAGCAGAGGTCTCCAGTCAATCTTAGCAGAATATCCAGGTGAGATAGGAGGTCTTGAAGGTAGAATTTGTGGGTCTGTTTCATTAAAATACAGACTGATGGTCTGTTTACACAGAACTGTAGCGCCTTTACTTTGATTTCTAGGGCTACTTTTTTTTTCTTTTTAAATTTGATTTGTTTATTTACTTTCAGTTTACAAGATTCAGTTCCATAATCTCTTGAGTTTCAAATTTTCTCCCCTCCCTCTACCCCGCCCCCCATGCAATCAAGTATTGGATCTGCAAATATTTTCAAATTGGACATTAGTCTGGTTGTATAGAAGGGTTGTAACCAATGCAGTGAACAATGGGAAAAAAGAAAGAGAACCAAACATGAATAAGGATGATAGCATGTAGATTGCTTCAGTCTCCATTTAAACTCTGTTCTTTCTAGATCTTTCTCTGAATGTAGATATGTCCTTCCATCCTGAGACTTGTAGAGTTGTCTTATAACTATGCGTTGCTGAGAAGAGCCCAGTTTATCAAAGTTGGTCATGACACATATAATGTGTCTGTGATTGGTGTACAAATTTTTCCTGGTTTTGCTCTTCTCACTTAGCATCAGTTTGTATAAGGCTCTCCAGGTGAATATGAAGACCGTCTCCTCCCCATTTCTTATAGCACAGTAATATTCCATTACATATATACCACAACTTGTTTAGCCATTCCCCAATTGATGGGCATCCCCTTAATTTCCAGTTTGTTGCCACTACAAAGAGAGCTGCAATAAAAATTTATGCATATGGGTCATCCTCTCTAGGGCTACTTTTTATGGAAAGATGTTTCTCTGAAATTTATAGCACACAGTTTTTATCCATTTATCCACAGACCTTCCCCTCCTGGATCACTATGTTATTGTGATGGAGGGGCTTGCAAAGCTCTGTGTAACGATGAGCTATGCCATGCAGAGTTACCCAGAACAGATAGGTCTTAGTAGAGAGATCTGACAAAAAGTGATCCCCTAGGGAATGAAATGGCAAACCACTCCAGTATCTTTGTCAAGAAAACTACATAGACAGTTTTAAAATTATTAAAGAGATTACATTGGAAGACGAACTTCTCAGGTTGGAAGGTGTCTAATATACTACTCGGGAAGAGTGGAGGACAACTCTAAATAGCTCCAGTCTTAATGAAGTGGCTGGGCCAAAGAGGAAAAGAAATTCAGCTGGGGATGTGTCTGATCATGAAGGGAAAGTCCAGTGCTGTAAAGAACAGTAATACATAAGAACTTGGAATGTAAGATCTGTGATACTTAAGAGTCTACAAGCTAGGCTTTAACAATATATGAACTGAGAATTGCCAAGCTGATTTTCGAAGAAGCAGAAGAATTAGAGACCAAATTGCCAACATTTGCTGGATTATGGAGTTCCAGAAAAACATCTACTTCTTCTTCATTGACTGCACTAAAATCTTTGTGTGTGGATCATAACAAATGTGACAAGTGCTCAAAGAGATGGGAGATCTCTTACCAGATCATCTTATTTGTCTTCTGAGGAACCTGTGTATGGTCCAAGATACAACAGTGAGAATCAAACATGGAACAACTGATAAGTGCAAGATTGGAAAAGGAGTAAGACAAGGCACTACATTGTTACCTTATTTAACATATATGCAGAATATATCATGCAAAAGTCCAGGCTGGATGAATCAAAAGCTGCGGTTAAGGTTGCTTGGAGAAATATCATCAATTTCAGATATGCAGATGATACCATTCTTGTGGCAGAAACTGAGGAAGAATTAAGGAGCTTCTTGATGAGGGTGAAAGAGGAGAGTGTAAAAAAGCTGACTTGAAGTTTAACATCAAAAAAACTAATCTTGGCAACTGGGCCATTTGCTTCCTGGCAATTAGAGGGAGAAGAAACTGCAGTGTCAGATTTTATATTTTTGGGCTTAAAGATTGCTGCAGACAGTAACCGCAGCCATGAGATTAAAAGATGCTTGCTCTTTGGAAGGAAAGCTATGGCAAATCTGGACAGCACACCAAAAAACAGAGACATCATCACCTTACTGACAAAGGGACATATAGAAAAGCTATAGTTTTTCCAGTAGCAATGTATGCTTTTGAGAGTTGGACCATAATGAAAAATGATACTTTTGAATTGTGGTGCTGGAGAAGACTTTTAAGAGTCCACTGGACAGCAAGGAGATGAACTCAATAAATACTTAAAGAAATTAGTTCAGACTATTCATTAGAAGGTCAGATACTAAAGCTGAAACTTAAATACTTTGTTCACATAATGAGAAGATGGGACTCAGAAGAGATCCTGATATTGGGAAAGACTGAAGGCAAAAAGAAAAGGAGATGCCAGAGGATAATGTTATAAAAACAGTGAACATGAACTTGGACAGACTTCAAGAGATAGTGGAGGATAGGAGAGCCTGGTGGACTATGCTCCATGGGATGACAGAGAATCAAATGACTGAATGACTGAACAGCAGCAACCACAAGCCCTTAGTTCAAATCCTAACTCCAGTTTACTAGCTGTTTGGCCAAAAGATGTGCATTTGTTGTTTCTAGAGATGTATGTTTACATTTTATTATCTAAATTACTTGAAACCAAAGCTCTGTATTATCAAAGAACTTACCTGGAGATCTTGGGATTTTTATCATCTCACTTTTCCCAGTTAGGTCTCATTCTGTGCAGTACTGTAAAGTATGAGGTTCCCGTAGATTGCCACCAGTATATGACCTTTTTCTGAAACATGAATTAGTTAACAAACCAAGGTTCATACTTGAAATGGATGCCACTAAGGAAAGAGAATGCCATCTTTTTGGTTTTCCAAGTGCGCCACATTTGATCCAAGATGTACCCTAGTCAGTTGTGTTAAGCTTGTCTTTGAGCTTTTCTAAAGGATCCTTCTCACCATATTTTCACTGACTCTGATTTTGGATTTCTGGCTATACTTTGGGGCAGGTTCCAATATCTAAAAATAATTGGTTGAGTTTTAATTAGCTTTTTCTGTACAACTCAACCAGGCATAAGCTTTGCTAAATGTCCTAAGCCATATCCTTATTACTGCTTTGGGCAATGTTTAAGAACTTGCAACTTGTCTCTAGGGTTTTCTGGTTCTGTTTTATTACCAGTACTATTATTAAAGCCAATAAGTCAGTCTACAATGTTTTCCTTTTTTAGATTCATACTGACAGATATAGTATAAACACTAGCAATGGTGAAATTATATCAGTTGTATTAGTGAAATAAGAATGAACTATGTTCATGAAATTGTATTATACTATTACTTTTTGTGTGGTTCATTCCCTGTAGTATGACATATTCTTGGGCTTTGAATATACAACATTCTTTTCTCCTGTGTGACCATTTCATCTTCAGTTCAATTTCTTTGAAAAAAAAAATCACATTCTTCTTTTGCATGACCAGAGCTGCCATTGACCAGCCTTTCATAAGTAAACTTGGAACTATTTTTGATAGTACTGGCAGATTCAGAAAATATGTAAGTCATTCTAGGGACTGAATAATTGATTTAAAACTCAATTTACAAAACTTTGGAAGTTATATCCATCTCTACAATATGCCTAAAAATTCAGATTCTCCTTGTAGCAATTGCTTAAAGTAAATTAACTTTCCTTTGTATGGATGCAAAATAAAAGGGAGGTGGATATTATCACCCTTATTTTACAGATGGAAAAACTGAGGCAGAGGATAAGGAAATGGCTCTTTAGGACATTGCTGATAAGGCAGCACATGTCTGGCGTAATGTCTTTTTAATCAGTCATTCCTGCATATTGTCAATATGCAATATTGACAGGAGTCAATATTATTCCCTGTTTAAGCTAGATTGTTATAGTAAATAAAAGGAACACAATTGAATGAAATCGTATTTTAGTTGCATGTTCCTATCCTTGTTCTGGTACTGACTTGCTGTGTGACCCCAGGCAATTCTTTGGGCAAATTCTTAAACTGCAGATTTTAAGAAAAATTTTCTTTTAAGTAAGAAGGTGTTTCTAAAGAGGCCCATGTTTAAATGATTGCATTAAGTTGGATTAATAAATTTGCATCTAGTAACTCTTCTAAGGAAGGGAGGCAAGTCCTGTGGATTAAACTGTGTTCTAACAAATGCCAAGAGTTGATCACAATTCTTCTGTTGTGTTAAAATTTTACCTCAATTTATTGCTTGAAATAAGTGGGTTCAGCACTGGTCCTGGAGGACATGAGTTCAAATTCGAGCTCAGACATTTGACACTAACTGTGTGACCCTGGGCAAATCACTTAACCCCACTGCCTTGGGAGTTCCCCCTCCCCCCACTCCCTCCAAAAAGGGTCCTGCTGGGTTCTACAGACTGTTCTGTCATAAATAGATATCAATGTAAATATAGACACTTCATTGTCTGGGACAATTTTCTTTTGGTGGTCAGTTATTTTAGTTTTGAAAAGGCAAGGAGACTGATATTTTTGCTTTGACAGGGAAACTATGTGGTCTCAAAATTCAAATTTATATTGAGGTTGTAGCAATATCTGTTTTAATAGGATTCAATGTTTAATTTAAAATTTTACTCTTTGGAGGCAAAGTATGAATTTGAGCATCTGTTATAAAAGTGTGGTGAAAGAAAATCTGTAGATTTTTGGAAGATAAAGCATGTATAGGTTGAGTGATGAGAGAAAAATAGTTTTAGTAAGGGAGAAAAACAAAATTAGATGAGAAAATATGCCAATTAGATTATGTGAGCAACAACAATGATCACACTAGGAGTAGGTTTTTGCTCAAATAATGGAAACAGGGAATGACTTTTTAGAAATTTCTTCTTGAAAGTAGTGACTAAATTTCATTATAGGAAGGGGAAATGCAAATTTTTTTGAAATTAAGGAACAAGTAGGAAAACAGAACTTGTTGAATTTGAAAGCTGAGGGAAAAGAGAAAGCAGAACATTGTGGAAAGACCACTGGACTCAAAAATGAGGAGATCTGGGTTCCCTCTCTCATTAAATAAATTTATCTGTGGTTAAAATACAAACCTCTCTGATTTTCAGATTTCCTAATCAGTAAAACCAGGGGAATAGACTAGTTAATCTACAATGTTCTTTTCAAATCCAAAAGTGTTATGGTTTTTTATCATTCCAAGATGGGAGTATGAAATAAAAATGAACAGTAGAATTTGATGTTGACATGAAGATGTTGAAAATGTGACTATAAAAATATTAATATTAAATTGAAAATAAATATGCCAGAATCTATACATATGAAATAATTATCTTCAGAAGCAATACCAACACAAGAATAATATCATTCACTGTTCAAAACATTTTTATAATATCTCTTGAGCACATTTCTAAGCCACACAATCAAGTCTTATTACATTATAGTCTTAAGTTGTTTCTGTGAACCTATCATGGTACCCTGTTTGATCACTTACCTTATTTAGCAAATTCATCTTCCAAGAACCAAAGCTTTATTGTCATTTAAGAATATTTAAAGGAATATGCCTTTATCTCATTAGTTTTGAGAAAGGCTCAAAAATCGTAATGTAATGATATTTATTCCCATGGCACATCATTAAAGTATATATTAAGGCAAACTAAGACCTAGTTAAGAAATGCCTGGTGAATCTTTGCTTTGGTGGCATGTGTTTTTCTCACCTCTTATTTTCCCTTTTTCACAGCTCATTTTCCTTTTCATGTAATCTCAGAATCACAGAAATTCAAAATTGACCATGTAGTACAACCTATAGGACTTTCCATTTTTCCTCAATTAAATTTCATTTTATTCATTATAACTCATTGTTCAATCTTGTATTCCAGTCTGCTAGCTATTCTTCCAGTATTTGTTTGGAAATGTGCCAAGCATGATTCCTGTGTAGCATGATAAAGTGCTATTCTTGAAGTCAGGAAGACCTCACAACTGTACTGGGTGTGTGATGCTGGATAAGCCACTTCATCTGTCTGGAGCTCATTTTCTCATCTGTAAATTGAAGGGCTTGAATTTGATGACCTTTATGGTCGCTTTAAGTTCTAAATCTCTGACCCTATGATCTTGTGATCCTTCCTGGAATCACTGAAAAAAATATTGACTACTATAAGGCCAAGGACACATCTTTAGGATCCTTGACTAGAGAATTCTGTTAAAGCTGATATTAAGCCATTAATGACTACACATTGGATAGCATAACTTTATAAAATCATTTTTGGTAACATAAGTATACTGTGTATATGGCCTCTAGGAGAGTCCCTGACCTCAGGGAGCTTACAGTCAAATGGAGAAAGATGAAAAACAAAAGGAGGCTGAAAAGCAATGGGATGGAGGTATCTCCACTGGGAGAGTTAAGTCAGAGAAGTTCCAAATTAGTGCAGCCAGGTGAGAAATGAGGAGATTTCTGAGCAGAGCTCTTCCCTTAAATGGATATCTGGAGTTCGAGGTCTCACCCTCCAATCAGAGGGGCGGGAGTAGTGATGAGGTGGAGTACCAAAACTGATGAGTTCTTACAGGATAATGAAGTTATCCCAATAATGAGGAATCTCTACAGTTCCTTTGGTCCATCAATCTAATTACCCCATGCAAAAAAAGGTTAATCTGGAATGACCTATTCTTCATATAGCCATATTATGTTGAATTTTATTGATTATTCCTTAACTTTCTGCATCCTCAAAAATCATCGCTTTTAAATGTGTTGTAGAATTTTAACAGAAATAGAGGCTAATTTTACTTATACATAATTTTTAGCTTCTGTTCTCTTGTTTGTACTTTTTTTAAAATTGGATCAATATTTTCCCTTTCTCCAGTTTTTTGATGCCTCTCTCTTTCTTCAAGTCCTTCAGACAGCTTTGATTTCTACTTAGAAGTTATATCCACTGGTTATTTCAGTTCTGCAGAATGTGATTTGTTAGAGTCCTGGTGACTTCAGTACATCAAAGGCAACTAGATCCTGTCTCTATTCACACCTCTACATCACCTCCAATCCCAACCCTACCATACAAACCCTCAATTTGTGTTTCTGTTTCCTGCTAATGATATTTGTTCCAGCCTTTTCAGATCAGAGAAAATGGAATCCTCCATGATCATTATCTCATCCTTTCTGAGCAACGGTTCTAGTTCATGTTTAATCTTTTGATCATTTCAGAAATAGGGAAGAAAACAAAGCAAAACAAAAAGCTTCACTTGTCTGTTGTTCATAGCAATCAATGCCAATCTCAGCCCCTTCTGGCTTTTAGTGCTCATAATATTCAGTTCTTATAAAATTCTGTCATTCTTTTGTAATTAGTAATTACTTGCCCTTTCTTCCATTTTTTTGCATCCATATTGGTCCTTTTAGACAGATTTCCTTTTTCCCCCTCCTCCTTGTAATAATTTCAGTTTGAATCTCAGTTCTTAAAACTTTCTCATCCCTCTTGGAACAATTTTCCTTGCCAGACAGTAGACCATTGAATCCTAAAAGTTTGTTGTTGTTTTTCTGAACCCTTTGAAAACTACTCTTCCCAAATCTAGAGTTTCTGTTAGACAACTGCATCGCTTGTTTATTCTCTAATATGTACTCTGATGGAATAGTCACTTGTCTCCAAAGCACCTGGCATTTCTATTTTAAGGAATTATTCTTTCTGTAAATGCATTTCCTTTTCTGCATTTGGTCCCTACATATACCATTGCATCTCTTTCTCTAGAGATAGGTATCCTTTTAGGAATCTTTTCTTCTGGTGAAAATATGGGAGTAGATGACAGAGAGTAAGCAGGTGGCCTTAATCTTGAGTTTTGATTCCTTGTTAATTGGTTACTTACTACTTACCCCAAAGCAGAGAACCCTGGTCAGGAAACTACATGGTAGATAACACTTGAATACTTATACATACTTCAATTTAACAAACACTTATTATTATTGTTATTATTATTATGTACCCTATTCTGTTTGTTATTGGAATACCTGACACCTTTGGAGTCTCCAAGTGAGCTCCATTTCTATGCCAGACTCTGAAGAGAATCTGCTTATCTGGCCCCTACAAATAAAATTCATCAATAATTTACCCTGCAGCTAAGAAACTCCTGGTCTACATATGGACAATACAAATACAGAAAGGCAAAAATTTGCTCAGAAAACTGATAGAATGTCGAACAAGGTCATGAATTTTCAGTGAATATTTGAAAAGTGCTCTTCAGGTGCTTATCTAAGGGGATGCTGCTGACAGTACTTTAGGTGAGCCTGATTTTGGCATCCCCTTATATTTACAATGAATCTAGCATTTTATCCAGTAATACACATTGCCCTTCCATAATAACCACCTTAGTTATAAATACTTTTATATTTATTATTACAAAATTATAAAATTATTATAACTTATAAATTTATTTTCTTTATTATAATTATAAAACTACTAATAATATTAAACTAATACTCAGAGAAATTAGATAACTTGCCTAAGGTCACATGTTTAATAAGTGCTTGAGCCAGGACTCAAATGCACATTTTGTCTGACTCCAAGGTCAATGTTTCATTTTGTGTTTTTATCTGTTTTTACTGTACCATGCAGAGGGTAAGATGAATATAAAGCAGTATAAACATCCGGGTTATCAGAAGAAATGGACAATGCTGAAAGAATACTTGCTTGCCAGAGGAGCTAGCTAAATTAGTTCTTTTGGTTCACTGACAGAAGCAGAATTTTCTAAAATTCAGGCAGCTATAAAAGCAACACAAATCTGTAGTCCCTGCTGAGCCCTTTGGAATAGGGGAAGAAGAATTTGCCAGTATCAAAAGTTGGGGACATCCTGCAGAGATGGCATGTCTGCTGCAGCCTGCTAAACTTTCCATTAGCATTCTTGGTATGTTGGTTTGGGGACTAATGCTGTACAGGATAGGTTGGGAGTAGTTTGCGTAATCTGTTTCTGCAAAGAGATTGCAAATGGACTGCAGACTTTTAAAGCCAATTAATATGTTCATGAAAACAGGCAATGTGAAGAGATGGCGATTTGAAACTTTTAGCTTTAACTGGATGCATTACAATATGCCAGGCTCTGTCAATATTAGATAGTATGCTAAATGTCCTTTCTCCCTAGCCTGTTCTTTATTAATTTAAAAGCTGAGGCCTAGAGACTCATTTAGCACATAATTAATTGTCAAATGTTTTGAATGGCTTCTAGTTAAAGCACTGGTTCACAAAAGCAAAGATATAAACTTAGAATAGTTATGAACTAAGAAAATGTGAGACAAACCATTGCTAGACACATAGAAGAGACTGAAAGGTGATAACCAAACATCAGTTATTTTCACCTTTGAATTAAAAACATATATAGAGAGATTCTGATTATTTATTTATTTTTTCATTTCTCCAAAGGAGATTTCAAAAAAATTTAACAGGTTTGTGTCGTTTTACTTTTTTCCTCTCTCTCATATGTGTAAGTTGAACTTTTGGAAGTCACGAATGGATGACTCCTTTCCACTTAAAGAATTAGAGTTAGGCATTTGACCAGAACTTATCTGAATCATGAATCTGCTCTTTAATATCACCACCAAGTGGTTATTCTCTTCTTGAACAATTTTAGTAATGGGAGCTCATTACTTAATAAGGCATCCTATTTTATTTTTAGATGGCATTAATCATTCAGAAGTTTTTACTTATATTGTTTCCGAATCTCCTTCCAATAAAGCTTACCAACTGGTTTTAGTTTTGTCCTCTGCAGCCATGTTGCATGGATTATTCCCTTTTCACATGACAGTCTTTCAAATATTTGAAGATGGTGATTTTGACCTTTATAAAGTTTTCTTCTTTTTTAAGCTAAACTCCTTCAGTGCCATCAACTGTCCTTCACATGTAGATAGGATTGGTTCAGAGTTGTATAAATGGTGCCAGCATTCAAATACAGGTCATCTCACTCCAAATTTAATACATGTTCCATTTTACCTTCTGATCAGATACATCTCATTTCTCTTCACAGTTCTACATTTTCATGTATTTATATCAGTCTTTTACGTAAAAGGAATTACTTTAAAGTGTTTCTAACCCAAGGTATCTTGTAAATAAATATATACGATAAAACCTCAGTAATGTTTGGGACAAAAGACTAAACAGTAACTCAGCATTGCCAATATAGGTGATATTCATAGTTCACATAGCTAAATGTCACCAAAAACTTTCAATTCTTTCCTTGTTTAGCTTGTTCTTTTAAGATTTCATGCTGAATCTTCTCTCTCTCTCCAACCCCTTACAGCTTTGGACCAGTCATCTTCTCTTTTTGAAGTTGTATGGTGGTTAGTTGTGAAATGATTTAGAAATTAGTTGAAGTACCAATTCATGGGGTCAGAAGCTAAATGCTAGTATCCTGAAACATCCCGATTAGCAGTTAAGGAGACAAAAATCTTGTATACCAGCACACAGCAAATAATTAAAGTCCTTTCATTTATTTTCTTTAACATTGCTATAGTAATCTTCTTATTTCTTTCCCTTATGGAATAATCATGAATTGAAATGTCATTCCATATAAGACACTTTTTAAAAATCCAAGATTTTTAGAAAATGTGATAACTATCACATAGCAACTGCAGAAGAAGGGAGAGGTGGGGCAAATTAAACATGATGCTGATCTAATGGGATTCCATAGATTGGGATACAATATGCCACAGTGTCCCTGTTGAACAAAAGCAATAGAAAATGAACTATATAATTTTTCACTGACTTGTTCTGTTGGTGATTGAGGCATTTCAGAACACAACCAGGAAAATAATAGGTTGCTCACACAATGGTAGAAGTTTAACAAATGCTCAATCATTCACCCTACATCATCGCTGTCATTGGCGAGGGCTCTCGCGTATGATATTGATGCCTTGCTTCATTCTTATTGCCGTATTCTTTTCAGATTCAATCAATCTGTCTGCAATGGACCACTAAACATTTCAATTTGCTACCTGTAGAGCTGGATTGCAATGCTCAAGCTAAAATAAGACAGAAATGGATTTAGTGAGACAGAAAGTAGAGGGTGTTTCATGGATTTCTGTGTAAGGCATGCACAAACTGAAATTCACCGATAAGACACACGTTCACTTTTGAATGGCTTGTAAGAGTACATGGTATTAAGCAATTCAGGGATGTTTATAGGGAAAAAATATGCTCAGTCGGATGCTGATAAGACCCCCTGCCTTTTGAGGAACTCTGAATCTCTTGTCAACCAGAAGTGTACTCTTCTTATCCTTGATGCTATTATAATAACCTAAGGTACATTTCCCTATGTGCACTGCTGTTATCATATCCTGTGAATAATTCTAAAATGATACTTGTTTGGATGTTCTTAAGAGAGAACTCTTCTAAAGAGAAGTACATCATCATCAGAGTGATTTGGTACCTACCTAGCATAGTCTCTTAAATAGAGGAGCCATTCATAAATTTTTTTTTAATTCGGGGTTCATATAAAAGTTGATTTCTTTTTTTATATTCAATTGTTTGGATTAAGGTCCTGAAAAGTAAGATTTACAAACTATATTTCCTGATACTTAAATTCCTGTTTAGTATTAGACTCTGTGACATTGAAGGACTAGAGCAGGGGTGCGGAACCTGTGGCCTCAAGGTCACATGTGGCCCTCTAGGTCCTCAAGTGTGGCCTTTGACAGATTTGGATTCAAAGGGCCATCCTTGAGGACCTAGAGGACCACATGTGACCTTGAAGCCTCAGGTTCCTCACCCCTGGAGAGCATGAACTCTCTTAAAATTTTCTCCCCATTTCCATTGTTGGGGTTGGTTTTGATATAACCCTATGACTTTGCCCCTTGAAAATAGGTAAGAGGCACGTGATTCATGATGCACTGTAGAATACGTTTGACCTTTTGTCCAGAAATCCTAAATATTAATAGCTATGTCCCTCTATGAATAACTAGGAGAAGCACTAAAAAATTTCAGAGGATGCCCAGTCTTTTAATCCATTATAGTTTTGGTTCCATTGGTTACTGATTCTGGCCCTCCATGACCTCCTGGCTTTCTTTTTACTGTTAAGTCTTATGTGTTCTCTGACATGTGACTCAGTGACCAGTCTTTGGCCTCCTCTGTCCTCACTATTTTTTGTGCCCCAACTATAAGCTGACTTCATAACCCAGGTTGTGCCTTGACTGCTAATTTCTTTCTTTCTTTCTTTTTGCTTTGGAGGGGAGAGGGTAGGGCAATTGGTATTAAGTGACTTGCCCAAGGTCACACAGCTAGTAAGTGTGCCAAGTATTTGAGGCCGGATTTGAACTCAGATTCTCCTGACTCCAGGGCCGGTGCTCTATTCACTGTGCCACCTAGCGGTCCCTTGACTGCTTGTTTCTAGATGTTTCCTTTGGTTTATTCTATGCCTGTGCCTATTCCTTCCATTTCTTCCAGCTTGGTTGTGGCACTCTTAATGCCAGGCCTGTGATCGTCTAAGATCGACTAACATCCCCCACCGCCATGCTGATGGCACATGCAGTACTATGGATAAACTGATAATAATAATAATAATCCTATGAGAAGTGTCCAAATTCATCTTAACTTCTATGCCGTGATCTCTAGATATAACGATTTTGATTTAAGGAAGAACAAACAGCAAATGAAGGAAAATAAACAGGGACGTCTAAGCCCTGAGTCTAAAGAGACTTCTGATGTCATTGTTACCTTCTGACTTTGTGTATGGATTTATCTACATTCTCAAGAGGAGTAGTGTGCTCAGAAAAAGGTTTGTGTCAATTATAAAAGAGACTATGAAAATCCATAGAAGTCAAGTGTAAAGGAGAATAGTAAACAGGAAGACAAATTCATCCCCATGATGAAGTTTATAATGGGAGAGTCAAGTCTCGGAACTAGCTAATTAATGTCCGTGAGGCTTGAGAAATCTGGTAACTCTGCTCATGATGATACTTTTTTGTTTAACTTCCTAGCTTATTTATTTAACTGTTGTCCATTTTAGGAACTCCAAATAATTAATCCTCCCTTCACAACAAACAAATATGAACTGTCAAACCCTGAAAATAAATGACCAGTGAGTCACAGAGGTTATGTAACCACTATTAACTCTGAAAAATAACAAAGAGCTACAGAGGTAATACTCCAACTGTTAACTCTGGAAAATAAAATAAAACCAAAGAGTGAACAGTGGTTATAAGCAAAAAGCTTTCTTTATTCTGTTGTGTATCAGCAAGCACCCTAGCATGCCCAGGATGGCTGCTAGCACAGGTTCTTAGATCTGCTTTTTTAAAGGAAAGCAACTCAAAATGGGTTAACAATCTTACTTTAATCAATCAAACATATATCATTTACCTCGTTCAGGGGAAAAAGTCAGCACCCTTAACTTCAGAGAATGCAAACAGTTAACAAGCAGAAGTTACAAGCAGACAAAGAAACAGATCAGCAGACGGGCTTCCAACCGTCTGACCATCGCATCTATACCTAGTCAGTTACCAGAGAGGGAAGCACCAACATCTGGGTTTTCAAAACTAGGGGGCTCAACAGCTTCCCAGAGTCTCGT
>CM053585.1:465471058-465512116 GCA_028646515.1 Pseudochirops corinnae
AGCTCATCTCTAGCTTTAAGGCATTCTTCATGTTTATTGGAGGCCCCTGGTGGGGGTGCTCTGGCTGAGCTCTCCTCTTCCTTCTCTCTCCCATGATCTTTCTTTTCCCCAAAGAAGGAATCTAGGGTTTGGGAGCTATTCTTACTTTGCTTTTTATGCTTATTCTTACTCATGGTTGTTCAGTCAGTGATTTTTTTTTTTAAATCTCTGTGGGGCTCTGCTTCCAGAAGGGAAAGCTCTGTCCCAAATCGCTGGGGTCCTCCCGGCTGCCGTAGCTCTCAGGAAGGTGCTGGAACCCTTCCTACTTACTTCCGGCTGACTGGATAGTGAAGACTCCAGGACCGAGGCCCAAGACGGCGATCCGGATCCAGGCCGCTCAACGTGAGAGCACTGGCCTCAGAGCAATCACTTAGTCCCCCTGCTGTCTGCAGGCCACGGGTGGGAAGCTGCAACACGGAGACGGGTGCAAAACCTCTGCCTTTTTGCTTTTCTGCTCTGGAGGCCTTTCGGCCAGATGCTTTTCTCCCCCGATTGCAAGTCCCACTGATCTAGTTCTGAATGCTGCTCGCAGCTGCCGCTAATCCACTCACCAGAGAGGCTCCTCTGCTCCTCCCGTCCAGCCGCCCCCGGGGCACAGCCACGGCTTCAGGCTAGGCTGGTTTCGGTTCACAGTGCTGATATGATTCCTCGTAGCCAAGCTGACTTTAGTGGGAAGTATCTTTGTGTTCGTTTTGGAGTTCTAGGATTGGTTTAGAGTCCTATTTTATGGGTATTTTGGGGTGGCTATGTGAGAGCTGAGATATGTTGCTGCTGCTATGCCACCATCTTGTCTCTGTCCCCTTACCATCCATTTCCAAACCCTCTTTGAGAGAGAAGTGGTAGCAAAGCCACTGACCATACATGCTACAATATATTCAATTCAACTCAATAAGCATTTATTAGGCATCTGTGTGCTAGGCTCTGTGCAGAGATCTTCCCTGCCCTCAGTGAGGAATGCAGCACATGAAAGAAAGACAATTGTTGAGTATCCAAATCTCTGTTAACTCCACTGAGATTTCTGGTGATTAACTTATTCTGAGTTGGGCATCATATTCTGTGGGGTTCAAACCAAGGAGAGCTGCATATGGAAAATGGAGAGTTAGCTGGAAAGTGCAGATTCAAGCCCTCTGTAAAGGAAAGCTTTGGGAGATGTTTAGTGCTCTACCCTCCAACCTGCTAATCTGAGGGAAGAGGAGGCTGAGGGAGTTGGGAAGATGTTGAGTATCCAGAACTGAGTTAATGGCATGATAATGATGAGATTTCAGTAATTGAAGCATTAAAGATCCTCTATGAAATACAGAAGTGCCACCAGTCTGGCAAAAAAAAAAAAATTACTCCAAAGTAGTGTTTTTAGTAGTGATTGCTCCATTTAGTTTTGATTGTGTGTGTGTGTGTGTGTGTGTGAGTGTGTGTGGTTGTTTTCCTTCATTCTCAGAGAGGACCGAAATGCTATCACTATGCTATAGTCAAGTTACAGTGTGTCCAGCTATGACTGATCAGACCAATATGAACTCAAAATGTTCGACCACAGGTGGGGCATAGTCTTTGTGAACATTTGGAGTGGATTCTCTAAATAAATTTCTTTTGAGCTACTTCAGTTCTGCTTTGCTGATAGAATATAGCACCTTCTCTGGCTGGTCCTGTGCTAGTGTCTCCCATGTCACACAATCCATTCCAAAGTTCTTAAGAGAGACCTTGAGAGTGTCCTTGTATTGCTTCTTCTAACCACCATGTGAATGCTTGCCATGTGTGAATTCTCCATAAAATAGTCTTTTTGGCAAACATATGTTTTGCATTCAGACAACATGGCCAGCCCATCAAAGTTGAAGTAAAATTTGAATGCTTGGGAATTTAGTTCAAAAAAAGGACCTCAGTGTCTGATATCTCTCATACACAGACACACACACACACACACACACACATATACATATTATATATAGACATATATACACATATGCACATATTTTCATATATGTTTAATTTCTCATATATTCATTTAAATCAGTCACTCATTATTTGCATGCAACTATGCAGTGTTTCCTCTTGGGCCCAGATTTATGTGAAGAAATAAGAAATGTAGTCATTACTGATGATTAATCAGTGAAACCTATTTGTCTTGTTAGTAAGCAGTTATGTTTGGCATATTCTATAGTTCCAGATTTTATACTTAAAAAAAAAAAAAAGGATTCCTGACAATGATTGATTGCTTGAAATAGACAACAGGTGACCACCATTCTGGTTCTTAGTCTTCCACATGGCTTCTACCAATGTATGAAATCAGTATAGTGAAATCAGCATTATTGGTTATTTCTGATTATCAACTAATTCTTGAACATTTAATGATACTTATCATTTTTGCAATGGTATGATCCAATTCATTTAAAAACTTTTTTTTGTTGCATTTTTAAACTCCAAACTGTCTCTCTCCCTCCCTTCTGCCCCACTCCACATTAGAGAAACCCAGCATATCTCTCTCTCTCTCTCTCTCTCTCTCTCTGTGTCTCTCTCTGTGTCTCTCTTTCTCTCTCTCTTTCTCCTCCCTCTCTCTCCCTTTCTCTCTCTCTCTCAATCACTCATACACACACAGACACACACAAAGACACACAGACACTCCCCCCCCCCCCCCATATCATGCATACTTCTGTTTATCAACTCTCTGGAGGTGGATAGCATCTTCTTTCATAGGTCCTTTGTAGTTGATTTGAGTGTTTATCATATTCTGAATAACTTAGTTATTCTTCGAACAATATTGCCATCACTGTATACAGCATTCTCATTCATTTTTAAATGGACAGAGTGGAGTAGTGAAAAAAACCAAGCCCTGGATTGATTCTGGAAGGCATGGGTTGCATTCCACCTCTGGCCTTTACTTACTGACTTCTTACTGACCTCAACAACTCTCTAAGACCATAAGTTGTGAAACAGTTGCTTATCTCAGTTAATAGGTGGTGTTTACTCACTGGAAGTTCCCTACATGGATGAAATTGTAAGTTGAGGGCCTTCCCCCCTAGGAAAAACAGTTTAATGATAAACCTAAAGAAAATAAATTTCCATATTTCTTTCAGCTGTAGCTCAGAATAATATGTACATGCACACAAAAATGACAACTAAAGTTAATCCCCATAAACATAGTTAAACATAGCAAATTAATCAGGATAGTGTTTTTGCTTCTATTAGGTAATTAGCCCATATTGACAGCTTATTCTATGGAAGTCCCTGTGTTCTACCCTGTATAGGGGATAAAAACAGTCCCTGCCCTCAATGAGTAAATAATAATACTGTTAGAGGAAAGACCTATACACTCTCACACAACTATTAATAATCTCTCATATCCTAATATTGTTTTGCAGTTTATGAACTACTTTCCTCATAAGTAATTCTTAACCAGCACTTAGCACCATGCTCTGCACACTTCCACATCTGCGATGTGGGTCCTCCTTCCTGTGTTACAGTGTTACAAACAGTAATAACCCCACCACACCTTCTCATACTGAGTGACTCTGGTCCTCCTTCCTGTGTTACAGTGTTACAAACAGTAATAACCCCACCACACCTTCTCATACTGAGTGACTCTCCTCCCATTCCTCTGAGAAATCCTCCCCAGGGGATCCCAGTCTATTCACAATTTTAGTGCTGCAAATACTACTAAATTAGTAAACTAAATAATAATAGTCGGTAGGAAAGGATAGGTGCCCAGTGTGCAGTGATAAGATTCAGACAGGCAGGAGATGGATGGGGACGGCATAAGTAACGTTTTGGAGCTGGGAGTGTAGGGAAGGGTGGGGCTGCATTTCTTTAGTTACCTTGACTATAAGGCTGAGGACTTTGTAATTAATCTTATAGACAGTGAGGAGCTATTGAAGATATTTGATCAAGGCAGTAACATTAAAAGCTGGTTTTAGGAAGACAAATATGACAGTGAATTGGAAGGGGAATTGATTGTTGCCGGGAAGACTGACAAAGGATATTGGTTGATGTTCTCCTTTACCACCTTGTGTGATCTTGAGCAAATCACATTGCCTCTACTGGCCTCAATTTCCTCATCTTTAAAATGAGGGGATCAAACTAGATAACCTCTGTAAAGTCTCATCTACCTTTGAGTCTATAATCCTCTAAGGAATTTTAGAAATTTTGACTAACAGTTATCTCCTTCCCCAACCCCTACTTTCTTATTCTCCCTTATCTTTAATTCTAATTAGAATTTTCTTTTTAGAACTTTGTCATTTTGTTGACCCTACTTTGATAGGTAGGATTCAGTTTTACTCTTTCTGGAAAGTTTGTTGGACTTGAAGTCAGAAGAGATGAATTCACTTGTGGCTTGATATTTACTATTTATATTACCTTGGCTGATTCACTTGAATTCTTGGCCCTTGTTCCCTTATGTGTAAAGTATGAATGAATAATAGCCCTCTTACTTTCTTCCCAGAGATGTGAAGGAGCCACTCTGTACATTCCAAAGTGCTACATATATGAATTTTTATTATCAACATTGACATAAAAAGCATCCAGGTCTGGAAGGGGTTTGAAATATAAAACACCATTTTCAGTAAGATTTCATACTCAGATGAGGTATGATGATATAAAAAGTATGTTCTCAAAAATGTATTTCTTTAAGTTGTATTCCTGTGACGCTTTATTAAGACTTATTAATAGAATCTCATCATTTTCCATAATAACGTGAGAATCACTTTTTTATCAGCATCTTAAAAAAATTTAAATGGCTATAATCCAGAATCATCTAGAATTCGTATTTGGCCTAGAAGATATAAAGTATGGCACCAGCATAAGTCCAGACTAGATTAATAACCTATGAATGTTTTTTGGAAGTCTATGAATGAAAGTCTATGTAATTTTTTAAAAAATTATTTAGATAATTTTTTATAAACTTTAGTCAAAGTTTGATAATCTTGATTTTGATAAACTAATTCAACACAATTGGCTTGTAATCGTGTATTTCCTTGGTAATCCTGTGTATCTTATTTTATTCATTTTAAAACATTTTTTTAGATAAGTGGCCATAGACTTCACCACACTGTCGACGGGGTCCATTACACCAAAAAGGAGCCCCTGTTCTATGCCCAACAGTAGTCATATGGTTATATCTGAGCCCTTGATCCTATAGGAAATGGACCCACTGGGGACATCACCTGTGTGTTAGAGAGAACTTTGTTTTTGAGTTGACTCTACAGCTTTATCAGTGTCTCAGGTGAGTCACATATGAGTCTTCTGAAATGTCATTCTCCAGACACTCTCAGCAGCAAAGAGGTGATGACTAGTTACCTTATGTAACTACATGTTTACTTACCTATCTTATCTTTGAAGTATTTTATCTTTAATTATAGGAGGACAGAGACGGGGGGCATTTACTTTTTAGAGTCATCTGAATTATATCAGTAGCAAGATGTGAGGTTCTTGCCTCAGTTTCTCCCTTTGTAAAAATACCAACTTCCTTAAAGCTTCTTGTGAAGCTTCATGTTTTGGCTTCAATAATCCTAGACCTCTGTCTCCATAGCACCCCTCCCTCCCACACACACATATATAGACAGTGAATGTAAAAGCAAGAGTCAGAATATTTTAGTATATGTCTTAATATCTGCTTGTGGTAGTGTTATTTTTAAAGCAAAAAATAAAACCCAAAAAACAAAAATCTTTCATTTTTCTAACATGAATAGTAGGAAGCTACTTTTTGCCCTGCTTTTAGATCACCTCAGACTATTGGATATTGAATAAATGCCCCCAAACTGCATTAATAGTTTGCACTCTAAGCCTAACAATTTTGATCAAAGCAAGAAATTGTGATTCAGATCAAATTGAATTCATATTTGAGAGAAGAAATATCTTTGGGCTGACACAAATTTGTTTTTTTTATATTTTATTTTATTTACTTTAGTTTACATCATTCATTTCCACAAGATTTTGAGTTACAAATTTTCTCCTCATCTTTCCCCTACCCCACTCCCCCCCTCAAAACAGCCATCCCCTTGTTTAACCCCTCCCCCAGTCTAATCTCTCCTATGTCCTCCCCCATAACTCCTCTAACTTTCTGATAGGACAGGATGGATCTCCCTTCCACAGTGCCTGTGAATCTTAAGTTCCAGTTGGATGTAGTTAATAATAATAGTAATAATAATCGTATATGTATGTATGTATATATATATTTAACATTTTTTATTTAAATTTAAATAAACATTTAAATTCTAGATTCTTTCACTTCCTCAGGCTGACACAAATTTCATAGAACTAAATAGAAACCTTCAACTCCTTAAAATAAATACAAAAATAAAGATAAAATTTGGGAAGTACATTTTTGCTTCATTTCTTTTTGCTTTATACTGCTTTTGACTTATGTTTATTCTGTGACTCTAATTAGGGAGGAAAATGGAGAAATAGAAATGCAAAAACTGCTTTCTTCTTGACACTGCTTTAATGGGTAGCCTTTGGTTTGGGGGTGAGAGACTTGGAGCATTATTTACATTTTTCCATTAATATTAACAGCAGTAGTTTTATTTTGTACATTTTCCCAGCAATGGTCTCATTTTACAATTTGTAACTATCTTGTACTCAAAAGGGCTTATTAAAAAGTGACTTAAAAAAGATTATAAGGCACACTTTTCTTTGTTCTTTTTACCTGTTCAAAATTCCTAAGCCCTTAAATTTCAATAATGGAAATCATTAGTAAAGCCTTGTGTAAGGGAAAGAGTATCATTAGTGGATATTGGATCTAATACAGACTTTGCTACCGTGTTCAGATACTTTGCTTTCAAAATTTAGAGAAATGAAGCACTTACAATGTGATTTTCAAAGTAAGTTTCAGTTAGAATGAGGTTCTAAGGATAAAGATCCTTGACAGTTCAGAAGTAATGATGTAAGACAACACAATAGAACAAAACATTTCAGCAAAATTCATAGAAGTGTTATGTTGAAAGTAGCTTTGTTCCTTCTGCCTCCCCATGAAACAATTAGTCCTTTGGGACCTTGGACAAGTTCCTCAACCTTTAGTAAAAGGAATAGGGATGGACCTGGATGATTACTTAGGTCCCTTTTTGAAGGGAGTCAAAACATCTGATTCAGGAATCAGCCTAGTCCTTGATAATTAACTCTGGGTTTTCACAGTATTGCTGCCATTGTGTTCATTCTGTACGGCCAGCACAGGTTTTCCGTGTTGATGCAGCTATAAATCAGAACCAGCCTGATATCTGAGATCCAGGGGTGTGCCCTATTCTGGGATTCTAGCCAGAAGGTATTGTCTCACCCATACATTTTAGATACTATTCTTATGGCTTAGAATCAGCAAGGACATTGATAACTATCAAGGCCTACTTCATATCACCTTTTGGCATCTTGAAACTGAACAAAGCAGTATTAGAAAACTTAGTGACCTATAATTACCTTTTTTGTTTCATTACTCTATAAAATCCTTGCTTATGGTACAATAAATGGATTGCATTGATGATCTTTCCTAGACCACAGAAAGAACAGTCTTCTTGACTTCAGGCCTGGCATTCTATCCATTGTACCATCTACCTGCCCCAGAATGGAGTGAGGGTGTTTCATTTTTCCGT
The DNA here is from genome assembly GCA_028646515.1 of Pseudochirops corinnae. Taxonomy (NCBI): domain Eukaryota; kingdom Metazoa; phylum Chordata; class Mammalia; order Diprotodontia; family Pseudocheiridae; genus Pseudochirops; species Pseudochirops corinnae. The sequence goes on from CM053585.1 coordinate 465,478,660, forward strand.
ACTTGGAAACAAGAACCAGAGGAAACAGTTGGTAGGGCATGTCTCTTGCTACAGAGGTATCAGAGATATGTCAGCCCATCCTGGTTCCAGTACTTTGGCTATCCATGCTTTTCTACAATCCAACAACATTTTTCTTCAGCTATATGTAACACTTTCCTGATGAGGAGGATTTTACCATTTCTACCAGAGAGAAACTCGCCCTTGTGTAATACTACAGTGCCACTGGGAACTTTACAGCCTTAAAGCCATTCTTTTTCTCAAAGCAAAATCACATTTTGTAAACCTATTCAGAAATCACTTTGTATTCAAGAGTTTAGAATAAGACAAGTGACCTTGGCCACACATTTTCAGACAGTTGCCCTAGATTCATTAAATTCTTACCGCCATTGACTTTACCCAGGGTTCAGTGGAAAATCAAAGTTCTGAAAGAGAGAGACATGTTAATTCCTTTCTCTTTTCCTTCGAATCAGGACTCTGCAGATAGAGGTATTTTGGGGAAAAATGTATAGATTTCAAAAGAGTAGGAAAAAAGGTATTGTTAAACTTAGCTTTAGGCAATTACAGGTTCCTATCAGCAGCTGATCTCTGGCATGGTATTAAAATGTTAGGACTATGGGATAATAAAACTGCTGCAATAAGCAAGAGGTGATAACTGTTAGACTATTTAACTGGAATTTTAGGGGTTTTAGAGGTCATTGGGAAAGGGAAAATAATCCATTAATTCTTTTACTATTGTGTTCTTTAAATGTCCTCTGTAAAGATCAATGTAAAATTTCAGTGCCATTCAAGATGCAAAGTGGTGTATAATATCTGTGCTCAAAACTGCCCTAAATTGTTGCATTTTTAAACAAGCTGCCTTTGAGTTAATGCCCTCACCACGTAAATTCAGCTTTGAGATTGGATTATCACTATGTGTATGCAATAGCAAGAAAAATGAATTCCTGTCAGTCTGAATTTGACTTCAGCATTTATTATTAAAACTGCTCTTAACCTTTTCCTAGGTCACTGATCATCTTGCAGATTTGCTTTTATTCTCATCCCTTGGCAAATAAAAATTCCTTTCCTTATGAGGATTATTTATAAGCCAAATGTTACTCCTCCATTTACATTAATCATGGTAAATTATTTACATACTTTGGAATTCCTATGTTACAAATTTGCTAGATGAAAGCTGTCAAATGAATGAATATATTTGTTGCTACCAGTTTGCTACTCATTAATGAGGCAGTCCTCAGGGTCATTGGTAAAAAAGTACTGGGGTGAAGGGCAGAGATGAGGAGGAAAGAGACGGCCCAAATCAGAGGAATCAGTGTCATAGCTAAGAGCAACTGTCTTTGGAGCAGTTTTTGCCTAACCCTGAGATGCGAACTCACCCTCTTACCTCTTCTGCTGTCTGTTTGACTAAACTTCATGTTTAATGATTGATCAAGTGGGAGAAATTTTATTTTAGCAAAAATAGATTGAGCTACCAGTATAGATTCTTTATCTCTGAAATAAGTTATTTTAGTTAAAATTGATCAAACAGCTACGTAAGCCAATCATGGGAATCAAAATCACATAAGGGCAATCCTAATATTATCAGCGTTAGTGATTAGGCCCAGACTTTGAGCCTTTCCAATGGCAGACCATGTCGTTGAACGGGGAAATGCACGTTGTGGCCTTAGGCTGCTAGGTCAGCTTCAGTTTTCACAGTGTGACATTTCACATGACCATGCAGCCTGTGAGCTTGAATAGCCACAGGGAATGATGCTCCTTCTCTGACATATGCTGAGAATCTTTCCTGTACTTATTTCTACAAGTCACCTGAACAGGGATCTCAGACATTCAAAATAGTAAGAAGAGGATATAGTGATGCTTCTTTCATACCATTAGAATGGTTTCAAGATTATCATTAAACACTCTTTGGCAAGGCAATGGAGAAAAATGGTAGAGTTAATAATGAATTTCTGTGAATTTATGGAATTGTATATTGATTTCCCCTTTGTATATTGGGTTATTTTAACACAGTAGAACATTAAGATATTGGAAACATGTGATACTTGTTCCCGAGAGATCTTTAAGCATTGTTATTAAAGACAGACTTGCAGTTTTTATCACTAACTCAGTGACAGGTCAAGGGACTTGTCAAATGTTCCTGACAACCTTTTTTTGTAAAGTTAGATTAATATGATTTCAAGATATTGTGTAATTTAACTAGTCAGTGCTTGAGAAGTTCTTTTAATATAGACAAGGCTTACTTTTAACTATCAGAGTCCAAAGTCTTAAATTAATCATGGCAGAACTTCTCTTTTCTTTCTTTCTTTTGTCCTCCAAACTAGAAATTAATACTAAACCTCGGATTCTTTCTTTGCTCCACAACACTGCTTTTCTGGTCAATTAACAGAACCTTATGTAGTAAGGAACTGCATCTAAAGTGAGTACCTAAAAGTTTGGCATCAGACCTTAAATCATTATATTAAAAATTTAACTTGGGTAAGAAAAGAATCGTATGATGGGATGAACCTTCTGCTGTAGGATGCATATTTGTTCCTTCCTGCAAATGACTTTTTTTTGGAGACCTTGTCTTTAAATGATCGTTTCTAAGATGAAATGAAATAGTCGAGCTTTTGTTAAGACTTTTCACTTTCACTTGGAATTTATTGAAGATAATTATGTATCTCAGTATTCTAGAATAGAGACAGACACAGCTGGGGGAAGAAGGGGGGGAGGGTAGGAGGGGACAGGCAACATTGAATCTACCAAAAATTAAGTAGGGAACTGTCAGACTTTAAGTGGGACTTCCAATGCTTGAGGATTTGTTCCATTTATCCCAACATATAGCACTAGCCAGTCTAGGTGTGTGTAATGTTCCCTTTCTCTCCATGTTTTCATCTTGTTATTTATAACTCATACAGTGGCTCCTTATAACATGATGGAGAAGTCATTTGGTATATAATCAAATATGATGCCTTATGCTCAGTTGGATGCTCATTGTTGGTTATAATGAATACTATTTATTCTGAGGGTTTTTCTACTAGAGTAGCCTTAATGCCATACCTTCCATTTTTAACTGAGGTCCAGGTCAGATTATATTAAAAACTAGGCAGAATTAATTGGAAAGAGATTAGAAAATGAGAGATTTGAAATGCAGTAATATTGAGAGGCAGCATCTTTTAGTAGTAGATAGAGGTCCAGAAAGACCTGTGTTCAATTTCTGTCTCTTGCTCATGGCAATTCATTCAACCCCCCAGAGTTTCCATGAAATTTTGTAAGACTAAATTACAGTTGAGTTGCTTCCAATATGAGAAGAGATTTTTCCACATCCAGAGTTCTCTACAAGTGATGGAATCACAAGTCTAAATGGATTGTAAGGCAACAGAGAAAATCCCCAGCTTCTTCTTGTGCTGATGTGAATTTAGGATGGGACAACTTCAGATCTCAAACCAGCAAACCTTTCATTATACATCTCTACCTTCCCTTTATAAACTTCTAGTTGACCAATGACTTTTATTGGTGCCTTTTCTTGCACTATAGTACCCTTGTACTGTAGTACACATATTCAGACCAAGGTGAATTGTGATTTTTAGAACTCAGTTTCCTCTGGTTTTGTCTTCCTCTGCACCCAGCATGTAGTACTCAGGCAGAACTGCTATGTAGCCTGTGGGTGACTCAATAAATGGCTTTTACTCACAATTTCCTGCCCTTTAATTCTTTCCCAGATCTGGTTTCCAGAATGACCAAAAATAAAACAACAGTGGCAGTAACAGCAGCAACAACAACAACAACAACAAAATAACTCAAACCTAAAAAAACCCTGGTGGTCCTGCATAAGTAGAGATAAAGGAATGATTGACAGCTACTTCAACTGTGGCTCCCCCACATTAAAAAAAAAAAAACCCCACACGGGCCATTTTTCTAAAGTTTTGTGTTTATGAAAAGCTAGTAATTGCATTTGGTATGGTGTATAATTGTTAAAATACTATTATTTATGAGTCTGACACTAATCATGCCTCTGGACTCATTTTGGGCTATTATGCAAATCTCTTTGGAAATTCTCTTTTGAGGGGGGAAATTATGTATCTTAGATGAAAGATGCTGTCACATAAATACTTATTTATCTAGAAAAAGACAGCCTTGCCTGGGCCCTGCACATCAGGGGACCATGCAAGGGCTTTTTTGTGTTTATATATTGTGGAAATTGTATTCTCTGGGATTCCTGGGAGGTGGCACTAAACTATCGGTTGCCTCATTGTGGCGATATGGAGGAAAATTTTTCTGAAACTTACTTCATCTACGTTTTCTTTTCACTCCATTGTATATATGCATTCAATTAAAATAAAATACATCATTTAATTTTAATACACTAGTGGCCCCTAAATTTTAGTATTTCTTAAAAAATAAGGTTTGTTTTTTAGTTAAAATAACAAAAAAGTTTTAGCTAGCCATGGCATACTATGGGAGATAGGAAACTCTTCCTCACTGGCCTTAAAGCCAAGACTGGACATCCCTTGCTCTGGTGGGCATGTTTAAGGGCTCTCCTTGTTCAGGTACAGGTCAGATTAAATGGATTTGCCTTTCCTTACATAGCTGAGATTCTGTGATATCTTGGAATCTTAGGATTCAGACCTGGAAGCTCAGAATTTTTACTAAGGCAGCATTTTAGAGTGTTAGAAATCAGCTCATTTGACCCCCTCAGTTTACAAATAAGGAAATGGGTAATTGACTGACTTAGGTCCCACTTGGTAAGTAGTTTCAGAGCCAGGCCTCTTTCTCCCCATGTACTCAGAGAACAAGAGTCATTGTTTCCATTTCTTCAGGGGCTAAGGAAGTCTTCTTTCTGTAGCATTCCACTTACTTGCCTATCTATCTCAGTGTTAAGCTGTAAGGTGAAGGTTATAGGTGTGAAAAGCTAACAGGTCCTGTGAACACAGTTGCTTGCCAGGGCATTGGTAGGTAGGTAAAGGGGATGCTGAATGGATGGATATTTGCCGAAATTAACAGCATACTTACAGGTTTCTGAAAATCAAATATTGGCACTACTCCCAGGAGCAGCAAAGAAATGATTCATGTAGCTATCAAAGATTAAGAAAGTTATGGATCCCCAAGCTGGTTCTCAGTGATCACCAACAAAGAGATGTACTAAAAAGGAAATATTAAGAATAGGGTGATGATTGATGGAAAACTGTCAATAGAAAGAAAATGCTATTGCTAGTAGAAATCATACATTTGCAGATATGCCTGTAACAGAGCTTTGCACTTCAGGGAGCATAGGATCATATTTTTTATAGATGAAAGAGACTTCAGAGATCGTTTAGCCTGACCCTTTCATTTTAAAAAGAAAGAGCCTAAGTCCTAGGCATCTGAAGTGACTTGCCCAAAGTCACCCAGGCAGTAAAAGTAACAGAGCTGATATTTTTGTAAAATGAATGTTTATTTTTATTCTAAACATTAACACCAAATAGAGTAGGCATTATATATATACATATATATGTGTATATATATACATATATATAAAATATATATATATGTGCATAGGAGAACAGAAAAAGAAGATTGAATTTGAGACTGCTTGTCTCTACCATGAAAACCTTGCTTTTCTTTTTAAGGATGTAATAAAATCAACTTGTAACTTTCAAAGCTGGTCTGCTCATCCAGCCTTCCTTTTGGACTTCCTTTTGTTCTGTTCTCTCTGTTTTTAAGAAAGATTCTTCAATGACCCTCTTTTCTTTTTTGACATACTACCCTTTTTCCTTTCACCAATTCCCTATTCCACCGTTGTGGTGGGGGATGGGGGGAAGCAAAATATTTATAATTAACATAGATAATTGAGCAGAAATATGGAAACGTTAACGTGTTTTTTCTTCTTAATCTATCACCTCTCTGGCAGGAGGTAGGTAGCATGCATCATCATTTCCCTGGAATCACGGTTGGTCATTGCAATGATAAAAGTGGATATGGGCACTTCTTCTACTGATACAGGTTGAAACCCCCTCCATACCTAAAAAGGACAGTCCTGATGAGTTGCTGTGGCATAAAAACATTTGACAACTCACAGCCAACCTTCTGGTGATGAGCCTTTCTGAATTTGACTAGCTAGTATCCAAATGAGAGATAGTTGCAGGATGTTGCCACGTCTTTCCAGCTTGGAAAACCCTATTGGAATATCAATACATGTATTTTTAACAGTTATTTTCCTAATCTTTTCCCAGTACAAATGCACTAATTATTGGGTACAGTTCTGGCTTTCATGCCAGGTCGTACAGTACACTGCTAAGACAATTAAAATGCTCCATCTTATCTTGAATAGTCATAGTTCTTTTTCTGCTAAATGTGAAGTCCCTTTTCAGTTTGAGGATTATGTTCTCCTGATTGGCCCTGTGTACTGTTTAGTTCCACTTAGAGGGGAAGTTGGAAACCTAGGACTCTTTCTTCCAGAAAAATTGTTGGTTGGAACCCTGGGAAAACCCAGTCCTTGGCCTTGATGTTAACTCTTGGTAGCAGATCATTATACATATGTAAAAAAATAATGCCAGATGACACCAAAACCCAAAGTCAAACCTTTTAAGACTGTTTTTGTCTGCTTGCTTTTTCAGTTGCATAGTGATAAGAAAATTTTCGTTTAATTTGGAGAACTAAAGGGATTGATGTTTTTCCATAGGAGAAATATTTTAGAGAAAAGAGATTCAGGAAATTTCCTCTTTTGAACTTCATTTGATTTCACTGAACTAAATAGCTAAAAAGCATTGAGGGAGTGAGTGTTTGTGGGGTGGGGGGAGGGGGAGCCTGGAGAGCAGTAGGATATTGTTTGTGTTTCTTCAGACTTTACTAGTAACCTGAATAGTACTAAGATGGATTGGCCTGTACAGATAATGCAGTTATTCAAAGAGATAATCAGATCTTACCCTGTGGTAATTTTTCTTCTGTGCAAAACCTTTTCAACAGAACATTTGCAGTGTTTATTGCCTTTGTTGACTTTCTTTTGTTTTACTGGCAACAGAAAGGAAGGAGCCTTGTGCTTTTGGCCTCTTTTAGGTCCTAACTCAAACCTTTTTTCTTTTGTGCTGATGGGACTGGAGCACAGTAAAAAATTTCTTCTTGATGGCCATATCCATTCAAATCAAGAAAGGCCCAGAAGAAGGTTGAGGAAGAGAGGATTAGTGAGAATTTCCTAAAAATAAATTAATCATATTTTTTATTAGTAAAGGCTATAGAAAAGCTTTCTTCTTACATGTCCCTTTAACTATGCTTATGAATATTATCACACAGACAATTACATCTTTTAATTGCCCCTTGGCAATTGAAATAGCTTACTGCACCTGCTAATTAATCCAACTAAATAAAATCCCTCTTTGCATTCTTTTGCCAATTTTCAAAAAACAAATCAACATTTGTGAAAATGCAAAGACACTTATATGTAAACATGCTCACTCTTACCCTCTTTCACTGGTCCCTTAAGAGATGTTAGTTTTCCTCTTACCAAAAATTACTCTGCCTTGTTGAGTGAACCAGCTGGAAATGTTGACAAACTTAAAATGACTATAATACTACTTTATCACAACTTGTAAAAGCCCAATTTTAAAAATATGTCTCTAGTCACGTAACCCTGACAACATTTTCTTTTAGTTGTGGAGCAGGAAAAATTGCTCATAGTAAGAGAAATTCCCAGGACCTGGAGTGATCAATTCTCTTTTCCATGTGATTCCAAATTTAATTTGACCTCTTCCATTGTGCTCATCTCAAGATCCCCCTCCCCTCACTGCGCATCCCTTTTGTTTTGCCTTATGTGAAATATGCATGGAAGAATATTTCTCTTTCTATTTTGGTCTTTTTCCGAAAGCTCATTGTTGAATCATGTAATCCCAAAATTTCAGGAACAAGGGTTCACACTTCTTGCAAGTATCTTTAATCACTTTCTTTCAATTTAAAGAAATTAAAAAAAAAATAGCTTGGATCCTGGGCACATGCCATTCCCTTCTGTCATTCCACTTAGCCAAATGACCTTTATTTCTTCTCCCTTTCTAGAGTGGGTAGCAAAACTATGCAAACGGGAATTATTCTAATCTTCATTTCACCCTGCTTTTATTAAGTACATTTTATTTGCAAAGCCTTCTTTTATTCCTTGAAGGAAAAATGGTCCCTACCGTCAAAGAGTTTATATTCTACCAGGGTATTGTAGGTTTTATGTAGAAAACACAAAACAACTTTAGAAGGGAGACATAGTAACAACTAGAAAGATCTGGAACTCACACAGTAGAGTAAATAAATATGTTAAATATATAAACACTTATCATCCCTCCAATCCCACCTTCTTAGCTGTAGATCTGTCATCCTTGTGCCTAAGTGGCGGGAACACAGGCTACATACAGTAGGCCCACCCAAGGCAAGGAGCCTACAGGCAGTGCCCTCCAGCTGCCAAATAGTGATAGTAGCTCCAGGCTGAATTCTCTGCTGTCTTAAAAGATTTAATTAGAAGATTTGTGCCTAGGATTGAAGCAGAACTTGTTCGGATGAGAGGGAAACTGATGGAATTGTGGAACTGAGCGGCAAGCAGAGGCAGAGAGCCAGAGCAGGTGAGCACCTCTTTTAGGCATAGGGCTCAGTGTAAGGCAACGGTTCTCAAACTGTGGGTTATGTTCAATTTGTAACAATGAAAATACATCCTGCATATCAGATATTTACATTACGATTCATAACAGTAGCAAAATTATAGTTATGAACTAGCAACAGACATAATTTTATGGTTGGGAGTCACCACAACATGAGGAACTATATTAAAGGGTCGTGGCATTAGGAAGGTTGAGAACCACTGGTGTAAAGTAATCCCAGGGCATCCACCAAAGATCACACAGAGACTTTGTCTAGGCTCAGGGGTGGGGAAACTGCAGCCCCAAGGCCACATGTGGCTCTCTGGGTCCTCAAGTGCTGCCCTTTGATGGAATCCAAACTTCACAGGCCACAGGTTCCCCACTTCTAGTAGAGTAATGGTTTTTAACCTGGGGTCTATGAACTTTTTTTTTAATCTTATATCTTTGTTTCGGTATAATTAATTTCTTCTGTAATCCTATTAATTTTATCTGACACATTTAAAAATATGATTCTGAGAAGTGTTCTGAAGGCTATGCCAGACTCCCGTAGTTATTCATGAAACAAAATAGATTTTAAAATGCCTTAGTCTAGGAGGAGTTAAACTCACATGAGAATAAGACAACATAATAGAATGCAAAAGACAGAAGTGGATTTGGAGTAAAAAAACAAAACCAAACCGAAAAGCAGACTCAGCTCTCTGCTCTGATAATAGCTTTGTGCCATTTCTTAAGTCACATTACCACTTGTGTTCTCTGTTCCTTTGTAAAAATGAGGGGGTTAAATTAATTAATCTCTGTAGTTCTTTCCAGCCCTCACTTCTATGACTCATAAGGAATGGGAACAGGATTCCAAGGAGGCCTGATTGTCAATCTGATACTGGCTAACTTAGTGTTTACCTTATAGCAGTGACTGAGAACGTCGGAAAGGCCCATTGACCAGGCACCTGCCTTGCATTTGTTTGATGAGAGACAGCTGGCAACATGTAGATAGCTATCTCAGGGACTGACCAATGTTACCATGTCTCAGGCATCCCCAGAAAATCTTAAAAATAAAAGTTTTTACTGCTTGCTTACCAATGTGCATTGTATTAATACTATGCAAATGACAGAAACGTGATGTGACATTTTTTGAGAAAGTGGTTTTCCTACATGTGTACCTTTAAAAAAAATGTTTTATTAAGAAGCCTCCCCCAGTAAAAACAATTCAACCTAAAATGATCATTTTTCTTTTCTGCCAAACTCTTTCTCTGCTTTTTTCACTTAAGTATGGCCCTGTGATAAGGAATATGAAATTTAAATCAAATTCTTATAATCTAGAAAGTGCCGAAGTTAACAGCTTAAAAAGAAATGAAAGGGCTATTTTACCAAGTCCATAATTAGACATTCTGTCACTGCTTAGACTTTATTTCATTTCTGCTGAGCTCAATATATGGATTTTTATCCAAACCATTTACCAAGCACTAGACAATAGCGCCTTTGGCAGATCAAATCTGAACAGGTAAGTTGTTTGTTAGCCACAGGAGAGCTTCCTTTTGTCACTTAGTTTCAGGCAGCTGCTCAGAGTGACAGTTGGTAACAGTTAAGGACTTACCTCTTGACACAAACATCTCAAATAATAGAAAAGCTTTGAAATTAAATCATTGTATTTGTGTGGTCATTATCACATTTGTCTTATTTAAATAAGCCCTGGCCAAATTTAAATGGAATATTTGGAATTTGTTTATCTGATTATAATTGTGTACTTAAAAAATATCTAGAAGAGTCTGAAACCAAGATGCTCTTTATATGTTTTCTTTGGCCCAGACACTATTTGGTGAGAAAATTAGACTTTCTGTTTCTCTAGTAGAGTTTTTCTGTGGCTTCCAAAGGCCCAAGGATTGCTTTGTTGTCCTTTCTTTCCCTCGTGTTTTTATGATTTCATCTTACTTTATGAATATTTGAGAAATATAAACTTCATTGTCATCACCAACTTAAAAAAAATTATTGCTGCCTTTTGTTTCTAATATCATAATCTTTTCACCTTGGAACCCACCTCCCATTGAACCCTTCTATATTACATAGAAAAAGATTTAATGATAAATATAATAGATAACATTGATATCATACTTTAAGGTTTGTAAAGCACTTTACGTATGTTATTTCACTTGATCCTCATGACAGTCCCTAAGCTAGATGTTGCCAAAAGAAAAGAAAAGCCGACTAGCCTACCAGCTGCATCTGCTGGAAGACAGTACGTAAGGTTCTGTGCTCCTGGCTCCTACCCTTTTGCCAAGAAGAAGAGAATGTATCTGACATTAGCCATTTTCCAGGCCTGAAATTGTTATCAAGATATGAATGTCTTTAATGCAGTTGTCATTTACAGCATTTTCATGAGCAGTGTTTTCATAATGGTTGAATTTGTTGGACTGATGGATCCTTCTGTAGCATTTCCACCCAAATGCATATAACAGAGCTTTCATTTCCCCAAGATTGTGGATAGAGGAGAGCCATTGAAAACATAACTCAACTAACTCCATCCTTTTCTCCAGCCATGCCCTTGGAACTCATTGTTCCCTGAAAATCTGAACCAGGTGGTCCACAGACTGTCTTGAGAGTTTACTCTAATCATCCTTGGGAATCCCTTCTAAATTCACAGGAATAATTGCTTTATTTCATGGTTATTCAGTCAACTTTGTTTACATAAGATCTCTCAGAATCATTGATTCCTTGCATCTGTTTCTGGATAAGTACAGATGTCACGTCCAGTCAGGTAGCATTGACCAGGCAATGGTCACAAGCACAACTGGAGGAATGAGAGGAGATATTTGTGTGTTGTGTGAAAGGATGAGGATATTCACTGAGAAATTGTGTCAGAAGCAGAAAGGAGTTGCTGTAGGCAGCATAGAAATTGGGGACTCTAACAATGCCTGGCATATATTAAGTGCATGTTAAATATTTCTTTACTGACAGTTGGAGAGTCAGAGAAAAGGTGATGTCAACATCATAGTAAAACTAGTAACTGTGAGAGGTGAACTTTAAGGTTAGATTAAGTACCATTGGGCTTTGTAGACAGAAGCAAAACCAGAAAGTCATGGATTCAGTTTAAAACAGCAAAACCATGGGAAATCATTTCATTGACAGTGGGCAAGCTAGATTTATACTCTAGCAAAGAGTTCCCAGCAGTCATATCTGCATGTACTGCTTATTCCCTTTACATTTTGCTGGCATCCATTACAATGGAAAATAATAGTTTAGTTGCTCTTATGATGAGTAAAATCACTTACCCACCTACTTCCCTACTATGATAATTCAGTCGTAAGTAATTGAATGGGGAAAAAAATATCTTTGAATCAAATATTTTTGATAAGGTTCTGATGACTAAGATATATGAATATATATCAGAAATATATGACCAAAAACTATTGCCTAATAATGTGGACAAAGGATAGGAAGAAACAGTTCTTAAAAGAATTGCAATCTATTCGTGTGACAGAATGTTCCAAATCACCAATATCATACCCATTGGTTGGGGAATGGCTCAACAAATAATGGTACATGAATGTAATGGAATATTACTGTGGTATAAAAAAATGATGAACACGATGAAGCATGAAAAAACATACATGCAAAGCAAAGTAAGCAGAGCCAGGAAAGCAATAAACATGATGGCTACAGTAATATAAATGGATAGAACAATAGCCACAAAGTAAAATTGAAACATTGCAAAATTATAATTACAAGTTGACCCCAAAGAAAGAGATATAAGAAGCTACTTCCTATCCCTACCCTCTCTTTAGAAGGAATGTGAAACATTGCAAATAAGGTTTATCTTTGTCATTGTGTTGATTGATTTTTACTCAGGTTCAAAAAAACTTCTTCATTGTACATATACGTTAATATACACACACACACACACATATATATGTACAGACACACATGTAATGCTTTTTTGTTTTTTATTTTTACAAGGGATGGAATTCTGGGAGGGATTGAAGAGAGGGTTATAGTGGGGAAAGTAGTATCAGCAGAAATCTATTTTAAAAAAAGGAAAACTGAACTTTCATCTATTCCAGTCTTGTGAGATCCTAATAGTGTTTCTACCTATACCTTTTCTCTGTTCACAGCTGGAAATTAGGCCTATTTTTTTCATGTACTGTTGCACCTCATCTCATTACCACAGCTATAGAATGGGATCTTTTTGTTAACTGAAATTTTCTGTTAATTGTGGATTAATCTTTTTATGTAGTGTAGCAGTTGGGGCGATGATATCCTTTGGGGATGTTGACCTCTATCCACTGGCTCATTGGGTAGAGTTGTATTTGTTGATCTCTCAATTACATATTCATGGAAATAGAGCACATAGCCACAAATTTCCATCAAGTAATGTCAACACAATTTAAAAGGGACCTTGTTAAAACATTTTTGTTAACCTTATAATGCATTTAAGCAATCATATACAGAGTATCTAGAGATTAATATCTTCCCTCAACCCCCCCCTCCCCGACCCAATCATTTCACATAGAGGGAATGCATTTTTACTTTAAAAAATAAGCTTGATTTAAGATGTAAGAAACAAGAGATGATTCTGAAAAATCTAGGATATTTGGGAAATACTTAATAAAGTAATCTTTAAAGAGGCCTTAGCAAATAAGTAAATGTCAGGTTGATTAGCTTTCCTAGATAAAAGATGAAGAATTAAATTAATTATCTTTATGATCAAAACAGTTATCTTTTTGTTGAAAGGAAGTAGAAAAGGAAAGGAATAAATATTTACCTAGTGTTTACTATTTTCTGGGCATTGTGTTAAGTATTTTACAAATATTACCTCATTTGATCCTCACTGAAACCCTGTGGGGTAGGTGGCATTATTATCCATGTTTTACTGTTGAGGAAACTGAGGTAGATGGTAGTTAAGTGACTTGACCAGGGTCACTGTGTTATAAAGAATGAGGCAAGAAATAACAGCAATTTAAACTCTACTGAAAAAATGAGGGAGGAGATGGATGACTGGAAAAGACAGGAGAGGTAAGTCCTATAGTCAGTTCAGGCTTACAGATCGTGGTTTTATGTTACCTGTCCCTTAGAGAGATAATAGCAGAGTTCCTAGCCCCCTGGAGGAGGAGGAAGAGGAAGAAGAAGAGTTAATTACCAGAAATTCTTCCTAGGATAGTGAAAGGATTGACACATTTGATCATTGAGTCACTATCTTTAATATAGCATTGAAAAGAGGATGTGGAAGCAGGCATTTCCCCTTCCAACCTATTCCTTTTTTTTTTCATTTTTAGAAGTATTAAGAAAGTATTTTTAAATCATCCTCATTTGAAATCTTTAGTCTGATCTGAAAGAGAAACTAATGTCCTGCTCTTCTTTCTCCCGATCAACCCAGGAAGGATTTCTACATGTAGTAATCAGAGTATGACTGGACAAGGGCAAGGGACCCTTACTTGATCTGCCATGACCTTACTCAGGTGGAGGAAAAAGAAAAGGGAAGAAGTCTCTCTGATTACTTCAAATAATGAAAATGACCCTTGGTCATTTTTTTTTACTGCCTCCAAAGGAGAAGCCTTAAAGGGAGCAGTCAGAGGAAATAGATTCTCCAAGGGTATACTGAAAGTTAATTGACTTGGTTTGTTTGATGAAACAACTCTTAACTGAACCCTTCTTCATGTTGCCTGAGTTCTGTAATTGTTGCATCATTTTGTGAATTTTCCTTGTTCAGGAATACTTATAAATAATAACTTTAAGATGGGCTTTTGAAAGAGGCATCTTCAGAGACAGGGGGCACCCAAAGTCAGGACCCGAAGCAAACACCTATTATATGCTGTGCTGTGCTTTAGTGCAGGGGATACAAAGAAAGGCAAAAACAGCCCCTGCCCTCCAAGATCTCACTATGTAAGGAGCTAGTAGTGATGAGGAGGAGGAGGAGGAGGAGGAAGAGGATGATGATTGATGATGATGATGATGATGATGGTGGTGGTGGTGGTGGTGGTGGTGGTGGTGGTGGTGGTAGCCGCCAGCATTTGTATAGTGCTTTAAGTTTTGCAAAGTGCTTTACAATTGTCTTGTTTTATCCTCGCAGTAATCCTGGGAGGAAGATGATGTTGTTATTCCCATTTTAAAAATGAGAAACTTGAGACAAGAGAGGTGGGTGACTTGCCTTGAGTCTGAGACTGAATTTGAACTTAAGTCCTCCTGACTTCAGATCCTTTGCTCTATCTGCTGGCCCACCTATCTGCCACTAATGGGGAAGACAATGTGGAAACAGTAGCTGCAAACAAGATAGAATTAGGATCAATTGAAGATCAGAGGGAAGGCATTGCTGGGAGACAAGATGGAAACAATATCCACAAACAAGATATAGTTAGGATAAATTAGAGATCCGAAGGCAGGCACCACTAAATTTAAAGAGAACTTGGAAAAGCTTCTGGTAGAAGGTAGAATTTTTAGCAGAGACTGAGAGGAAACAAGGGAATCCAAGGCAGAGGTGGGGAAGGAGAGAATTCTCAGCACGGAGGACAACCAGGAAAATCACAAGGAGTAGAGAGATGGAGTGGCTTGTGTAAGGAAGAGCAAGGAAGCCAGAGTCACAGGAGCATAGAGTGCAGGGAGTGGTGGATCAACTGGAATGGAGAGAGACTTGAAGCAGGCAGGCAAAGCAGAAGCTCCTAAAGTAGTTCAGGCATGAGGTAATGAGGGCCTGTACCAGGGCAGTAGCAGCATCAGAAGACAGAAGGGCTTCTGTCAGGGTTTGAACTTCTTTCTCTCCAAGCAGAAATGCTTAGATTAGAATAATAAAAATTAATAAAAATTATTTTCTAGAAAGCTTGTGCCTAAAAATTGTGTTTTCTTCCATATGTTTATCAGATTTACTCATAACACAAAGCTCTCATGTTAGTTGACAAAGTTGGTATCCAGTCACAAACACCCTCAACGTTGTTGGGTTGAATGAGGTGACATTTAATAGGAATAAATGTAAATATTTATGCTTCAACTAATGCCAATTTTCTGAGCCACTGTGAGTGGAGAATGGAATACACTATATGGGTTTCATGGGGTCATTTCCTAATCATTAGTGATTATAGTTACATCTCTAAAAGCCATGTAGAGTACTTTCTGAAATCTTTTCCATTTGTTTGAAAACTGAAGCTAGGTATCTTTGATGTTCACATATTCTGAGCAATGTAATCTCTCCTTGTTCTTTGACTAAAGTGTCAGGCAATTTAGTAGTAGTTATCTAATCTTTAGAAAGTGGTTTGTTGCAGGCCATTTGTAGCACAAAGCATTCTCACATTCTCTTAACATGTGATTTAAAGAGACTTCTAGACAGAGGTGCTTTCTTTCCTTTAGTCCACTGATGTCCTGGGAAGAGTATCCTAAGACCCTTTCCCAACCTGGCAGAGCTATTTTTTCCTTAAAAGGTGTGAAAACTACTGATTTATGGAGTCTTGGTTGACCTACGGGACAAAGACTCTCAGGGGCTCATCCCTTAGGCTTTTGACCTATGCACCAGTATGACTAATAAAGGTGTAAGAAGCTCTGCTTAACTGAATAAATGCTATATTCTTACTGACTACACTTTCCATGCTAAGGTTAGGTAAATTTCTTCTTGTTAACTGTGCTTTGGTCTAGAGTCTCATTTTGTTCCAGTGTAGAACCTGAGCCAACAACATACCAGCCTGAGTGGCATCTAACCTATACCTCTTTTTCTAACATTGAATTAAAAGCTAATATATCTGCCTGAAAAATATCAGTATTTGAAATATAACATTCAGACTTTAGGTTTGGTAGCAAAATAAATATCAGAAAGATGAACACAAAATTTTTAGGATCTTTAGATTTCTCCTATCTTTCCATGCCTTCCAGTTACTGGATCCAAAATGTCTTTATTCTGTCTTGGAGGAAATGAGATTTTTCAGTGCTAGCAAACAACAGTGTCAATCTATTTGAGAGTGTTAATGACTCATTTATAATGCTGGCAGACACATGAATGCAGGAAAAATTAAATGTGTGGCATCATTACCTTTCTTAGCATTGCTGGGAAACTGCATATTCTTTTAATGTAACATTTCATAAGCCTGGAAGAATTCTCTTACCCAAATAAACTTTCTACTTGAGAGTTTGGATAATAACTGAGAAACTGATAACTTTTTACTCTTTGCACTGACTGACATAGAGCCCTCTCAGTGATTAGCTGTTTATATTCTGCAAGGGTTTTCATATCATTATAGCCTATTTTGCATATAGTTTCTTGACATGTAGTTTTGGAAGTTTGAGGACTCTTCACAAAGTATTTATTTAAATAATGTAAGAGAATTCTGTATTAGAGCTATTCTAAAGTATGTTCATTCTTTCAAATTTGAAGGTAATGCTACTGACAGGGCTACTGTGGAAGGCACTTACAACACTGTAGGAATTGAATTGATGACCTCTGTGGAGTCTTCCAAATTTAAATTCTCCAATTCTGTGACTCTCCCTCCTCATAATCCTTTAATATTTCTGTCAATTCAAGTCTGGCAATTATGATTAATTTTTCGCTTATTCCCCTGTGCTTAGTTGCTGCCTCCCTCAACCCCATGCATAAAATGTAATAATAAAATTACATTGTTATTATTGTTATTAGCATTAAACAAATGGCTTATTCATAATAGATTTATTTAATGGAAATATAGATTTATAATAGTGATTCAAGACCGGATCATTCCTATCAAAAATTATAGAAATTCTCCCAACCAGCCCTGCATTCGTAAAAGAAAAAAAGCAAAAAAATCCTTGTAAAAAATAGACATTGTCAAGCAAAACAAAATCACGCATTGGCTACGTCCCAAAAGATATATCTCATTCTGCATATTGTTCTAGCATACCTTTTGTCAGACAGTACTTCAGGAATCATGGCTGATCATTATGTTGATCAAAGTTCTGAAGTTTATAAAAATGGTTTGTTTTTGCAATGTTGATATTTTAGTGTAAACAGTATTTCCAGTTCTGTTTCCTTAAATCTGAAACAGCTTACACCAGTCGTCTATCTGAAATGGTCTTTTTTCATTCCTGTGGCATAGTGATATTCCAGTACATTTATATGCTATAATTATTCAACCCGTCCCCAACTGATGGGCACCTCCTTAGTTTCTAGTTCTTTGTCACTAAAACAAGATCTTCTACAAATATTTTTTATACATAAGGATTGTTTCTTCTTTAATTTCATTTGGGAATAGGCTTACTGGTGGGATCAGTGAGTGGGTTAAAGGGTATGTCTGTGGTCACACAGTCAGGATGTATCAGAGGGAGGATTTGAACCCTGAACTTCTTGACTCCAAGGTCAGCTCTCTGTCCACTCTACTGTACAGCGTCTTGTTCTCAGTATTTGTTAGCTGCTTGATTTCTATTTAATTTTTTATCTCTTGGAGTATAGCAAAAAGTCAAGAAATGGTTGTTTGAATTTTGGGGGATGTGTTTAAACAAGACATAACTCTATAGGACCCCACACCCCCTAAAAAGGTGAGATTTCCTTATTGCAGCCACAAACCTATATTCCTAGAAACAGTTCTTTTCAAGTAAGCTTTCTTTCCTGGAAAAAAGTGACTTTGAATTTCTCCCTGACAAAGATAATATGATGACTGTTAAAATCAGGTTCTGATATTCAGGGCAAATACACAATAGAGCTTTCTTTAAAAGTTTTAGGTGGCACAGTGAATAGAGCACTGGCCCTGAAGTCAGGAGGACCTGAGTTCAAATGCGGCCTCAGACACTTAACACAAAACTAGCTGTGTGACCTTGGGCAAGTCATTTAACCCCAACTGCCCTGCCTTCCCTCCTCCAAAAAGAAAAAAAAAGATTGCAGCTTTAAATACATCATCACAATATTTTAAAAAGGGGCATGGGCACCTCTGAAAAATATCACCTTCTGCTGTTGGCCCTTTTCCCTGGAGTTGTGGACCTGAGAGTTCCCTGAGACCGTGTGCTGAACTAAGCAGAATTTCATCCTCACTTGTGAGGCAGAACAAAGCAAGAGGGACTGTGCCCTTTTTCCCAGTTGCCCCCTCCCTGTGGCAGAGAGTTAGTTATGAGATGGGAGACTGAAGGCAAGTTTAATAACAATAGCTACAACAGTAACGATAATGACTGGCATTTACATGGTGGTTTGCCACATGCCGGACCCTGTGCTAAGCACTTTACTGTCATCATCTCATTTGACAAAGAGGCTTTCAGGGCAGGTACTCCGCGAGTGATTCTTAGCAGGAACTCTTGCTTTCCTCTGCATTTGGTTTGGCCAGCATAACCCCAAGTGCTCCTGAAAAGGAAGAGCGGGATATTGGGTTCCCTAATTGCATTTTGCTTCCCAACGGCATCTGTTCTTATCATAGCAGCACCAGACCCTACTGGCTCAGTCAATACTTGTATATTAACAAGAGGCAATCGATAGAAAAATTAAAAAGGAAAGTCAAGGTAATTAGGCTAAAGCTGCTGCTTATGAGTTTTCAATAATTACTTTAGCTTCCTCTTGTTTTCCCATCTCCAGAAAAATGGGGCCTGATTAGAGAAGTGGATCGAGTTTGACTGAGGACGTGTCAAAATTACACAAAGCCAAGTAGGAAAGGAAATTAAGCCATATTTGTATTGGGACAGAAAGGGCCCTTTATAGAATGGTGTCGAAAAAATAGACTTTGATTTAAATGTGCCAATTAGTGGCTGGGCCATTGTTGCTACCTGTCTTGTGTCATGGCTTTTTTCCCTATTGGCAGAAGCCCTTTGACACGATTGCAGCATCTCATGTTTCTGAATGGAGTTTTAGGGGTCTAAAGTGACTGGATTTCTTAAAGAATGATTGATAAATTACTGTCTCTCATAAAGCTGCTATACAAGTCAAAACTCAGGAGTCTACACCTGTGCTGTTGGAGCTAACCTATGCTATTATTTTATGTAGTCACAGTTGAAAATTATCCAGGCATAATTTTTTTTTTAAAGTCATATCCTTGAGGAGCAGATGGACTTCATAATAACCTGGAGAGACTTATATAAACTGATGCTGAGCAAGAAGAGCAGAACCAGGAGAAATTTGTACACAATCACAGACACAACATATGTGTGACAACCAGCTTTGATAGACTGGACTCTTCTCAGCAATGTAAGGTTATAAGACAACTCCAAAAGACTCATGATCAAAAGAGATTCGGAGTCTGAATGCAGATTGAAACAAACCACTTGCTGTGTTTCTTTTTCTTGTTTTGTTTTGTTTCCTCTTTCCCACTGATCATTCCATCAGTTATGATCTTTCTTTACAATATGACTAATGATTAATGTGAAGATATTTGTAGATCCTATATTCGAGTGCATGCCGCCATGATGGGGGGGAAGAGAAGGAAGGGGAGAAAATCTGAAACTCAAGGGACTGTGGAACTGAATGTTGTAAATTAAAAGTAAATAAACAAATCAATTTAATTTTAAAAAAATCATATCCTAATGAAGAGGCGTGTTCTTATTGGGCCAGCATAGCCTGGCCCCTGGTTCATGGCTTCATTCATGAATTACTTGCATAGGCTGACATCGTTTGTTACTCTGCTCCTGAGACTTGTATTCTTCCAATGCCTTCATTTATGAAGATCTGCTTTATTTTTGGTTGTTATATGTTAGGTTTCTTGCCCATCTCTCTAAGGGAAGAAAGAAGTCAAGAATCCTTAATTTGAGAGAAAAGAAACTAAAAGAGAGGAAATATTCCAGGCTTTATTTTCATACGTAATATTGCCATTCATCTGGAAAAATTTCAAAGTACTTTCCTAACTTTACAACCAAATTATATACCAATATTATTACATTTACTACTGAGAAGTAGCTGTTATGCATCTGCCAGGTGCATATATCCTGATGAAAAATGAAAATGAGCCTCAGTTCCACTTAAATCCATAGAGCAGATTTATGGATGGATGAATATAATCAATAGATATTCAACACCTGCTGTGTACATGGTGTTCTATTAGAGAGACCAAGAAGAGAATTACTTTTTGCTCTGGTGAAACTAATAATCTAGTTTAGTCCTATAAGATATAAAAATACAAAACAGGTAACTAATTACCCAAGGAAATAAATAGCAAGTGCCCAAAGAGTTGTCTAGGGGCACTGGAGAACCACTGAGGAAAGGAAAGAATGCATGCCATGATTACCAGGGAGGAGCTGGGAGTTTTGGTGAATAGAGTTCAAATGAGTAGGATGAATGGGGATAGCGAGATGTATGTAGTATGAACAAATGCCAGCTTTTGCAAGGACTGTTGGGTCACATCAACTAATTGGGCCAGAGTAGTAGATTCAGTTTTGAGTTACATTTATTTTTATGGCCTACGAAGTAAATGAATCTTACCACTGTCTTCCTCCCACCATCCTGTCCTGCCATTAGAACTTTAAGTCAATGAATGGTAGGAGGCTATGCAGAAGCAAGAGCTGCGTTTGGGAACAGATTGTGAAAGACCTTCATGCCAGGAGTCTGGCCTTTATCTTTTAGGCAGCCAGGAGTTGTTGGGAGCATCTAAGCAGAGACATTGCCTTATAAAGTGGAGTCCTGGCTGTAGCGTACTGCACTAGGGGCCTAGTGGAAACTGAAGGCAAAAGAGATGGGTTAGATATTTAGATATGCAGTAGTTGAGGTGACAAGGATTTGAACTAGAACAGGGGCAGTGGTAAAGGAAAGGTGGGAATGTTTGGGTCGGGTACGGGAAGGAAAGGGAATGGGTAAAGATGACTTTAAAGTTTTGCTTCTTTGTATCTAAACTAATAAAAATGCTATTAATAGAAACTGACAAGGTAGGAGGAAAATCAGATTTTAAAAGAATATTTAATAATATTAATGAAATTAATTTTAATAATAGGATATTATAATAATTTATATAACACCTTAAGGTTTGCAAAGTGCATCACAATTTCTGATTTTCCTCTCTCAGTAACCCCTATAGCTGTTACTTTTAGCCTTATTTTACAGATAAGGAAACTGACTCACCCAGAGTCACATCGCTAGTAAATAACAGAGGCTAGATTTGAACTCAAGCCTTCATGCCTTCCAGTCTAGCATTCTAACCACTGTACCACCAGCTGCTTCTAGATGTTGGAATGTGTAATATGGTGTGATACTGGTACAACAAGATAGAAAATTCATAGCATAGAACTAGAATGTGGGAGGAAGGCATCCATCTTAATGGAAGTGACACCTGAAGCTGTGACTAGAAATGAGTTCTGCCTGCTAGAATGTCCCAAAGAAGTAAATGGCAAAAATTGAGCCTTGGGAATGCCACCTGCATTTAGGGACCTGGAGGAGGAAGAGGAACCTATGAAGTAAACAGAAATGGAATAATCAAAGCAGGAACATTAAAGCCAGGATGTCAGAGAAAGACCGAGAATGAGCAGTTAAGTCATAAATGACCCAGCAAGCCTCAGCTCTAACTGCTGAATGAATGAAGAGTATTCTACAGTAGAATATGATGGAAAGGTCCTTTACATAGGAGACAGAGCTGTATTTTAGTCCTGTCCCTACCATCTGTGAGGTGTTCTTTAAAAAAAATCACATTGTTGGTTTCAAGCTTTGATTTTTCCATCTGACAACACTTTCCTATGACTGAAGATGTGATTAACTGAAGAGAGCTGTGGAAAGAGTCAACATGACACCATGAGAAGAGGTCTGAATTTAGAGTTAGAAAGACTGGGTTCGTTCCTAGCTATGCCACAGTCTGTCCCTCCAATCTTGGGCTCATCATACCACCATTTTAAGCCTCCATATTTCCAGGCCCATCCCCATCCTTATACTACTTAATGGCTGACAGGCTGACAGCACTACAAAATGCTGTACAGGTGTTATCTTCCAATAATCCTGTGAAGTAGGTACCAAAGGTATTTCTTTCCCCATTTTATTGGTGAGGAAATGAAGACGTTAAGAAGTTAAATGCTTTGTCCATAGTCACATAAATAGTAAGTGTCAGAAGTGGAATTAAAACTCAAGTCTCTCTTGGCTCCAAGTCCAGCTGGCCTTTCTTTTAAAAAACAAAACTTTTATTATTATCTTTTATATAAATCATTTTCACTTATTTCCTACTGTATTCTTCCTTTAACTACCTCCCAGAAATCCATCTTATAATGAGAAAAAAAAAAAGCAAAGAGAAAGGAGAAATAATGTAGTAAAACTAACCAACATATTGAAACAATACGACATCGTAGGCAGCGCCCCATACTATCCTCCTCTGTCCTTGTACACTGCCATAGCTCTTTTTGGTGGCCAAACTTGGTCATTATACTTTTACAGCATTCGGTCTCTGGGGTTTTGTTGTTTCCATTTACATTATGGTAGTGTATGGTTTTTTGCTTTACTATGCAGCTGTTCATTAAAATCTTTTTATGCTTTTCTGTATCCATCATTTTCATTATTTATTATAGCATAGTAATATTATGTTGATGTACCTCAATCTATGGACTCCAGCCCTGTTTCTGGTTTCTTCCTACCACAGAAAATGTTACTATAACTATTTTAGTGCATAAAGGGTCTTTCTTTTTTTGTCACTGACCTTCTTGGAGTCTATGCCTCAAGCAGTGGGATCTGTGGATCAAAGTGTAAGGATATTTTCGTTGGTTTCTTATCATAATTCCAAACTACTTTCCAGGATGCTTTGACAGCTTGACAGCTCAATGTGCCCATCTTTCTACAGCCCCTCTGAATTGAACATTCTCATCTCTTCTCATGTCACCTAATTTTCTGGATGTGAGGTAAAACCTCATGGTTGTTTTGATCTCAATTTTTCTTATTAATGATGTGGAGCATTCTTTCCTTGATTTTTTGTAGTTCCCAAGTCTCTTTTCACCATCCCATGCTGTCTCTCAGTACTTACTCTGCAGGTATGAATCCACTTATGAGTATCAAATGAGATACACATTCAACAACATAATTTCATGAGTGTAAAATACCATAAATATAAGCTTTATATTATTTTGAAATTATTTTTATCAGCTATTTCCTATGAAATGTTTGTAGCACATCAGGATTGAATTGCTGGTATAACCAAAATTGATTTTCTCTACACCGGATTTTGCTGTCTTTTTTCACTACTAAACAACATTGTTTTTCTGTATAAAATTGTTACATATGTATGTGGCTATGGGGGTGGGAGTGGAAAATGATGTTTGGTTGTTTTATACCAGCTTTACTTTTCTGTACAATGTGGCCTTGACACCCAGCACTGAGGTTCACATGGTTGTAGTTTTTATAACTCTACCATTCAAAATTCTTTTTTTTTCTTCAGCAAGCTTCATGGAGACAAGGTTGTCCTTACATACAGCCCAGCACAGAGGAAATTCAATCTGAAGGTGAAAACCTTTTTATCCTGTTGCTAAAAATGTTCAGAGTAACCCAGATGCAGTCCATCTCTCCCTACTTCCAACCTTCGTACTGCCGGACTGAAATTCTTCCATGCTCTGTTGGGTCTGAATAGAATAAACTCTCTCCTCTATGAAGGCTGTCTTTAAACCACTTTGGAGGAGAGAGAAGATAAAGAAGTTGGGGACAGGGAGGGGATTGTTCAGGGAAGAGCCTTTCTCTGACCCACCTCCTTTCCCAGAGTTGAACTGTATCTGAGAAATGGAAGGATTCAGGTTCGTTGAGGTGCGACGCCTCTCTGACCAGTATCTGCAAAGCATCCCTATCTCCAAAATACACAGTTTGGCTGCCAGTAAGACTTCTTCTCAGTGGCACATTATTATCCTGAGGATTGAGGCAGCTTCCCTCTGAGCAATTGAGTCAGATTACACGAGCCTGCTTTGTGTTGGATGCAGGAGCCATTAGATGAGTGGGATAGTCTTTATTTGGATTGGTCAGTACCTCACCTCAAGATAAGTAGGAGTATTTGCATTCAGAAGTAATTTGTCATCAGTAATATACTTTACATTCCCTGCAAAAACTTCAACTCTGTGGTTAAAATATAGGAGTTTAAAAACTAAAGTGACTTATTCTTTTACCTAATTAAAAATGTTATTAACACACATTAACCATCCACAGTTATGAGAACTCCAAGAAATAATGTAAATGTGTTTTGAAAGCTGTGAAGTACCCTGGGATATCACAATCTGGCTTAGCCCACTTTTCCAACTTTATTACACACTGTTCTCCTTATGCCCTCTGCTTTACAGCCAAAGCAGCTGCCCTTCTGATGATCTGCACAAGATGGTACTGTCCCCCATCTCTGTGGCTTTACACACCTGGGATGTATTTTTTCCTGTCTACCTCATCTAATCCTTAGCTTCTTACAAAGGTCAACTCATGCCACCTCTTATAGGCAGCCTTGCCCAATTCTCCTCATTTTTTTTTTTACTAAAATAAATTTATTTATTTATTTTTAGTTTTTAGCATTCATTTCCACAAGATTTTGAGTTACAGATTTTCTCCCCAACTTTCCCCTAACCCCTACCCCAAGTTAGCAAGCCAGCTGAAAATCCTTTCTACCAATCTGTTCTCTCTTATATCCTCCCCCCAACTTTCTAGTAGGGCAAGATAGATTTCTATACCCCAGTACCTGTATATCTTATTTCCCATTTGCATGTTAAAGAAACAATTTTTTTTAACATTTGTTTTTTTAAGACTGATTTCCAGATTCTTTCCCTTCTTTCCTCTTCACCCATCCCACTGGGAAGCAAGCATTTCAAAATAGGTTATACATGTGTAGTTACGCAAAAGGTTTCCATAGTAGTTATATTGTGAAAGACTAAATATATTTGCTTCTATCCTATCCTGTCCCCCACTTACTCTGTTCTCTACTTTGACCCTATCCCTTTTCAAAAGTGTGTGCTTCTAACTACCCTCTCCTCCAGTCTGCCCTCCCTTCCATCATCCCTCCTCTTATCCCCTTTCTCCCTACTTTTCTGTAGGATAAGATACCCAATTGAGATATTCCAATTGAGTGTGTGTATTATTCCCCCCTTAAGCCAAATTCAGTGAGAGTAAGGTTGACCCATTCCCTTTCACTTTCCTGCTCTTCCTCTCCATTGTAGCAGTTTTCTCTCGCTTCTTTTACATGAAATAATTTACCCTAATCTATCTCTCCCTTTCTCTTTCTCCCAATATATTCCTCTCTCACCTCTTAATTTTATTTTTTAGATATCATCCCTTCCTATTCAACTGATCCTGTGCTCTCTGTCTCTGTATACATGTACACACATACACACACTCACATATGTATTTATATATACATATACCCTTCTACACATGCATATATATGTATGTATACATATATACACATATATATTCCCTTCAACTATTCTTCATACTGAGAAAAGTTTCATGAGTTACAATTATCGTTTTTCCATGTAGGAATGTAAATAGTTCAACTTTAATAAGTTCCTTATGATTTCTTTTCCCTGTTTACCTTCTCATACTTCTCTTGCTTCTTGTATTTGAAAGTCAGATTTCCTGTTCAGCTCTGGTTTTTTCATCAAGAATCCTTGAAAATCCTCTATTTCATTGAAAGATTGTATTTTCTCCTGAAACATTATGCTCAGTTTCGCTGGGTAGGTGATTCTTGGTTTTAATCCTAGCTCCTTTGACCTCCAGAAAATCATATTCTTAGCCCTTCTATTCCTTAATGTAGAAGCTGCTTGATCTTGTGTTACCCTGATTGTGTTTCCACTATACTCAAACTGTTTCTTCCTGGCAGCTTGTAATATTTTCTCCTCAATCCAGGAACTCTGGAATTTGGCTATAATATCCCTAGGAGTTTTCTTTTTGGGATCTTTTTAAAGTGGCAATTGGTGAATTCTTTCAATTTCTATTTTTCCCTCTTGTTCTAGAATATCAGGTCAATATTCCTTGAGAATTTCTTGACTCTAGGCTCTTTTTTTAGGCTCTTTTTTTGATCATGGCTGTCAAGGAGTTATATTTTTAAAATTATCTCTCCTGGATCTATTTTCCAGGTCAGTGGTTTTTCCACTGAGATATTTCACATTGCCTTCTATTTTTTTCATTTGTTTGGATCTGTTTTATAGTATCTTGATTTCTCATAAAGTCATTAGCTTCCATTTGCTCCAGTCTAATTTTGAAGGAATTAATCTCTTCAGTGAATTTTTGAAATTCCTTTTCCATCAGGCAAATTCGGCTTTTTAAGGCATTCTTCTCATCAGTGGCTTTTTGGGTCTCCTTTGCCATTTGAGTTAGTCTATTTTTAAAGTGTTATTTTCTTCAGTCAGGCTGTTGACTTGCTTTTCATGATTTTCTTGCATCATTCCCATTTCTCTTTCCAATTTTTCCTCTACTTCTGTTACTTGATTTTCAAAATCCTTCTTGAGTTCCTCCATAGCCTATAACCAATTCATATTTTTCTTGAAACTTTTGATGGAGTTTTGACTTTGTTGTCTTCTTCTGGTTCCATGTTTTGATCCTTTTTGTCCCCCCCAAAAGATTCTGTGATATGATTATTCTTCCTCTGCTTGCTCATCTTGCCAGCCAATTACTTGACTTTCAAACTCTGCTGTGTCCCAAATTGCTGGAGTTTTCACAGCTACATCAGAGCTGCTGTCAGAGCTATGAGGAAGGTGCCCTTTCCGCAGCCACCACAAGCTCTGGCACACTGGCCACACACCCCAGGACCACCACCCAAGACTCCAACCCAGATCCAAGCAGGTTAAAGCAAAAGTGATTACCCTCTGAATGGTTGCTTGGTCCCTCTATGCTCTGCAGGCCAGAAGCTCTATAGGCAGCCATGTAGCAGCAGCTGTAGCTGCGCGCATCCGCCACCTCTTGACCTGGGGGCAGGGGCCAGACCACGCACTCACTCACTTAGTTCTAACAGAGGTCCCCACTGACCTTTTACTTTTTCTTTGGCATTTATGTGTTGTGAAGTCTAAAAACCGCCACAGCTGCTGTTGATTCACTCTCCTGAAGTCTGCTCTGGCTGGTCTGGGCCACAGGTCAGGCTGCCCCAGGTCTGGGCCTGGGTGGCTCATGCGGGACTGGGCAGGGCTCCTAGCTCGATGTGATAGACCCTTCCCGTCGGCCTGCCAGGCTGACTTCAGTGGGAGATTTGTTTCTTTCTGTCACTTTGCAGGTTCTGTAGCTCTAAAATTTGTGTAGAGTCATTTTTTCACAGATATTGGAGGTGGTTGGAGTGGGAGCTCGGACAAGTTCCTGCTTTTACTTCATCTTGGCTGTGCCCCTTCTCCTTACTTTTTAATCCTCTACCCTCCCTTCTTATACTTTGTACTTTACATGTAATTTGTTTTTATTTTTCTGTACACTCTGTTCCCCCCAATAGAATATAAACTCCTTGAGGGGAGGGACCTTTTAGTCTTTGTTTTTGTATCTCCAGGGCCTCACATGGTGTCCAACTATGTGGGTATTTCTTAAATGCTTATTGAGTGAATAAGTGAATAAATGAGTGAATGAATGAATGAATGAATGAATGAATAATGTCCTTCGTTCCCCTCTGGTTGCCATTTTTGAGCTGGGTTCAAAAGTTTTCACTAAATTGCTTATCCTAAGGCCAACATTACTTATAGGCATATGCAGGTGCCTATAGGTGCTTACAGCCTGCTGTCTGATACCTTATTGTGTATCATAATACCTTGTTCCTCTAGATTGGGTCCTGGGGATTGATTGATGGTACAAACAGGAGCTCTCTACATCGTAAGCCCCTTGAAGACAGGCTCCTTGTCTTACTCCCACTGCTTGGAAGTGCTTTGCATGTGGTAGATAACTTAATACATGAGGAAAAGGAGAAAGGAGGTAAGCAGTGAAGCAAATCCTGCTCTCGGTCATGCCCCATAACCACCCTATTCTGTGCATAGACCTTTCCTTGGTCCTCATCTCTCTGGACCCATCACATCAAAATCAGACAATACACTATGAATTTTGAGCTATCACAAATAGCTGGCTAGCTCACATGCTTCCAGCATTTTCCTTCCCCTTACACTACTGTACCATTCTCTGACTCACTTATTTATGGGTATCTGAAAATTGCTTTATATCTCAGATTTAAATATTTGTGTAGGCTGCCATTTTAAAATGTGCTTATTCATGAGTTTGAAAGGCAGCTAGGTAGCACACTGGATAGAGTCAAGAAGCCACCTGAGCTAGAGTCAGGAAGACCTGTGTTTAAATCTGGCCTCAGATACTTACTAGCTGTGTAACCCTGAGCGGATCACTTACCCCTGTTTTTCTCAGTTTCCTCATCTGCAAAGTGATCTAGAGGAGAAAATGGCAGACCAGTACCACTATCCAGAAAACCCCAGATGAGATCACAAAGACTCTGACACAGCTGAAATAACTGAACAGCACCTAAGTTTGAGGAAGCAGTATCAGAATGCAGTTTTTATAAATATCAGAATGCAGTATTTATAAATAAATACTACCTTGCATTTTATATCAGTTCACTATACTTTTAAAACCTTTTCTCGTGTGTTATTTAATTTAATTCTTACAGTGAGTTGTTGAGGCATCATCATTTTGATGAGACAGATGTGAAGAAGGTATTAAGTAACTTGTTTAGGTGGCCAAGTTAGGAAGTAGTGGACATGATACTTTAACTGTTATCTCCTAACTCCAATGTTTTTGGCAATAGACCACTCCACCAAGTAAATGCCATGAGCTTATATTTCAAAGTCATGAGGCTATCATATCCAGACATTCTCTGCAAAAGGAGGACTTGCTACTTTTGAGAACTGGGGGCCTAGGAAGGAGGGGGAGGGATGGATTACTTTCCATTCTCACACCAGACTGTGTTTACATATGAGCTTTACCAGTTATCACCCTAGAAAGCAAAGATACCCTAGAAAGATACATTTCAGTGATGAGAGAGAAGGGAGGCAGCTTGCCAATTGATCCCTGGACTGAATAGGAGAAAAGCATAAAAGTCTCACTGGGATGTCTCAATGCCTTGTACAAAATGAGAGTACTGGTCCAGGGAGGCTAGGGCTACCTTGAATGGTAGGAAACCTAAGTAGGCCCATAAGAAACATGATGAAAATTTGGTAATATACCCAGAAGAAATAGATCCGACTCTCCCAACTTGCTTCTTTCTTTTTCTGAAACTTTTTTTGATGTCCATTATTAAAGAGCTTTGTGCATTCGTGGTCTAAAGAATCCATGCCTGGTTTAAACATGGGTCACATATGTAGAAATGTGAGCTTTCAAGAATTGTTTTTGATTTTGATTCCTCTGTGCCATTGTCAAGGCCTCCTCTTACTTTAGGTGGTGTGGAGAAGCTGTATTCTCAGACAAGATTTACTATAGAGGTTCTTTCTTGTTCTCTTTCTGTTATCACAGATGCATGGTGACTCTTACATCAGATTATTGGTCCTTTTTCAAAACATTTCTTATCATTTTGCTAATTGAAAATCATAATAAACCAAAAAAAACCTCCAATAAAACAGAAACTCCTTGATGTCATGGATTGTATGGGGTTTTCCCCCCTTTGCTTCTTCATAATCTAGCCTAGCTTCTTGCACATAGTAGGTACATAATAAAGGATATTTTAAAATTGAATCAGATCAGCCTCTGGAGCTCTGCATCACCCCCATTTGACTTTTCTGAATTTATTTTTCACTGTTTGGTTGATTTTTTTTTCCTCCCCTACTTTCCATTGTCATGAACAATGAAGAAGGATTAAGGTATCCAGTGTGGAAGAAACAAACCTGACTAACAGGAATATGTTTGTAATACATTTTGTGGCAGAGCATGTAAATTGACTGAGGATGTGGCTCAGCAAATTCTGCTCAAGGCCTGGGAAGTACTGGCTCAAGTCTAAGGACACATAGTCTGTTAATGTATCTGAGGGCTCCTTTCATTCCTATTTTTTTTTTCATTGTGTCCCTTGAAATTCTTGCCCTTTTGTTACTCCAAATAAATTTTTTTGTCTAGCTCTGTGAAGTAACCTTGTCGTAGTTGGATTGACATAACACCAAATCTGTAAATTGATTTAGGTACTATCTTTGTATTTTTTTTATGTTGGCATGAAGTGACCTTGAACAGTACCCATCTCTCTGATCATTTAAATCCTTTGTAAATTATGTTTAGTAGTTTTATTTATACAGGTCCTGAGTGCAGCACAATTATGACCCGTCATTGTCACTGTGAGGAGACTTAACCTAAGATGATGGTTTGTGTCAGTGTGCTTTTTCTTTTATTTGAATGTATAAAACTGGAGTTAATCTTTGTGTGGAAGTTAGAGTATCAGAATATCTGGTCTTTCTCAATATAGTTCATTTTGCTAAATATGATATAATAATCTAGTTTTCAAAACTACAACTTTTAAAAAAGAAATAAGTGGAGTACAGCTTTAGTGATTTGAAATGTTAAGAATTAAATTTAAATTTTATTGTCTTTTTGTAAAATTTTTATTAAAATAGATTTTATCAATAAATGTTCAGTGAATTAAATTTGTTATAAAATTGTAATAAACTATTATTTTTGAATAAAATAAGAACTACAGAAATTATTTACACAGAATGTTTTATGAAAGGGTAGAACTTTTAAAAACTCAAATGGTCATTTTTCATTAAATTTTTGTTCATTACTCAGTTGAAACTGATCTGTTTGAAGTCATCAATGGTCTCTTCATTGCCAGATTTGATTTCTCAGGCTTCCTTATCCTTCTCAACCTATATACTGCATTTAATATCCTTCTGGATACTCTCATCTCTTTGGTGGTACTACTCTCTCCTGGTTCTTCTTATATTTGTCTAACTGCTCTGTCCACCTTACAAGTTCAGTATCCATATCTCCCTACATAATTGTAGGTGTTCACAGTCGGCAAGGGGCTTCCTCTTCTTTTTCTATACTTGCTCACTTGGTAATCTTGTCAGCTACAGTGTTTTTTTTGTTTATTTGTTTTTTAATTTTGAACTTAAACACCAAATTGAATGAGAATTTTTATATGCTTTATAGCATAGAATGATGGGTTTCTACATGAAACAAACAAACAGAAAAACTATTTTAGTTAATTTTTTTTTTCTTTGCACACAGGAGCAGTGAACACCTTTTGCTCATCCCAGTTGCTCCATGGTCCCTGAAAGCTTAAAAACTATGCTATTTGTGGTCTCATTATGTGTATTGTATGTCCAGACCTGTAATTTCACCATTATAGAGAAGTCTGAATGTGGAACTTCCCTCCACTAATGTAGATCAGTAACTCATATAATCTTTCTCCTTAGGGAATTGTATGGAAATTTAGAGAAGTTATGACTTGCTCATTGTCACATGTGAGTAAGAAGCAAAGCTTCAAACTTGGTCCTTCTTGCTTCAAGGCCAATCTACAATCCACTATACTATGCTGCCAACAACCACTGTCATAATCTACGGACTATTTTGCTCAGATGGGTGTGGCTAACCCATACATATATGAGGAAAAGTTATATAATTGTTTCCTATTCAGTGCAATATGATTTAAAATAATTTATTTTTATATAAAGAAACAACACCAACTATGTAGCTTTTTGAGGAGCAAAGGCTTTTCTTGTTGATTTATTTTCTTTTTGTTTTCTATTTTTTAATTCTAAACTTAACAAATACCAAATAAAATAGTTATTTGAATGTACATAATAGAACACAATAAGAGGATTGTACGTGAAAAGTGTAGAAATCTATTATGCATAGCTTATCAAATAACTTTTAAAAATACAAAATAAATTCAACTCTAACTTTCAAAACTCTCTGACTTGTCTGTGCTCCTTGCCTAGGTATCCTACTTTTCTTTCTTTCTGCATCAGTGACCCTATTTTTTCCCTTCCTTTTTTTTTTTGTGCTATATTATAGCTATTTCCTCTTGTTTTCCTGCTCCTCCCATTAGAAGAAAAAAGAAAAACAAGTCCTCGTAACAAATATTCATAGTTCATGCCGAATAAATCCCCACATTGGTGTGCCTAAAACTGTTTGTCTTATTATGTATCTTGAGTCAGTTATCTCTCTGCGAAGAGACAGGTAGTCTACTTCATCATCTATCCATTAGAAGATCATTGAATTTGTCAGAGTTTTTAAAAATCTTTGCACTGTTTTCTATATGAAGTTGTTGTTACTCTATCAATTGCTTTTTTGGGGGGGGGGCGGAGCCAAGATGGCGGCGTATCGCAGCAGCAATGTATCGCAGCTCTCACATAGCCACCCCAAATACCCATAAAATAGGACTCTAAACCAATCCTGGAACTCCAAAACGCACACAAAGATACTTCCCACTAAAGTCAGCTCGGCTACGAGGAACCATATCAGCACTGCGAACCAAAACCAGCCCGGCCTGAAGCCGTGGCTGTGCCCTGGGGGCGGCTGGGTGGGAGGAGCCTCTCAGGTGAGCTGATTAGCACCAGCTGCGAGTGGGGATTGCAAAAGGGGGAGATAAGCAGTCTGGCTGAAAGGCCTCCAGAATAGAAACGCGAAAGGCAGATGTTTTGCACCCGCCTCTGCGTTGTAGCTTCCCACCCACGGCCTGCAGACGGCCTGGGGACTGAGTGATTGTTCTCAGGCCAAGAGCTCTTGTATTGAGTGGCCTGGATCTGGATCGCGGTCTTGGGCCTCGGTTCTGGAGTCTTCACTATCCTGTCAGCCGGAAATAAATAGGAAGAGTTCCCAGCCTCTTCCTGAGAGCTACAGCAGCCGGGAGGACCCCAGCGATTTGGGACAGAGCTTTTCCTTAAGGCCAGAAGCAGAGCCCCACAGAGATTTTTTAAAAAATCACGGACTGAACAACCATGAGTAAGAATAAGCATAAGAAACAAAGTAAGAACAGCTCCCAAAGCCTAGATTCCTTCTTTTGGGAAAAGAAAGATCATGGGAGAGAGAGGGAGGAGGAGAGCGCAGCCAGAGCGCCCCCACCAGAGGCCTCCAATAAACATGAAGAATGCCTTAAAGCTAGAGATGAGCTGAAGAAGGATTTTCAAAACCAAATAAGGGAAGTGGAAGAAAAATTCAGAAGAGAAAT
>CM053585.1:465512616-465538163 GCA_028646515.1 Pseudochirops corinnae
TGGGATGGCTGTTTTGGGGTGGTGGGTGGGGGAAAGAGGGGGAGAAAATATGTAACTCAAAATCTTGTGGAAATGAATGATGCAAACTATAATAAAATTTAAAAAATAAAATTAAAAAAATGAAAATATAAATTGCTTTTTTTGTCCTGCTCATTTTACTTTGTGTCAGTTCATACAGGTCTTCCTAGTTTTCTCTTAATCCACTTCATAATTTCTTATGGATAAGTTGTTTGCCTATTCACCAACAGACAGGCATCCTCCTTAGTTTCCCCTTCTTTAACACTACAAAAAGAACTTCTATAAATAGAATTGTACTATGGGTCCTTTTTCTCCTTCTCTGATCTCCTTGAATTCACCCAGGTTTAACCATCATCCCTATACCAGTGACTCACAGATTTCTATACCCAGCCCTCGTTCCTGCCCTAAGCTTCATTCCCATATTCTCCCTTGTCTATTGGACTTTTCCAGAGTGCAGATCCTAGAGACATCTCAGTATCAACACGTTCAAAACAGAACTTAGAACTTTCCCCGAAAGCTACTGCTTTTCCAAACTTTAATATTTCTGTCAAAGGCATCACCATTTTTCCTGTTTGCCAGATTTATAACCTTGGCATTTGCCATGATTCCTCACTCTTCCTAAGTTCACGTGTCCTGTCATTTGTCAAATCTTTCTGTTTCGACAGCCACGTCTCTTGCTTCTGACCTCTCAGTTGATACCGATAATTTCCTAGCCTCACCACTTATCCTATCACATAGACTTCTAGTTAGTCTCTCTGCCTAATTTTTCCCCACTTCATTTGGTCCCCCATACAGCTAGTGATTTTCCTTAAGCAAAGATCTGACCGTTAGTCCCCTTTTTAATCAGTTCCAGTAGTTACCTATTGTCTCTAGCATCAAATACTCATCTGCTTAGCTTTTATAATTCTTCTCAGCCTTACCCCATGCTCTTTTTCCAACCTCATTTACTATACTCTGTCTTGAACTCTGGGATCCAGCCACACCAGCCTTCTCTCTGTTACTTTCATAGGGCACTCCATTATCTGTCTCCTCAACCTTGCTCAAAGCCCCACTTTTGAAATGTTTTCCTTCCTTAACCTTTGTCTCATAATGTACCTTTCTGCTTAAGACACAAATCAAGAACTGCCTTCTGCTGGAAGCCTTTCCTCATCCCCCCAATTATTAATGTTCCCACTCAGTAGCATTGTATTTAAATACTTTGTAATCACTCATACTTCTCTTTATATTTATTCTGTATATGTATGTGTATATGTGTATGTGCGCGTATGTGTGGGTGTGCGTGTGTATGTATGTGTGTGAGTGTGTATGTATGTGTGTGTATGTATGTGTGTGTGTATGTATGTGCATGTGTGTGTGTGCATGCGTGCACATATAAAAGTAAACTGTACTTCCCCTTAGAATATAAGCTTCTTACCAACAGTTTCATTTGTTGCATTTTTACCCCTAATGCTTACCCTGTGCCTGGCGCACAATAATTAGAAAATATTTGTTAATAAATTTTAGAAACCACTGCCCTTAGTGGGAGCTCAGAGTCAATGGCTTATATACTGGTTTCCCCCCAGGACAAATGAGTGACTGTAGTGAGACCCTGTTGTTGGCAATCCCAGAACCCTCCTTGCTACTCTGGCTCTGTGATTCCAGATGGAGGGGTGCCTGAAACACTAAGGGATGTGGGTGAAGGGAGACATCGTTTGATTTTTCTGAAAAAGAGATTTTGAAAAACTCATATCTGAAGAGCTTAAAGGTTCCTCAGACATCATAACTAGTTCATTTGGACTAGAGTACCTTGGGTGTTTTCCCCCTACACATTATCAGCACCGCCATGACAGAGGGCCATCATTCAGCATGTGTTTCCCACCCCTGCCCTTTGGAGACCTTTGTTTCAGCTACAGACAAAACCATCTAACCGTTTGGAAGGCCTCATCTCCCTCTCCCTTCCCCCTCACCCTGCGCACCCCCCCCCCCCCCAAGAAACCTTTAATTGCTTGTATGAAGTTGGTACTTGTCTTTCTCCTTTCCCAGCCAAATGACATTTATTAGCATTTCTATGGCGGTTATTAGTAATTGCACTGCTGTTCACAGTGCCCAAATGTTACAATTAAATTATTTGTGATCCTAGTCACATTGCTAAGCAGCTGCACCAAATTACAGCTGAAGACTTCTGCTTAAAATCTGGAGTTCCAATTAGTAAAATATCTCGGGTGGGAAGGGTTTGCAGAGGGGAGGAGGGGTTGGAAAGACCTGAGAAAACATATGGCCTAAAATAGTCCAGAATTCTATTGTTGCTCTCCCCCTGCCCTGCTTTGGGTTTGTCAGCAATGCAAGGCATCGAAGAAACTGCTTTGGCTTTTTTTCTTTTCCCAAAGCTTAATTTTGTCCATACTATTTCTATGTATTCAGTAAACTTCAGTCTTTTCCAGTTGCCTCAAAGATCAAATATAAAATCTTCTGTTTGGCATTTAAAGCTTTTTTTTACCTGCTCCCTTCCTACCTTTTCAGTGTTCTTGGACTTTACTCCCCTCCACCAATTAGAAAATTCAACTATCTTGCTCTACTTCCTGTTTGGTTTTTTGCACATGTCCCTCCACCTCCTGTTTCCATGCATTTGCCTTACTGTCCCTCATGCCTCCATGCCTTCCTCTAAGTCTTACTTTCTGTCGGAGGCATATTCTGGAC
The DNA here is from genome assembly GCA_028646515.1 of Pseudochirops corinnae. Lineage (NCBI taxonomy): Eukaryota > Metazoa > Chordata > Mammalia > Diprotodontia > Pseudocheiridae > Pseudochirops > Pseudochirops corinnae. Next base: position 465,515,311 of record CM053585.1, read on the forward strand.
TTCCCCCTCCAGCTACAGATAAGCCATCCCTTTGACTTTGTCGCCTATCGACTCTGTATATCTTGCATGTATCTAGTTATTTCCATGTTCCCCTCCATTTGAATGTGTGAGCTCCTCAAGGATAGGGACTTTTTTTTTTACCTTTCTTTGCATCCTCAGTGCTTAGCACAGCCCTTGTCACATTTTAAGTACCTGTTAAATGATTTTTGATTAATTGATTCCATAGATTAAGCTAGAGTGAGAAGACTGAGATTAGACTGATGATGTATGTGAGGGTGTGGGGGATGAGGAGAGAGAATAGGAGAGGTATTGGATACTGAGAAGTTTGTCCAGTGAAAGAAGGACTGAATGTTTTCTGATTGGCCTCAGAGAGAATCACAGGGAGAAGTTGCAGGGGTAGATTTTGACTTCCTAACAGTAGAGCCACAAGACATGGAATGGGCTGCCTTGAGATGGACAGGTTCCCAACCGTGAAAACGATTCCAGCAGAAGCTGGATGTTCTACTCTCAGAAATTCTATAGAAGGGAAGTAGTCTTCCTTAGGTACAGGAGGTGTACATGTGTCACCTGCACATTGCATACAACATATTTAACTGCAGTACAGTTAATGTTTATTAATTTATCATCCAGACACCACAAAGATTAAATAAAAATTGGATTCCAGGTAGCATATGGATAGAGGTCCAGACCTCCTGTCAGAAGGCCTGAGTTCAGTTCTGGTCTCGCAGACTTAGTAGCTGTGTGACCCTGGGTGAGTCACTTAACATCCCTTTGTCTTAGTTTCCTCATCCATTGTGAAGAAATGCAGTAATGCCTACCTCCCAGGATTCTTGTGAGAATAACATGAAATAATAAAGCGCATTGCAAACCTTAAAGCATAGTATGAGTGTTAGCTATTATTTTCTGAGAAACAAATGACAGATGAGCAGACTATCCAAGATTAATTCTAGCAGCTTACATCCATGTATTACGGTATGTTTACAAAGCACAACTATATCTCATTTGATCTCTAGAGCAATCTTTTAAAATGTGTAGTCTATGTATCATCTCTTTCAACTGATAAGAAACTGAGACTCATAGAGGCCATCATTTACCATCTGCGTCCAGGAGCTAGTTAGTATAAATTCACTTCATTGAATAAACATCTCATAATTGTGGAGATGAAACATGGTATGTATGTGAGAATATTTTGTAAATCTCTCGAGTCCTAGAGCTAGAGTGGGCAACCTGTGGCCTGGAGGCCTCGCACGGCCCTCTGGGGCCTCAGTTGGGCCCTTTGATTGAACCAAACTTCACAGAACGAATCCCCTTAGCAAAAGAACTTGTTCTGGAAAACTTGGACTCGCTCACAAGACTGCACCCAAGGATCAAAAGGGCCACATGTGGCCTCCAGGCCGCAGGTTTCCCACCCCTGGCCTAGAGTAGCACAATGTATGGGTGATAGTGGTGGCAGTAGCAGCAGCATCATTCCTTTTCTGTTACTTTCGGGTCTTTTGAAAACCATGTTTTAAAACCAATTGTCTTTAAGTAGACCACACTTCCCATAGTAATGTAAATAATGATAAGATGAGAAAAATTGTAATGAGAACTCATATGTACTTTACTGATACTATGTCCTTTGATCCTCACAACAACCCTGGGAGGTAGGTTCTGTTATCCCTGTTTTACAGATAAGGAAACTGAGGCAAGAAAGAGGGTAAGTACTTTGTTCAGGGTCATAGAGTAAGAATTTGAGACGGAATTTGAACTCGAGTCTTTATGACTAAAGTCCAGTATTATAAAGACTATAGCACATAGCTACTGTATTTCTGATAAAAATTTCAACTGACCATAAATTTCCATTATAGTTTTTATATGTAAAATTATGTTTATATCCTATGTAATGGGAATAAATATATTTGAAGCATAGGTTTTACAAGGGGCCCTATCTACATTAAGGTATGAATAACAAAACAAAATATAGTACAATAAATGCAACTTTACCGTATGAAATATTGTTTCAAATTAATATACTAGAAAAAATATGACATTCAATTGCTTGTGGGAACAGTTTTGGGGAAAATTTGGTTGGTATTATCTTTAAAAATATGTTTAAGGAAATTTGATCTGTTCCCTTTTTCTTTTGCTAGACTTCTCAGTGCCCAGTGAAGTGTTTTCTTCTAAAGCCTTCCAGAGATTCCAGAACTACACCCAAAGTCCTGTCGGAGTTATCCATCAATGTTTATAGTTGCTGATAGAGTTTATTCTACTCCTCTAAAGAGAGGAGCCAAGGACTTTCTTCATCCTTTCCCACCATCTTATTCAATACTACAGGTAGAGCTACCAGTAAAGGTCCCTTAGAATCAGTCAATGATCTAAGGTTTCATCTTTTTCATCCTTTAGTATCTTAAGGCCCACTTGATGCTTTTATTCACTAGCTATCAGACCTTAGCACACTTCATTGAAAAACAATAAAACAAGTTTTAACACAGCCTTTTCTAAAAGGAGCTTCAGTCTATCTCACGGAATTTCTTAGACAGGCAAAAGACAACATCATGATATCCTCATTTTTGCCTTCTTTATGTTTTCATGGTGGCAGACACCATAAGACTCAGTCAACAATTATTCAGCACCTACTGCGTATAAAACATTATACTAAATGCCAGGAATACAAAAAGAAAATGAAAACTAACCCCAGCCCTTCCCAGGGACAACAATGTTTGCAAAGCACTGCGCATATTTCATCTCATTTGGTCCCTGATCCTCCCAGCACTGCCATGGGGTAGATGCCATAATTATCTCCATTTTCAGAGGAGGAAACAGAATGTTTAACTGGTTGGCCAGAGTCACATAGCTGTTGTGCTTAAAGTAGGATTTGAATCCAAGTTATACTCACTTCAAGTTTAGCAATCCTATCCACTACACCAGTGGTTCTCAACCTGTGGGTCGCGATCCCTTTGGGGGTTGAACAACCGTTTCACGAGGGTCACCTAAGACCATCAGAAAACACATATTTCCGATGGTCTTAGGAACCAAGACACTGCTCCTCTATTTGTTTCTAGGTGGGTCTGCCCACATGCAGATACGCCCACATACAGGTATTAAAGAGTCACATTAGAAGGTTGAGAACTACTGTGCTACACTATGTATTTGACTCCCAAAGATCATGTGAGCAGGGACTTAGGGGATAAGGAAGAGTGTTTGTAGGATATGGCACCCAAGTTTAGCCTGAAAGGAAGCTAAGGATTTTGAGAGGTGAAAGTGAGAAGAGAGATCCTTTAAGTTATGGACCAGGTGGCTGGTGCAGAGATAGGGAGGGAGAACTTGAAAGGTAGAGTTCAGAGAACAGTAAATAGGTAGGTCAGCTAAAACACAGTGTCTAATGGAGAGTAATATGATTTAAGCCATTAAAGTAGGCTGAAGGGTTCTAAGTGCCAACCTGAGGAGTTTGTGGCACTTTGAGAAGCAGGATTCAGAAAGCATTTCATGAAGTTAACGTGAGGGAGATGGGTTGACCCAGTTGGCCCTGAAACTATTGCGTTGGGTGTTAATCCAGACATTGAACGTTTGATTATTTGATTGTAGGCAAGCCTCTGAGACTTTAGCTGGTTCATTAATATCCCCTGATGCTTAGTCATCTTGTGAAGTTTATGCTCTTGACAGTTATACCCACAGAGTACCAGTTCCAACAAAATCCACCAAGCATCAAGGCTTTGAGGACAGAGGCAGTAGTGGACTATTGTCCAAAGACCAAACTAGTTACGTGAGAAGAGATTTGTCATTGAAAAATTGGCTAATGGGTAATGAATAGTTTGGGACAGGTCAACTCATTAAACTATCTGCTGAAGCATAAAGAGGTTGCATTCTTCATTGATGGATGGAATACTTACATGTTGAATCCACAGATTCATCTTTTCAAATATTGAAAAAAACTACTGTCTTTACTGTAACCTCATTTAGTTAAGTGGTAACTGAGAAAATGGTCTAATGGATGATACTCTGTAGACCGTTAAGTGAATGTTGGCTAAAATGGATTGCAATAGATTTAAACTATTTGGGGCTAACATGACAATTATTATTTAGTTTACAAGGGTTTCTGGGACTATAGCTAAAGTAATGATGACAGTTGGATCTGTTCACATAATTACCAAGTTTAGACTTGTAGTAGAAATGGGGGGAAAACATGGACAAGATCATGATTGCCTTGCTGCTTTCTAAAAGAAGTTTATTAAAGGACTAACTGCATTCCCTGTGCATTAGAAAGTTTATCTGCGCCATTCGCTATTAGAGATTTTCTTTTTTGTGAAAAAGGGGATGAGCAGATATTAACATCCTGGCTTAGTATAGATAAAGCCAGTTTATCTTGTAGGCCTCTCTTCTTTATGGGATGACAGTGAGAGCCATGCTTTTGAATGAGGTTATGGTGGGGGAAGGGTTAATGTTAAATGTAAGTCCTTGAAGATCAATGACATTTTGTAGCTGTGAATAAATAGCTTAAGATAGCTTTAATTTTAATTTTATTTAATATTTACTTAAATAAAATTAAATAAAAATATTTATTTTTATTTTATTTAAAAATAGCTTTTCTGCTAAGATGAAAGAAATAGGCAGAATAATATCAGTTAAACATCCTCCTCCCCAGCCCCCATGCAGCTTGTTATTTTGGGGGATGGCTGAGACTTTGTTGCTTCGTGATTTAGATGTTTAAAGTAGTGTCGTAAGGATCCTTCAGCTTGGAAGGGCATAGCTTAATAAGGAAAAGAAAGATGCCAGGTAATTCTCTCTTTTTTCCTGAGGAATTCCAACATTAGAGTTATTTAAAAAGATGACTGGGAGTGGCTAGGTGGCACAATGAATAGAGCATCGGCCTTGGAGTCAGGAGGACCTGAGTTCAAATCTGGCCTCAGACACTTGACACACTTACTAGCCATGTAACTTTGGGCAAGTCACTTAACCCCAGTTGCTCTCCAAAAAGCAAAAAAATAAAAATAAAAAATAAATAAAAGATGACTGGAAGAACTGTCTGTAGGGCATAGCACCCATTTTGTTTTAAAGAAAAATACTTTTAAGAATGGGATCAGAAGGTCTTTTCCCATTGCACAGCAGTATGTTCTTATCACCTCAATTTTTAAAATGATGGCACTTGAATATTTTGATGATCACTTTTCTCCTGTGATTTGATTGGTATAGAAAACTTCCTTTAAGGAACTTCTTCCACTGTTGTTAGTTGGCACTTTCTCTGCAATTTATTCTCTTAGACTTCAACATTGGTAAGATATTAAGTGACCTGCCCAAAGTCACATAACCAATAAATGTATGAAAAATGTATAAAAATCCAGTCATCCTTGCTCTCAGACCAGCTACAAGACCACATGCTTTCATTCCCCATCTTCACTGTGCCTTAGAAAGTGCATCTGTGCCACCGTACTTTCTCTTTTCTCTTAGGAGAGCACAAAACATAAAAAAATCAATACTTGTTAGATTTCACTGAATGAATCATCTCCCTTTCTATGGGCAGGTTTCCCAAGTCAGGTTGTGCTAAAGCATTAGTGATATTATTGCCAATTGTATAGATGTGGATTATTGCATCAAAGGGAATTGTGAACAGTTTAGGATTATACAATAATCCATAAGCAGAACTGAAACTGAAACTAGGTCTTTTCATTTATAAATCTGTATTATGCTAGGCATTTAATCCAAAACAAATAGTTAGACATGATTTCTTGTCTTACCAAACAGACTGACAGCATATCCAAATTCAACCAGTGAAACTGACCTTCACTTATTCTCTTATCGCACAATTTGTTATAAAAGAAAGAGTCCAGGATTTATATTCAAAAGACTTGGGTTCTAGTCCTCTTTTTCTTTTGTACTTCCTTGGGCAATTTATTTAACTGCTTTGGGTGTAAGCTTCTTCACCTATAAAAATGGCCATATGATGCTTAAGATCCCTTCCAACTCTGACATTCTGTGACTCTCCAGCTCCCTGTTGTTCTCTGGTTGAACGGATGCAAGGTCCCAGACATATCTCCCTATCAGTGAGCTAAGACTTCTGTAATATAAAATAGAATCTTGCTAGATTAGAATGAGAAGGGAACAACTAACCTATCAAAACCTGCCTGAAGCCAATATTTTTTCCCCTTTGTCCAGAGGCATCACGTCATGGTAGAGTCAAATAACTTGGTTTTGAGTTACAGTTCTGACATGTAGGAGCTATATGACACCGAGAAAATCACACATGGGCACGCACATGTGCAAACACACACACACACATATACAAAGACACACTCCGCCAGACAGACAGACAGACACACATTCCTATCCTTCTTCCCCATTTCTACCCTAGTCACTCAGTATCTTTGTGTTATATTGAGTATCTTCCTCTTGCACAAAAAAAAATGATCGCGTAAAATATTTAATGTAAAGTATTATTATCAGGGCTTTTAGGAATATCTGCATTTTAAAAGAGGCATAGTATAGCTTCTCTAAGAAATGTCCTTGGCCACCCTTGCTCTCTCTGGTCTCTTCTCTGAATTCCTGGGGCATCTAATTACGTACTACCTTCCTCCTTTTGCTTCTGTGTTAGTTATGTATCTGCTGGACAGGAAGCGTGGTATAATAAATAGACAGAGCATTCATTAAGCACACATTATAGGCAGGAACTGTGCTAAGCAATCAGATAAGTAAACCATCCCCTCCAGGAGCTTACATTCTAGTGAGGGAAGACTATAGATAAAGGAAAACTTCAAACGGGGACAGGGAGGGAGAAGGCTGGGCAATGGCATGGAGAGCTGGTATCAGGCTAAGTATTTACCTCTCAGAGTCAATATCTCAAGGGCAAAGGCCCAGATTCCAATTAGTGGGGTTGGAGCCAGTATAGGTATGATGACTAGCAGTAGGCAACATGTTATGAGATTGGCTGAGAAGATTGAGGGCTATACTTGGAGTCAATTAGCCTTGGTTTTAAATCCCATAGCCACCTCCTACACTTACCCATTTTGTCATACTGAGGAAGTCACTTGACTTCTCTGGGGCTGTTTCCTCATGTGTAAAACAAGAGAATTGAACTTAATAGTTTTTGAGATATCTCCTGATTCAAAATCTGTCATCTATATTCTCCAGCTAGACGGCCAGCTGCTTGATTTACATCAGTTCTGTACACCCTAACTTGTTGGTTGATCAGTTTCTTGGATAGGACAATACTTAAAGGAATGACATGACTCTGGGAGGGTTCCAGCATTTAATTCAATTCAATCCAATAGGCATTTATTTATTTAGCACTTAGTATGTGCTGAACACTAGGATAGGTGTTAGAGATGTGAAGACAAAAATGAGACAGCCCCTATCCTGTAGAATTCTGATGGGAGAACTGGAATTTTACTTCATCTGAGTAGGGGAAATATTTTGGGGGGGTCTTCACAAATCTAATACCAAAGAGAAGCTTCAAGGTCATCTAGTTTAATCATCTTATTTGAAAGGTAAGGAAAATGAGGCCCAGAAAAGTGAGGTTAATAAAAGATGATAAATCAGAGAGACATAGCAGATGCCTCCTTTCTATTTTTTATATTTTGATTTCTATACTTTTATTGCTTCTTCCTCCTCTCCTCAATGACTGTATGAACCCGTGTTAGTTACAGATATACTTATTTGAGCCTGAAAATTTCAGAGCATAGACTGCGTTGCTAAATATAATAATAGTACCCATAAGTCTCATTTATATACTGTTTTAAAGTTAACAAAGGACTTTCAAGGTCACAAACAAAATGGTGAGTGCCTTTTTCGGTTATAAAACAACTTGTTTTGAGGATCATTCTTAGGTACTCTTGACAAGAACAAGGGGCTATTATTAGATCCCCAGCATACTTAAGCTATAAACATTTATATATGTTAGATACTTTGTAGAAACACCAAATTATTTTAGGTTGTAGGATGTGCCTTTAGAAAGCTTAGTATTCTTGGGGATATAAGACAAGCTGAAACAGATGTAAGAGAATAAATTCAAAACAAGTCAACAGACATTTTTTAAGTGACTGCTATGTTTAAGGCAATTTGGTACTAGGTACTAGTGATTCATTGATGGATCTTGCCCTCTAGAAGCTTACATTCTACTAGGAGTGCAGTTGGGGAGGGGTACTGGGGGAATACAACATATACAGAAGTAAAAGTAAATAAGTATATATGCAAATCAATAGAAAGAAATTCTAAGAGGGGGACAGAATGCTAATAATCTATTATGTCAGAAAAAAAAAACCTCGTAGGAAGTACCACCTAAGTGTGTTTTGAAAGGAGCTAGGATCCTAGGAGGCAAGGGTCAGGAGGGAGTGGATGCCGTATAATAAGCACCACTTACGCAAACTTATGCAGGTAGGAGATGGAATAAAACGTACAGGGAATAGCTCTCATGTTGGTAGCTAACTGGATTGGAGAGTGGGGAAAAATGAAATGGGAGCCATATTGCAGAGGACTTTAACTGCTAGGCTGAGGAGTTTACATTGATCCCAGGCTTAAGAGGGATCTATTCACTTTGGGTTTCATTATTTTGGAGGTTTGTTTTTGTTTGTTGAGTATAGGGATATGTCATTAGGTGTGGGTTGTAGGAATATCAATTTGGTAGCTGTATAGAAGATGTATTGAAGAGGGAAGAGGCTGGGGGTAGAAAGACTAATTAGGAATCTATTCCAGTAGTCCAAGTAGGAGGTAATGAGACTTAAGCTATGTTAAAGAACGTGTAAACAGGAAGAAGTGAATGAATTCAAGAGATTGTGAAGGTAAGATGGACTGTACTAGACAACTGATTGTTTAACGGATTGAAAGAGATGAAATGACTATTAAGGATGTGAACCATGGTGACTGGAAGGATGGTGTTCTTCAACAGAAATGGGAAAATTTGTTGAAGGTATGCATTTGGGAGGAAATATAATGAATTAAATATAGACATTAAGTGCTGTTAACGTTTTAGAGAGAGAAATCAGTGGTCTTTACATAGTCACAGAAGGTGTCAGGGACAAAGGAGAAAATTTTTGAGAAATGGAGAGATAGAAGTTGCAGAGGAACAAATTTTAGATTAATGAAAAGAGGAATTTTCTAATACTTTATCTTGTTCAGAAGAGGAATGAATGACTTTGGGAAGTGGTACATTCGCCATCAATGAAGGTCTTCAAACAAGGTTGGATGATGATTCCTCAAATAGTAGAGGGAGTTTTTTATTAGGGACTGGTTTAACTACATCACCTCTAAGGCCCTTTTCAGTTTTGATCTGAGTTAGAAATGACAAAATTTTTATAGCTTGTGTGAATGATAGAATGGTGGTGTTATTTATAAGTTTAAGGAAGTGGGGAGGAGTTATTTTGTAAACTGTATGTGTGTGGCATAATGACTACAATAAAATGTTTTATTTTAGGTAATAATTTTGTATATTAATTAGAAAATATAAGCTGTATGTTGGCAAAAATATTTACGCACCATCTGTAATAATATGATTAAAAGTACCAAACAACTAGCAATAAACATTCTAAAATTGCATATTATGTCAGCCAACCAAAGTCATATGTATCAGTGTTTTACTTAAAAGTAAATAACATATAGTGTTTTGAAAAGCAAATGAACATTTTTAAAGTATAGCTTTTATTGTACTTAAATTATATCAGAAAGGATAAAAACAGGATAAGTCTTCATGGTACAGAGCTCTGGAAGCAGGAGTCATGGGTTCCAAATCCACCTTGATACTTTAGATCAGTGGGACCTTAGATAAATCACTTTACTTCCCTAGGCTTCAGTTTTCTTATTTATTAAGTGTAGAAGTTGGACTAAATGGCCTCTGAGCACCCTTCTAACTCTAAATCTATGATTCTCTTATCCTGGGTCTTCCACAAGCTTTTATTTTAGAAGGCTAAAATAGCCCCTTTCACACTTTCTCTCTCTTTTCTCCTTTTCATTTGTAAATATAATATACAAAGAGTATTATTACTTGATGTAAAAAACTGCATTAATACTTTAAGGATCTGTAATTTTGAAGGCATGAGTATGCATGCCCTCTACTGATGAATATTATAGGCTCGTCCATGCCTTAGGAGGTAGTATTAGTGAGTTGCTGCAACTAAAAAAATAAAACCTAAGCTTAGCAAGGTTGGTCATTGTATAACAGACATATGTCCATAACATTTACCTGTACCTAAAATTTCAGGCTTGGTAGGATCTGCAGAGTTTGTAATACACTCATAAAACATTTGAGAACCTGAGGACATTTCTGGGATGTGTTGAGATGTTATAATAAAATTTTAGTGGCAAAAGTATAAATAAGTACTCCATTAAAATGCAATGTATATTCTCTACGATTGCATCAATAAACTTCCAGTCTAGACTTTTGAATGTCAGCTTTGATGTCTGAACATAGTTATTGGATTAGACAACTTACAAAATATTCAACAGTTGACAAGTGCTTTACCTATGTTACTACACCTGATCCTTACAGCACTCTGAGTTAGTGAAGACATATATTTATAAGCCAGATTTTTTTATAACAAAGACTCAGCTATTGGCTTTGTTATGTCTATCAACATTGTAGGCAAAAAAGTAATGGTAGACCAGAAGTATTTTTCCTTGTCCTTGTCATTTCTTTGTAAGAGAATTTGACTCGTAGTGCATAGGTTTGCCAGATGCTGCTGCTACTGGTGATGATGATGATGATGACGACGATGACAATGATGATGATAGGAGAGACAGAAAGAAACAGAGACAGAATAGACGACTTCATCTCTAAATAAATAAGTAGTCAAACTATTAATGCTAACAAAGGGAGCAAACAAAACAATAAACTGAGAATTTGATACTTACATATATCAAGGCTTTTGCCTTTCCTAATTAAAGGTATTTTGAAAGATTATCATTTTTTTCTCTCATTTACCTTTGGAATTTTGAAAAAAAGACAAAGTGTGAGCAAAAGATGCCCCAAGGAGCGTTTTTGGAAAAAGTGCAACATTGCACAGAGTTACACAGATGAATTGATTTAATTAGCTTAGATAATACCATTTCTCCTGAAATTTATGAAACAGATTCATAAAACTCATATGTGACTTAACATTTGGCATATTATTTCAGAACTTAAGGATGCTTAACAGTCCACTTATGCAGAGCTGCTATGAGTGTCTCTTGCTAAAACAAGGCCTTAGGCAAGTATTTAGAATGATAAAGAAATAGGTTTCAGGCAAAGTCACCCTGATTTATCATTAAAATGTAGAGCTTTGGAAGTCTTTGGAGGTCATCTAGTTCACACCATCTTCCTCATTTTCAGATGAAGAAACTGGGGCCCAGAGCTACAATGACCCTGCACCCCATACACTGAAATATATTTTTAGGTTGGAAATTATATCCCAGAATCCAGGAACCTTATGCCACTGATATGAATAGTTTCCATCCCACTTCTTTGAACCCCATTTTGGGGAGATACACCACCCTGATTTTCCTCCCTTCAGGATGGGGACACTTCTGACTTCACCATCAAACTGCATAATTAGGACAGTTGCTACATCAGAAACATGGGCACTAGTGGATTCTATACCTTAGGAAACTGACTTTTCTGACTGATGTTTATAGTTAGTGGTTGCCTTCCTTTTGCTGCCTATCCATAAACTTCTCTTTCCTGTCCTGATACTAGCAACACTGACATTGCTGGACCAAATGATTTAAGGCTGCAGACCTGAAATACAGGCCTGATAACACCAGCTCTGAGGAGCCTGACATTGCTAGTTGGCTCCCAGCTCTGTTGGCTTGGGGTTTCTTGCTTATCCATCCTTACCCTTGAGTCCTGTGATTTTTATGCTCATTTGCTTTTCTCCCACTCTTTCACAGGACTGTATGGATATGTCCATCAGTTCCACTAGGAATAGGTTATCTGAAGCAAGTGGTGTTGCCAAGCACTCTTGAGATCTTTGTCTATGCTTTTCTTTAAAATTTCCACTAAGACTACCTCCTTCCAGGCCGAACTATCTTCATGACAAATACTGACTCTTTCCACACTCTATCCCTGCTACTGATACTCTACTATATGTTTTCTATGTGTGAAACATCCAGTTTTTCCATGGAGTGCCATTTCAAAGAATTGATGATATTACTTTGACAATACTTTCCCTTCTCCATCTAGAGCACTGTCCAGTCAAGTGTAGCCTTTTTCAGTTTCTCAGCAGCAGAAGCTACCCAGGTTCAATCGACTGAAAATACTTGCGCCTTTGTCCTAAAGTCCAGTTGGCATTGCACTTTCCTGCCCACATAAATGTGGATATGATTCCTGGGAAGCAACCTATATGGACATTATTGCTAAGATATGATTCTTGTATTCAGTGATTATAGCAGCTTTAACTCCTTTCCCAGGTTTTGCCCCATGCCCAGCTAACCCATCCGGAATGAGAGCCCTCTTTTAGTGAAAAGTCATAAAAAGGAAATTTCTCATATGAATAGCAGAATATTTCTTTGTCTCTCTGTCTCCCCCCCCCCCACTCTCCCCTCCTCCTTTTTCTCTCTCTCCCTTTCCCCCTCATTCCTTCCCTCCCCCCAACTCAGCAGTTTCCCAGGCTTCTGACAGGCAAACCAACATTAATACTCAGCACATTGGCCAAATAAACATTTGAGAGTTGGCTGGTTCTGGTTTTTAAGGTTTCCTTAAATGAGCAATGTAAAGAAATAGAGGAAAATGATTGAATGAGAAAGGCAAGAGATCTCGTCAAGAAAATTAGAGTTTTTAAGGGAAAGTTCATGCAAAAATGAGCATGAAAAAAGATAAAAAATGGTAGGGATTTAACAAAAGTAGAAGAGGTTAAGAAGAAATGGCAGAAATACCCAAAAGAACTATAAAAGAAAGATTTTAACATCCTGGATAATCACCATGGTGTGGTTACTAATCTAGAGCCAGACATCCTGCAAAATGAAGTCCGGTGTGCCATTTCCCCCAGTCAGTGGTCATCTTTGGGGAGGAGGGTTGCCCAAACTGTCAGTTACTCTGGTGATTGGAAAGATATCCTTTATTCTGATTTAGACAGCATGGTACTACGACACCATCAATGTAAACTAGTTCAGAACATTCTTCCTGTACATGTCTCCCCAAACACCCCCTTTGTTTTTCTATGAAGTAGACAAATGATGGATTTAATGGAGTTCACCAGAGGAACTGAATATCCAGGTAGAAACTAGACTAGATGACTCCTGAGGTACCTATAGTTAGATAGCACTAAATGTGATGCTACTAAGCAGAAGCTGTCTCATGTTGTGAGGTGTTTTTCATCTCTTTAACTAGAGATGAGATAATGTAGTAGACAGAGCATGGTAGAGTCAGCAGATCTGGATTCCCGTCGTGACTCTGTCCACTCTTCCCTCCCCCTTTACTCACTGTGGTCTTAGCCAACTTAGTCTCCTGTCTTTGAGCCTCAAGTTCCTTTTCTGTAAAATGAAAATTTAGAGACTTCAGCTTTAAAATGCCATGCCTCTATGAGAGTATGGACTATATGTCATTATATACACAAGACCTTGTTCATAAAGGAATCTTAGTAAATATATATTGATTAAGTTTTTCAGGAACCTCCATTTCAGGTCACAGTTTGTTTTTCTTCCAGAAGACTTGCTTTTAAAAGAAAAAAGAGAAGCTCTATAAATAAGGCTCTCAACTCCTTTATAGCTTCACCCCCTATGGCCACAATTTCCCTGGAAGTATTGGAATTGTGAATATTAAATTTACTCACTATGGAGCATAACAACCTAAAATGTGTGGAAATTGCTGCATCCACATTTTGAAGTATTTAGTCTTAACAGAAAACTTTTGTATATCTGCAGCTGTTTTCCTGATTTGTAAATATATCATTTGAAGGTCTTTTTGATTACTGATAAATGCATGTAACTTTTATTTAGTGTAATAGTATTTTATAGACATATAAAAAATGACTCATCAAGGTAGATAGTATGGTGAATGTCTAGCTAGTTAGCTAATAACGGGCCTCTGTAGTCTTTTTTTCATCCCATTATTTTACTCTGTAATGCTGGGTAACTAGTCTTGCCTTTCTGTTATAATTGAAATAACTTACCATGAACCTATTATCAGCAAGTTGCACCCTGTAGGAGACAAGGAAATATAGATTGGTTTCAGGTTAGGAATGTGTTTTTATTTTCCTTGAAGGCAAAGAGAAAGTAATGTTTAGATAGATTGGAATTTATATCCTACTTGGACTCCATTTTGTTGCTTCCATTAACAATGGGTAAGTAGGCAGCAAGAAAAATGGGTAGGGAACAAATGTACTCTATTCTCCAGTAATACAGAATGCTCGGGGTTTGGTTGATCTGCAGTCATCTCCTTTTATGGGAATATATAGAGGTTATTAGCTCTCATGTAAATGTAACTCAATATTACAGATTTAGAGATGAGAAGGACTTTCAGATACTATCTAATGTAACAATTAATAAGTTCTTAGTGCCTAGTAATATTTACATAGCTTTCTCTCTGTGCATCATCACCAAGGCATCTGGGGAGAGACTCTTCTCCTGGTCCAGTGAGAAGGCAGATTTATTCCTAGTATGCCCATACAAAACTCCAGATGCATTTTCCCTCCTTAGAAACAATGGTATAAATGTCTTGTAGCTGTATTTGAAATGTACTATTAGGCCTTTTCGTTCAGGTACATAATAGGCTAAAAAACAGACTTTTGTGGGGCTGCCTAGGTACCTGACCACCATTGATAATATGATTTTATGAAAAAGAAAACGTACTCTGAGTTTCTAACACCTGACTTATAAATGAGCTTTTGAGGTTCAACACCTTTGTTGTTATAGATATGTTTACATATTTAATATAGAGAACTGCCTGACTGTTGAAAATGAAACAACAAAAGAGTCATTTTCAAGCTCTTAGCAAAACCTTTGACCTCTCAAGCACTCTTCGGAGAAAAGGAAATGGCAATCCTTTTATTGAATGGAGAAACTGAGACAAAGGATTCAATAAGAGTAAAGAAGTGAAAAAAGGACTGTTTCTGAAAGATAATGTGTGTGACAGGTGACTCTGATCTATGGGCTGCTTTTAGTAGCACTTCTAAGATCATACATTCCCCTGATTTGTTACAGTCTCCAGTTTTTATTTAGGAGTTTTTCTTGGGCATCAGTGACAAAGAAAAGGAAAAGTACATTATGAAGTAAAATGCCAACTGTGCAGGTTTAGCCTTGAGGAGGAAGAAGTACATTTTGCACTGGGACTAGTAAAGTGACTACTTAATTTTAAAAGTTAAAAAGCAGTCTTAAAAAGAAAGAATTAAGAGAATTTCTGGGCTGCTCCCAAGACACCCAGAGGTTAGTATGGATTCTATGAAGAGAGACCATCCAGAGAATCATGAATGGGAACATAAATGGCCTTCTGAGGGGAGATAAATCCATTCCTTTATAGCAGGAAAGGCCATATCTGATAACTGAAGATTTTGGAAGAAAGCTGCAGAGGTCAGGTCAGAAAGGTTTGTTTAGGTGTTACCACTTACCAGCTGCTATCAGCTGCAATTGCTCCAGGTCCTTCCTTGGCCCAAGAACTCATTTGCTTTTCTATCTCCTTCACTGCCTACCATCACTAGCCCCTTGGTTGTGAAGGTTTTCTACCTGGGAGTAGAGTATGGATATAACCCTGATATAAATCATTTTCTCCTTTTCTGTTCCCTGAGTCCCTATTGTTAGCCCCCTTTTAAAGGATAAGCCCAAGATTATAGTTCAGTGAATTTCACCTTGTCAGGGAACCCCAAGGATACCTGTCTGGACAGAACAAGGAAAGTAATCCCCATTGCACCTGTCTTGCATAGTTGTTTGAAGAACAGGAGAGAAATTGTCTGTAAAGCCCTTTATAAACATTGTCTTCTAATAAAACCAGCTGTTTTCATGACTGATTTCACTGGGTTACATTGGACTCCTGATACCTGAAATGGATCATCAGACCCTAGTATTTGAAGCTAAAAGGGACCTTAGTGATGATCTAGTCTCATTTTACAAACAACTGAATTGAAGTTTAGAGAGACTAAGAGATTGCCAAAATCATACCTGTAGAAGTAGAGGGAGGATGTGAACCAGATCCTCTGAAATTCTGTGCACCCACAGAGCACCAGATAGCTATGTGGTGTTCTTAATACTGTTCTTCTAAGAGTATAGGGCGGGCCAAGCTTGGGTCTGCAGGTCTGTATATTGAATATAGCCAGATGCCCTCAGCAGAGTTTATTTCCTGTAAAGTGGATCAAGAGTTTTAGTTTTCATTTGCACTCAGTTGCCATTTAGTTTTCTCTCACTAAGTTCTGAAATAATAAAAATATTTGTGTATTTTCAAAACTGATGGCTTTTCCAGATGAGAGAGATTTATTTGCCATTAGCAAGCTCAGCCAGGAGTTACCTATTATTGATTGAAAACTTGGTTCCTTGGGAAAAGATACCTGTACCTTGTCTTTGGTGCCCAGTGATGACTTTCCTGCCTGTGCCATTAAAAAAAAATCTGCTATTTAACTCTCTAGTACCATCCAGTTATCAATCTAGCCACTCTCTGGAAAACTTCTATATCTCATAATTATCTTTTCAGTAAACTAATTTAATATCTCCCAAGACCTCACATAATGTCTTTCACTTAGTCTTTTTTTCAGTCTTAAAACAATTCACTTAATCTCTCTGTATCTTACATTGTTAATCTGTAAAATGGAGATAATAGTAGCACCTTCCTCATAGGACTTTTATGAAGATAAGATGAATTAACATATGTAAAGCACTTTGCAAACCTTAAGGCAATATATAAATGCTAATGATTATCATTATTATTAATGTATATAGTCAGTTATTATTAATAAATACAATAAGAAGCCCAGCACTTATGTACTGACTGTAATGTTACAAATAATAAAATAACTATCAATGATTATTATAGTTTAATAATAATGATAAAAATAATAATAATCTGTGATCCATCTCCCTGTGGAAACTCATCCTACACCCCTCTGTGAATTTCAACAACTCATCCATAACTTATGGTCTTGAAGAATCACCTAGGACACTAAGACATTAAGTGACTTGCCCATGATCAAATAACTAGTAGGTATAAGGAGGACTTGAATAGAGGTTTTCCTGATTCCAGTGCCAAGCCTCTACTATTGCACCTTATTGCTTTTAGCAGATAGTGGGCACTAAATAAATGTTGATTGAAGGAAAATAAATCTTGTAAAAAGTGGGAATCAATGGGGGCATGATATCTTCTGGCCTTGAATTATCCTATAAAGCACTAATCATCAAAATTATTTGGTCTTGGTTAAAAGTTAGAAAGGTAGATCAGTTAAATGGGCCAGAGAAGAATAGACCAGAAATAATTTAATTATATACTCAAGAACATAAAGTGCTTGGGTTAAATTTCCTATTTAAGAAGAACTTTGGGGAAAACTGGAAAGAGGTTTGGCAGATAATAAGGTTAGACCAATATCTTTTACATACACACGCATACACACATACATAGATATAAATATAAATATATATATATATATATATATATATATATATATCCCATATATCAATTCTAAATAAGCTTTTAAGGATCATACCATAACAAATTAGAAGAGGACAGAAGCCAGTACTTTTTAAACCTATGGATAGGAGGAGAATATGTATATAAACAAGTGATAGAGACAATTTTAAGTGATAAAATAGGCTTTTGATTATTCCTCCCAAAGTTTTAAAGTTTTTTTCATTAACAAAATAGAACTAGAGTAAGAAAAGAAATGGTTGGGTGATTGGGGAACAGATCTTTGCATTAAAATTTTTAGATAAAGGTTGAATAGCCAACATATAGTCAGTCCTCACATTCATGTGTTTAACTTTCTCAACTTGAAGTATTCTCAGAATTTTCTTAGTAACCTCATTTTCACATTCGCATTGGCAGCGAGGTACATACACAGTAGAGAAAAAAATGAGAGGTGCAATGTGTGCAAATTTGTGGAGCAACTGGTATCCTATTAGGTGCTGGACTGGTCTTGTTTACCCTACCATTGTTAAGAGCAATGGTAGGGTACATTCATTGCACATTTTCATTGTTTGCCGAACCCATCATTGATCCAATTTGCCTTTCCTATGCTCCCATACTCTGAGACCCTTAAGGATCTCAAACAGGTACAGGAAGCAGACATCACTAATGGATTATTTTGAACTAGTATGCCCTTTACAATCTCCAATGCCATCTACCATCTGTGAAGGAGAGAATGTCTGAGTGATGTTGAGACCTCACCAGCCCTGGTGTCTTTTGACAGCAGGGACTAAAGTTCCAGCAACCTCTCCCATGATTTTCAGAGAACTGCCAAAGTAGAGAAGTTTATAGCAGTATGGTATATACTACAATGCCCTCATACTACCATTTGACACAGTGGAAGATAGGATTTGTGTTAAAAAATGTTTTAGTTTTCAGAGTTTTGTTTGCTGTACAGCATTTACTATAGATTTCAGATATTATATAAAGTGAATATTGTCTGAAATAAGTGAGTTTTTTTTTTTATTGAGATGCTAGCAAAGGGTCACAGAGTGACTAGGGGAAAATGTTTTGCATGTTACCAATTTTATTTTGTGTACCACATTTTCTGGTTTAATTTTTGATTCCTGTGTTATAAAAAGTGTATATTATCAGAATGAATATTTTGTTATTAAAGAACTGTATGCAGAAAAGTGTATTTTCAGCCATCTAGTAACAGTTTTTTGTGATTATGGAAGCCTAACCCTGTATTTCCCATAGATCATCATTTTCTAAGAATATTACCCCCGTGAAAGTTGAGAATTGACAATATAGACTATTAAGAGATATACAGAAGGCCAAAAGCCATTCCCCAATATATAAATGGTCAAAAGTAAACACTTCGCAAAAACGATAATTTTTTTTTGCCATATGAAAGAATGTTCTGAATCAGTAATAATAAGAGAATTCAAACCAGAACAACTCTTGAGGTTTCACCTTACACACACACAGCAAATTGTAGCAAATTGACAAATATGACAAGAGATAGGAATACTCAATTTTGAATTTGTAGTAGAAAGAGGTTTATTCTAATATATTGTTGGACTGTTGGTGGATCTGTGAAGTAGTCTAAACATTGTGTAAAGTGATTTGGAATTATGCAAAAATTTAATCAACTGTCTATGCTCCTTGACTACTTAGAAGAGTTCAGTGGACATAAAAGGATATTATGAAAGAGGAGAAAAATTACTCCTGATCCTGCATGGGTATCACACAGAAGTTAAAAATATTTAAAATGTGACTTTGTAGGTCTGCCCAACATGATGAAGAAGCCAAAAATCCAATAAAGCGTAGCAAGTGTTGACCATAAAAAGTGGTATAATTTTTCACTAGGAGCTCTGGATGAAAGTATATTTCTCTGTCTTTTTCAAATTGTCATTTATTTGGTTTCTATGACTTTAGTATGGATTTTTAAGAGGTTCTTATCTAGAATTTCTTTTTTTATGATTGCTTCATAATTACTTTGTAAAAACTATGAAGAAGGGAAGACCATATCGGCAAGGCATATTACAATTACTTTGTCATGCATCTGGTTATGTTGGCATATTTGTTTAATTAAATTCCCTGCTAATTATAACTGTATGTACTTGTGTTAATTATTATTTGCTTAACATAGTCAACAGTGTAATTCTTTTAAGGAAAGCAACATGCTTTCTATTTAAATTAAATTACTGATTTCATATGCTTTCTGAAATAATTGTGATGCCATTTTGTGAAAATGATGGCTTAAAAATTAATTTAATTAGAATTGAATTTGGCTAGAATGAAATCTAAAAGTAGTTTTACTTTTAAATAGCAGCTTAAGACGTTAAGAAATCAGTAACTGATTTTGTCCCTGGTTCAACCATCCAATGATAGATTGCACTCTTTATGGAACATTATTCTTGCCCTTTTGAACTGCCTTATCACCTGCTATTTAAGAGGAAAAAAGAGTTGGTTTCACGATTCAGAGACTATGTGTGTTTAATCCAGTAGCACTCTCTTCGGGTGTGCTCCTAATATATCCTCTGAAGTATTTGCATAGGCTCATTTTCTCCAGTAGTTTTGATTCTGAGTGCTTGCTTTAGAGATTTAGTCTCTTTGTAGGTAGTCTTAAGGTTAAAGAGAAATCTTTTTCATCTGCATGTAAAGCTAGCATCTACTGATGAGCAAACTCTCTCCCATCATATTTTCTCTTAATTCTCCTTTCCCTGTCCTTACTACACAGTGAGTATGTTAACCTTAACCTCTTTTGCCATTATCCAATAAGTATAAATGATTAAGGATCACTTATAACTTGCAAATAATAACTGAATATATTAAGGAATTGTCTTTAGTTTATGTATTCACATTTATATATAATGTTTTGTCTATCTCCTCTTTTTCCCTACCATCCCCATCTTTTCTTATGGCATGTTACCCTTAAGCAACACTTTAGTTAGGTGAGCTTTGTTGTGCTGTCTTAATTTTTAGAATTTTAGAAATTTTTAGAAAACTAGAATTTTAGAAAAGTGCTGTCTTAATTTTTATTTTGTTGGGAATTCTGTAGAGCTCCTGGATCAAAACACTCTACAGTAGTCAGAAAGTTTTCTAGTTCTTTTCTTAGGACATCTCTAAATCTGAGACCAATGACTTGGCTTCCTTTTTTTTTTTTTTCCCTTTCCCTTTAACAAGACTCAAGATCAATAGGAATACCAAGTTCTCTAGGGAAATGGCATTACTTCCTTCAAGTCTGTTTATTTCTGGAAAGTTTACATCGTTAACCTGATGCTGTGTTACTCTTTGTTATATCTAGAATACAAATTGGCATTATTATCTTCCTTTCTTGTTGCCCTCTGAGATTGTTTGCCAAGTAGTTCTTGAGTTTTATGGGAGGAAAATGTAAAAGAAATAAATGAGTTACGTTGTTTCCAGTAGATTGAAAAAAAATGCAAATACCAAGTTTAATGAACTAACATTTCTTAAGCAACATATCAACATATATAATATTATTTCCATAAGACAATTAAATGAGTGCTCTGAGTGATAAGTTAGAATAAATAGATTTTTGTTTTATTAATTAAAGGAGGCATCCTGGAACAGGTAATTGAGGAATAGGTCTTGAAGGACATGAAATGGTAAAGATGAATAAGGACAGCTTCCCATATGAATATGGGGTACAATGACTAAATAAATATATAATAAATATAATAACAGTCATTGACACATATGGTACTTTAAAGTTTAAAAATGTTTTCTAAAAATAATTGAAAATTTTAAAATGCTTTATGTTCGTTATCTCATTAGATCTCTTAAACTTACAGAGGAGGACTCATCAGAGAATGGACAGGGGAATGACAAGATGGTCTTGGTTGGATTAAAGGAGCTATTAAGTGTTCAACAGGAAATGAGATGAGAGAACTAGGAAGACAGTTGATTGAAGGCTTTGAATGTTTGGTTGAATGTGGTAGAGTATAAAGAATGCTGAATTTGAATTCAGAGGCCCTAGGGTGAGGTCCTAACTTAGTCACTGACCAGTTGGTCAATTTAATATTGCATGGTGATTG
Source organism: Pseudochirops corinnae (assembly GCA_028646515.1). Classification (NCBI taxonomy): domain Eukaryota; kingdom Metazoa; phylum Chordata; class Mammalia; order Diprotodontia; family Pseudocheiridae; genus Pseudochirops; species Pseudochirops corinnae. The sequence goes on from CM053585.1 coordinate 465,536,848, forward strand.
AAATGATACTGCAGTGTTAAGCACATAACATCTCTCAGCATGTTTCCTCATTTCTCAAATGGGAATAGTAGTACTTGGACTATAGATTACAAGGATTTTTGTAGAGGACAGCTTTTTGTAAATCTTAAAGCCATGTATAAATCATAGATTTAGAATTAAATGAGTTCTCAGAGGCCATTTTTTCCAGCTCCTTCATTTTCTTTTAAAATATATCTTGTTATCTTTTGTCATTTATACAATAGAGTTTCTCCTAGTATCACTTCTCACCTTCCCTTTGAAAGCTGTCCTATATAACAATATTTTTAAAGAAAAAGAGAAAAAAGTTAAAACCAATCAATATATCAAAAAAATCTGAAAAATATGAATTGTACCATACCACTTGTATGGGGGCACAGTAACATATCTCTTCTTTGGAGCCATGCTTATTCTCTGTAACTTTGTAAGATTCATTTTAAAATGGGTTTTGGCTGTTTTTAAAAATTTATATTGTTGTAGTCATTAAGTAGATTTTTACCTTTACTTCATTCTATATCAAGTCATGTAAATCTTTACATGCTTTGCTGTATGCATTGTATTCATCATTTCTTAAAGCACAGCACTGTCCTATTACACTCATGACCACAGTTTGGTTATCTGCTTTGTTTCAGTGTCTTTGCTACTACAGAAAAGTGGTGCTATAAATATTTGGGTGTAAATGGGGACTTTCTTCTATAAATTGCCTCCCTGGGGTGGAACTGCTGGGTCATAGGATGTGGATATTTTAGTCACCTTATTTGCATAATCCCAAATTATGTTGATTTTATTGATGAATTCATAGCATCATCAACAATGCATTAGTGTACCTATCTTCTCACAACACTTCCAGCATTGACAATTCTCATCTTTCGTTGTCTCTGCCAATATGCTAGGTGTAAAGTAAAACCTCATGGTTGTTTTGATTTGAAGTTTTTATTGGTGACATGAATCATTCTTTCATATGATTATTAATAGATTATAGTTCTTCTTTTGGGAACTATTATTTCATAACATTTGACTGTCTGTTGAAACTCTCTTAATTTTATTTTGAGAAAGTAAAGGCCCAGAGTGGTCAAGTGATTTGCCTGGTCACATAAGAAATTTACTACTTACTTAAACCCCAGATTTGAGCCCAGCACTCTTCCCACTACACTGCTGTAACAGCAAGCACCCTAGCATGCCTAGGGCAGCTACTAGCATAGGTTCTTAGATCTGCTTTTCTAAAGGAAAGCAACTCAAAATGGGTTAACAAGCTTACTTTAATCAAACATATCATTTACCTAGTCCAGGGGGAAAAGGCA